>OZ017773.1:12370426-12970426 GCA_963969385.1 Philonicus albiceps
CTTTAAAGTTGTGGCAGAATTTATGGCACGACTATGTATATTCTTCTCTTAAAGAATTCACGTGGCAGCAGTGAATAAATATTTCATTAAGACGTTAGCACTGAAAAACGAACTTTTACTTTCCTTTCTTTACACTTCCAAACACATACATACACCTCCAAATATATTTTATATAATATCTTGTGAGTATATTACATATATGAAATATGTTTGAAATATATTCGATTAAAGTTTAAATGACAATTATAGTATCATACAAGAAAAATTACTTCAAAAATTTTATAAGGTTTTGAACTTGAAATCAATCTAAATCAAGTTTAAACTAGGCAGATTTTATTAAAAGTTGAATCAGATTTGAACTACCTAGTCGTGCCATAAATTCTGTCACAACTTTAAAGAAGCATAAAATCTAAACAATAAAAGGTAATATGTTTATTCCAACGAAATTTATTTTAATAAGATATTGTTAATTAATTAATAAAAGCTTTACTCGAAATGACCTTTATACAAGCTTTTAAACGTTGTGGCCACTGGTCTATAGCGGCACGCACGCTATTCAACGACATTTCATTTGCTGCTTTCACCAACGATTTTTTCAGACTGTCCAAATTGCGGTGGGGAGTTCTACAGGCCTTGTTCTCTAACTCTGTCCATAATGCATAATCCAGCGGATTTAAATCTGGGTTCCCGGATGGCACACAAAATTTTTTGTTTGCGCAGTGGATTTCTACGGATGCGCTCTCGGACAGTTTTGATGGCACTGACTGTTCTAACGGTACGTGGACGACCGGTCCTTGCTCTATCATCTATGCCTAAGGTTTCATTAAATCGTTCTATGGCACGATAAATGAATCTTTTTGTTATTTTTAGCAGTTTCAACAAATTCAAAATTTCAGAAGCATTTTTTCCACACTTATGGAGTGCTATTACAGCGATACGATTTTCTTTTACTCCCCACTCCATGATTACGAGTCAAAGACTGTCACCAAACTGATCAGAATATTACGCCGTACAGTTCATTTGTTACAAAGTGCAACATAACGGTACAATTCCAGGCTAATTTCTGAGAAAGCTCGCATTAGAAATTGTGTGACAGAATTTATGGCAAGACTAGGTACATAGATTAAATCAAATTTGAGGAGAGTATGAAACTATCTTTTAACATTTAAACCTGATGTACCTATACTAGGTTTGAGCTATAATTAGACTGAGATTCTAGGCTAAGGTCAGGCTTAATTTAAGCTGGATTTATTTTAAAATGTGCGTTTATACGAAATTTATCGTGAACCATCACTCATTTTTTTTAAGGAATCGACAGTAGCTTGAATTAATTAACCTTTTTATAAATTTATGTAAAATTTATAAAAGGTGAGAATGTTAATTTTGCTTTTTTACGGCTGACATAGCGATATTAATAAAAAACTAAAGTATATAAAACTTCCCAGAATTTAATGGGATGAAATAAAATGGACTGATGACCTTCGCATTAATCCATTTTATTATTTTTATGATCTCTTATATGTAAGACTTTTTAACATGTAATAAAGTAGTTTTCTAGAAAAACATGCACATAGCGTTTGAAAGCATTGTATTTAGCATGACGATTAACAAAATGCTTTTAATTATTTATTTAAACCATAAAACAAAATTTCCTTTCACAGTAACCTGCACCAATGACCAAATATGTTGCGGCGTGTTATCACATATTCCATAATTGGTGCTGGAACAATCAGCACTGGTCTTAGTCTACATGCGAATGATTATGAAATCAACTCCCTCGGAATTGTTCGTCTTGCACGAGCCGCAACGACAGTGTTCGACATTGCACTTACATACAAGCATCAATTATACTACAAAAATTGGGACTATGACTCTCCGGAGTATAAAGAGCAGCAAAAGAAGATTCATAAAATAGCTGCAGAAAAATTATTGGAACTTATTTGCACGAATAAAGGAGTTTACATCAAAGTTGGGCAACATATAGGTGCGTTGGATTATCTTCTGCCGTCCGAATATGTTCAAACTATGAAAGTTTTACATCATGAAGCACCAAAGAATCCTGTAGAAGATCTGTACAAAGTTATTAAACATGACCTAAAGAAGAACGTAAGTTTCACAAGATAATTATAAGGTTTTTTGTGGTATTATATTCAATTTAAATATTTTAAAGAGTTACATATCTGATTTTACATTTTTCTCAAGAATTATTTATTATCAATTTTCACGAAAAAATTGTCCGTAATAGTCGCAACAATAGCGGCAATAGAATTACATCTTAAAGTTTCAAAGTTTAAATAAAGTAATTTCGCGTAGATTAAACTCAGGCATGCGTCCTACCGACAAAGTCTCGGAAAAAAATATAAAGATTAAAAATAAATCAACATTTCAGTGTTTTTTAACTTAAATGTCTATTCTGATCGATTAAATTAATTTTTTTCCAATTTTTTTCCGCACCATGAGAAAGAATATCTTCAAGAAAATATGCTCCAGTAGTTTAAACTAATTTTTTGTACACGTTCTCCGGTGCACATCCTTCAAACATGGTCAAGTAAAAATTTACTATTGGTCGTTAACGGGTAAAATATTTATAATAATGGAATCAATATAAAATTTACGGTATCAAAATTCTTATAAGCATATGCATTAAATTTGGAAAAATAGTAGTGATTAATTAAAGAGAAATATACCAAATTATTAAAAATTATTCAAAACCCCCTTTACCGGATAACAAGTACCCGTTTTTATGTGCATGAAACACAGATTTTATTTTTATAAAAACCTTTATTTGAAAGTGCACTTATACTACATTATTTATAGATTTTACTTATACTTAACATATACCTATGTATTATCCTTTTTGGTTGCACTATATATTTTTAGCTTTTCCATTTTACTAAGTTTTTTAATTTGTTTTCCTGGCTTTTAAAGTTCAATTAGTAAAGCCTTGTCGTTTACAATTGTACTACTAAATCCCTCTGGAGAAGTTTCTAAAATAATAATAGTAAAAAAGCAAATATGTTTTTAGTCATTGCAACTGTAAATAACAACAAAAATTTAAAATTTATTGCGCACATATTGAATGACGTAACGAGCTGAAATATCTTAGCACTAAATTCGATAAAAAGCTACCATTTGCTAAACATATTCAGATAATATTACAAAAAATTACCAATTTGCAAAAATTTCCGGTTTATAAACCGGAATTCAAATCTAAATCACGAAAATAAATAAATTATTTACAAAAAAACTTTCAGAGCTGTTCTTTTGTATTTTGCACCTATGACTGTATATAAACAAGCTTTAAAAAAATAAAAGCAATATTTTAAAGATCCTACCTACTGTGATTTTTCTCAACGCGTCAATTGCATAAACATTAATATTATTTCTGTCGAAGTTCGTAATTTGCTCAACTCTTTCATTGGAAGTTATATAACTCATAGAAATGAATTAACCTAAAATTTATCTCCAAATTTAGTGCAATTATTAGGTGCAGTTTAATATAGTTCTAAAATTTAGTAATATCAGTTTGTAAAGAACATAGTTTTTAATCTCTGCGAATTATCGTTACTTATTCTGTTATATATCACCTTGATCAAAAAGCTCCCGGAATTCACTCACAAAACTCAAAATGCAAGTCTATTTTTCAAAATTTCCTCTTCGAAATAATCTTCATCGATACACTTGATCCAGTTCTCAAACCACATTTGTGGTTATTGATTTTCAGTATGTTCATTACCGTCTCGATTTTTGTATTATATCTTCTCGGCTGCTAAAACGCGTTCCCCGTAATGGAGTTGAATTCGATGGCTACGGAATGGTATTCGTTACGTTTTTGGTGAGAAACTTGCAGGATAAAGATAGCATTGTGTGATGGTGCGTTGTCATGGTGCAAAATCCTCGATTTGCAAAAATTGAAACATGCACAAAAACAGATCTACTCAACACTGTGTCACTTTCACAAATGCTAAGTTAGGATGCTGAAATTTGGAAAAAATATTGCTGACAGCTGTAGTGACCTTAAAAAAAAGCTATAAAATAGCGCACCTCCTAACAAATGTTAACGTCGATTTTGAGGAGGAAAATGTGAGTTTAGAGGGGAGGAGTCAAGAACAAAAATTTGTTGAAGACAACCCAAGGAATCGATTGGTATAACGGTTCCTACGTAGAATCCGAACCCCCTGTATGGGATATTCCACTAACTCGCAAACTATTTACCAAGTCTTTGTGATTGAATTTCTTTAAAAGGGACAAATCGGCTAGTGAATTTTTTATACATTAAGACTGCCACACCGTGACTAGATATGGTAAATATTGTAATTTAACCGAATAATTAATGATTTGAAATGAAATAATTTTTTATGGTAAAAAGTAAAATTAAGTGTGAAAAGTGAAAATTAACGTAACCGCCGTT
Organism: Philonicus albiceps; assembly: GCA_963969385.1. NCBI lineage: Eukaryota > Metazoa > Arthropoda > Insecta > Diptera > Asilidae > Philonicus > Philonicus albiceps. Next base: position 12,374,838 of record OZ017773.1, read on the forward strand.
ATACCTGTGCCCACAAATAATTTTTTTGAATTTCGCAGTTGCCCTGTCTTCTTAGTATCTAGAGCATACAAGAGGTGGATCCAAGGTATTTTCATGAAAATGAATGTAAAGATATTTCGGTGACGCTCATTTAATTTTGAATCGCATTTTACATATTTTTGTAGATAACTTCCAAATTTCACAGTATACGTTTTGGATTCTGGTTTCATGTCACAGTATGATAAACCTGATAATTCAACTACTCCGTAATTTTTAGTAAAAAAATTAACATGATAACAAATAAGACACTGAAGTTTTCTGTTGAAACCTGGACCATATTCTCTATATTTTTGGAATTTAGAAATATTGCTTCGAAAGTTTTTACTATCACACTTTATAAGGTTCTTACTATTACGCTTTTTAGGTATAAATCTTGCTATTGTTTTAAGATCAAAATTGTAGCTTAAAATATACAAACCAGACAATTAGCGGAGCATTAGAAAATCAATTAAAATTTCTATGTAAATGATCTCCTGATTGATACTCTACATTTATCTTCTTGGGCTCCAAAATATTCAACTTAATGGTTTCAGCATTGCATTATCAAACGAGTGGATCTTTCAAAAATTATTTATCTTGAAGAAATATTTAAAAAATTCACCATTCCTCCAACACCAGAAACTTTTTAGTCTTTGTTTGTCTTCTAAAAATACTTATCAGATTTCAATAAAAATAAACTAAAGGCTAATTTAGGTTAGTTTAAAGTTGTTACACAAAACGCATTTAGACTAAAGTGGCTTATTCAAAAATTATATATTTATCTTTCTAGCCTAGTGAAATTTTTGAAACATTTGATCCAGAGCCATTAGGCACCGCTTCATTGGCGCAAGTACATAAAGCAACTCTGAAAAATGGAGATATTGTAGCTGTTAAGGTTCAGCACCCTTACGTAAAGGGTAATTCAATTGTTGATATGAAGACAATGGAAATACTAGTCAAAATAATGTCTTTCGTCTTTCCGGATTTTAACATTCAGTGGTTGGTGGATGAGTCAAAGAAGAATTTGCCCATAGAATTGGATTTCCTCAACGAAGGACGTAATGCTGAAAGAGTAAGTGTCTTTATAAGATTAGATTATATCTAGATAATCAAAACGTTCGTATATATTTAGATTGGTAAGATGTTCCAGGAGTATAAGTGGCTCAAAGTTCCAAAGATTCATTGGGATCTGTCCACAAAGAGGGTTTTAGTTATGGAATTTCTAGACGGTGGCTTTGTAACTGATCTTGAGTACATGAAACGGAATAAAATCGATCCTTTTGAGGTATCCAACAAAATCGGACGCCTTTACTCAGATATGATTTTTATAAACGGATTCGTGCACAGTGATCCTCATCCTGGAAATATTCTTGTTAACAAGACAAAAAGCGGTGAGACAGAGATAGTTTTACTCGATCATGGCCTCTACGCCGATTTAAGTGATCGATTTAGGTATGAATATTCAAAACTGTGGCTAAGCATCCTCAATGTGGATCGTGAGGCTATGAGGAAGCATGCTATAAATTTGGGCATAAGCGGAAATCTATACGGACTCTTTGCCTGCATGGTTACAGGGAGATCATGGGAAGCAGTATCTAAAGGAATTGATCGCACTAAACATACAAGAGGAGAGGTAAATTTTTTTCACATTTTTATTATCCTTCATTGAATTAATGTTTAATATTTCAAATCTAAATGCAGAAAGATCTTGTTCAAAATAATACCGCTGTGGTACTTCCACAAATTGCTGAGGTTCTAGAACAAGTTGATAGACAAATGCTTCTTATTATGAAGACTAATGATCTTATCCGGGGAATTGAAACTACTTTAAAAACACAGGATAGAATGACTGCATTTTGGGTGATGTCTAAATGCTGCGTTCGATCTGTATTCTGTGAAGAAAAGAAAAGTGCTAACAAAAATATATCTCGAGTTAGAACAGTGCTTAGAGAAAACTGGGAAATATTTAAATTAAATATTTACTATCTGTACCTCGGATTTATCAATTTTGGCCTTATCGCTTCAATTAAGCAAATGTTTTAATATATATGTATATTTTTTTATAATTTATAATTACAACTGTTAAAGATTTGTACAAGGTTGTCCTGTTTTATTATCCCTGTAATACTGCCATAGTTTAAAATAATTCAAAGATTTATATTAAATGTTACGCAGCATTTACATTTTTTAGAACTAAAACAATCCAATTTTTTATTAAGATAGGGTGAGTTTAAAAACACGTTTGCTTAATGCTAAAGCATAATTCAGAGTAATTTTTAAAACTAAATTATGCATGAGAATCGTGCAAAAGCGTTTTAACTTAACCAAATTTATAATAAGCTTTTCGCAAAATAGACACGTAAGGCCACGTTGATTTGATTTGTGCAAAATTCGGTTGGCAAAGGAAGCACACCGATACAATGTTCAAAAATTGTATAAACGCAGAGTGCCAAAAATTTATATGCAGCGGGGGTGACCGCTAATAAATTTTGTGACATATATGTGCAGGATCACACGACTTGACAAAATTTATAAATTCATCATGACATTTTTATTTATGTTCATTTTAGGTATATTGACATAATAAATTATCGCAATATTAAGCCCGAATTCACTAAGTAACAAAAAGACCGTCTGGAAAATTCAACTGTAGTATCAAAAAGTTGCACACTTTATAAAGATGTCTCATGTGAACGAGGAAAAACATGAATGAGTTGTAATTAACCGTGAGCATTAAGGAAAACCTCTATCAAAGAAATTCATGTTTTCGAAAAAAAAGCATGTTTGAATTTGCCCAAATAATTAATTAGGCTACGCAGGCTTTTTATTTTTGCCAAAATATTATTTGTTTTAATCTACTACAGTGATAAAGATTCGTTTAAACGCACCTCAGAATTTTATGAAAGAGAGGTCCTCTATTTCATTAAGGTTGGCAATACCAATATGTGATGCATAAATATGTTCATTTAGATGAATACTTTCGGAATTACGCATAACAGTTAATTCTTCAGATGTGCATTCTAGTTATTGAATTTTTTACGTTGCTCAGTCAGTTACATGTAAAATGTTCGCTTAAGCGCACCGTGTCAAAAATTAAAAAATAGTTACAGCTTTTGATTTTTTTTACGAGGGAGCTAATTTTTAAATAACAGTAAGTCTGTAATTTATTTACAGGGGTATTTAAAATTTTTTTAATAATTTTAATAGCAATGGGAAAGAAAAAATCTTTAAGTGAAGTGGCAACAACTTCAATTAAGATTTATAAAAAGATGGGATTTTCTAATCGGCAAATTGCAAAGGAGATTGGCAGATCCGAAACCGTTATAAGAAATTTCTTTAAAAAATGCGAAAATTACGGCAAGAAAAAGGCAACAAAAGGAAACACTAAGATCACAGTGCGTCAAAGGAGGCAAATATTTGAAGAAGCAACAAGGAATCATTTGACATCGAAGCAAATAAAGGAAAAATTAAACCTCCCTATAACAAAACAACACGTTGCCCACATTTTACGCAATACGCCAAACGTAAAATGGAGGAAACCTCAAGGTAAACCTAGGTTGACAGAAGTACATAAACGAAATCGGTTGAACTTCGCGGAAAAATATATTCACTGGAAGGTGGAGTGGGAAAATGTCATCTTTTCAGATGAAAAAAAATTTAACTTAGATGGGCCCGACTGCTACAGTTGCTTTTGGAACAATTTAAATGAAAAAGTAGTAAGAAAATCAAAAAGAAACTTTGGAGGTGGCTCATTAATGGTTTGGGGGGCTTTTTGCTATAAAAAGAAGCTTCCTATTTGTTTCATAAGCACTTGAATGGACTCTAAAAAATATACAGAACTGTTGGAAGATGTGCTCCTTCAATTCCTTGATGATTTCAGTGAAGAAGAATTTACGTTTCAACAAGATAACGCATCCATCCACGTTTCTAATTTATCGAAACAGTGGTTTGAAGAAAAAGAAATAGCGTTATTGGAGTGGCCAGCATGCAGCCCGGATTGTAATCCCATAGAAAATCTATGGGGAATACTAGCAGCACGGGTTTATGCAAATGGGCGCCAATTCAAAACTGTTTCTGAGCTTAAGGATTGCATCAAAACCTGCTGGAACAACATCGAATTGGAAACCCTTCAAACTTTGGTTAAATCTATGCCAAAACGGTTATTTGAAGTAGCTAAAAATAATGGAGGACATACTAAATATTAATAATATTTATAAATGCAAAAACTTTTGTTAAAACTCTCTGTATTTTAAAGAAAATGTACCTGCGTTTAAACGAATATTTATGTGTTTTTGGAAATTTCTCATTTTAATTTTTTATAATGAAATAAACTTTTATGAAATTCTTTGCTAAGCACTTATTTTTGGCCTCAATGTCTAAATATATAACATTTTTTTAAAAACGAAATCGTATTGTAATTTTAATCAGAAAAACTGGCCTGCGTTTAAACGAATATTTACCACTGTATAACAACGTCCCTCAGGTTTTTCAGTTTAAAAGATGAAAACATAGAATTTTTTTCGGTATCTCAAAATAAAATTTATTCGAGGAATGAAGAAATTAAAAACCTGAAAAGTTAAATTGAAAAGCTTGTTGTTCATGGTGTGGCGACCGGTGACAGTATTAAGGACTAGTAGCCCAAATGTTCCTTTTTAAAAAAAATGAATTTTATCTCAGGCGGTGATAATCAATTTTCACTTTTTTTTATAATTAAATAAGTCGTGTGGTGTCTCTTTTCAGTCAGGCGACATTTAAAAAATTATAAATTTTTAATAAATTACATTAATTATATTAAATTTTAATAATATATTTTTTCAAAGAAAATAAATACTCGAGAAGCTATTAATGTTATTGAAAATTTTATTTGTGGTGTATAATTATGAATTTTATATTATTTAATCGATTCTTGATTAGGAGTACAATTTTGAAGAAATATTTAAAAAATTCGCCACTCCTCCAACACCAGAACCTTTTGAATCTTTTTGCATTTGTTTATCTTTCAAAAATACTTAGCAGGTTTCAATTAAGGGGTTAAGGCAGTTATACTTAATGCATTTAGATCAAAGTTTAAGGAAATGCTGAATCGTGTAAAAGCCTTGTAAGTGCGAAGTTGTACTGGACGATTACTGATTTCGCTCGATTCGGGGTATCTTTTTAAAAGACGACCCTAAAAAGGAATTTTTGGGGAGGTTGCGCATTAGAAAAAGCGGTTTATTTTTTTCTCCATGTGTGACTAACACGAAAATTCCTTAAGCCTTATATTTGAACGATACCACTGGGTGAAACCCTAAAGTAAGCTTCAGAACTATTTTGATCTCTTGAGGAACTGTTTTAAGGCTCAGGCATTTGTCGAGGTAAGTTCGATATCGGTTTCTACTAAATACAAGGGTCGGGCAGTAGTAATTTAAGTGATTGAGATCCTCTTTTTCCTCCTTAGCTACAATTCCTATACAAGTCGTGTTTACCAATGAAGCGGTGACTAGTGATCAGTGTCCTACATACAAAATTTAGACTGATCCGTATTGCAAGGTCGTTTATTAAAGAATTGTTCCGAAACCAAGATAGGGTCTCTTGGATGACTATCATCTCCGCTTGAAAAACACTACAGACAGACAGAACGATAACATCTCGTCTAGGAGTTCTGAATAAATTCCACTTCTACCATAAAGTTGTCGGTATATTTATGAACCGAATCCGCTCGCGGAAGGAATTCCTCCTCGGATTCATTTCTGGTCTTCGTAACGTACCTTATGTCGCGGTTATTTGTCTGTGTCATGGATTAACATAAGTTCCAAAATTTGTAACAATTCATTTGACTAACCTTTAACACCAATTAATTTTTTTTATTTCAAAGTGGTTAAAACAATTTAATAGAAAAATCCAATCAAATTTCTTTCACGTTTTGTGTGGAAAAATTAAATGAAATCAAAGTTAACTAAAATGATTTTGTGATTTTTTTGAATTTCCACTTAAAAAGAGCTTTTGTTAGCTCTTTCCAATTTGTTTCTTACGTTTTCAAGAACTGGACCCAAAGATTAGAATTTTTATAATCATCCATAAAAATGTTTACTTAAGGGATTTTTGAAACACTAAAAAGTCGTTATCGAAATTTTGGAAATTCAAAATCACAGCTCAAATAGACTTTCTGTGGATCAAATTGAAAAGCATTTAAACAGTTTTGGTCATTAATTTCATATCAAATAAAATAACTTTGAATAATAGGAAGTGGTTTTACAAAACATCACTCGCTTTTATTTTTAAAACAATTTACAATTTCCTAAATAGCATTACTCCTAGAGCTTCTTATAGAGGCGGTTGACTAATCCTTTTCCGAAGGATGTTTACCAGGCATAATTTCATACTCGGAGTATTTTGGAAAGGAACCAGCACCTTTATCCAACTTGGGAACTTCTGCGTTATCCTTAAGTTTTCCGTATTTTTCATCGAGTTCTGCAGCATTTTTCTTTTTAAGTTCCATTATCTGATAATTTTTTATAAGTTCCTCCCTCGTGGGGGGCTCATCCCTAGAAAAAGGAAGCGAGTTTTAAATTTTACTACAAGAGGCTGGGGGACTATTCAAGGAATGGGCACAATTTTTGGATGTGTCAACAATTTCTTTTCTCGCTTCTAAGGCATTACTATAGGGGTTACTTAGGAAAAATATTTCATGCGAGAATTTATTACTTCTGAGCAGAAGACTCTCGCCTGATCCTACTAGGTAACTTGGTTAACGAGTTTATTTTATTTATTTATTCATTTCGCTTAACCTATTCGAGACAGCACATTTTTTCGGAGATCATCACCAGGAGCCGAAATGCTTTCTTGCCTCGTGTATAAAGACCATTTTTGTGCTTTTCAATTCAAACTAATACTACATTTTATTTTTACAAGATACTTTTTAATTTAAACCAGTCTTTTCTTGGCACACACGGTGTACTACCGGTCTTTTTGGCTCGGAAATGCACTACACATACGAAGTGCAGTCGGTCTCGAATGGGTTAATGCAATTAAACAATTAGTAGAATACTTAAATTAAACTAGATTAAGATAATAAATAGAGACTAATAGGGAAGAGGGACTAATTATATAGGGTTAGCCAAGGTGAGAAAAAAAGGGAGGATAAAAGAAGTTCAGGAGGGAAGAGCCTAAAACTAGTCCCAGCAATTGGTTGAGGTAGTGAAAGGAGCGGCTTTATACTTCTTGGTGAACAGCATTAGGTCCGTTTTTCTTGAAATAATCAGCGAACGCGACTACTGTACAGCTGCCCAGATGCAAAAGGTAATTTGGGATCAGACTTCAGAGAATCGACAACAGGATTCCACCTCCCGTATTATTTAAATATGATATAATGTTCAGGAATGCTTGGTTATTTCTATTGAACATAATTTGAACGGAATATAATAGGATAGGATAAGATTTTTCGAGTTCACATATTCCAAATTGTGCGAACGTTCGAAGCCTATTTATTAAAAGAAAAAAGCCATATTTCCGGGAAACTACAAACCTTCTAAATCGCAACCACGCCTCCCACTCTGCGGTAAGTTCCGAGTCGAAAGCTTCCTTATCTTTGGGTTCAAACCACCTGGAGGGCTTCCGCTTCCCAATTGAAGGGTTTGCAGGAATTTCGTAATATTTGTTCCCGAAGTAGTCTTCACCGATGTAAGTCCCTCGAATTTGTCTTGGTCTAAACGAATTTATGAAGTTTGTAAGGATGATTTTAAATAAACGACGCTCAGGAGGTTTTGCCATTTCTTTTGGGAATGAAAGTAGTCGCTGACAATTGGTTGTTTTTATAAAATTTCAAGAATTTAGAGTACTTTTAGGAAATACACTGGTTAAAACGATATAACGTCTTGCGTTTGACAGTTTCGAAAACAGCAGATTAAGAAGTCATGCGTTATTTCGTTTGGAAGAGTGAATTATGCAAAAATATAGTTTTACGCAATTTTTTAATTCTTAATTTTATTGAAATTTGAAAAAAGTTTATACTATTTGTAAACATTTGTTATATAAAATATAAATATTTAACTCACTTATCTTGTTTAAGCATGGCAATGCTGTAGTAATTTCCCTTTTCATTTTCGAATTCCAATACGAATAAGTGTGAAACACGAGAAATTTGAAACAGATCTTCCCAGCAGTGCAGTCTGTTCCCTTCTTCGGTCCAGTTAAGGAGTTTGTCTGACGTAAGGTACAGGCGTGGTGGATTTCTTCATCCTAATATTTTTCCGTAAAGAAATAATTCTCGGGGGTAAATACGTAATTGCGGCATAGAGTAGGCTCTAATTGTGTCTTTCGCTAAGAAAGCATGTTTCTCGGTATATCACTGTGTCCGTAAATCCCGTGCAGTTTTTAGTGTCTCTCGGACAAGGTTCAGGCGAACGAACGAGTCCCCCGGGAAAAAAAGGTTGCATGCACGAAGGCTTTCGCAGGTGTGTGCTTGTTTCGTAGCTTTATGAGTTATTTTAAACAAATTTAGTGTTTGTGCAGCTGCAGTTTGACGAGAAATTATTTCAGTCTCTGGAGTGATAGCTCAGTGCGTGTTTTGTGGTTCACTGAAATTTAATGTCAAAGTGAAAACTGAAGGAAATTATATCGTGTGAATCAATTTATCTGTATGCTGGCAGCGGCAACGTCTTCATCAAGTGATTTTTTAAATCCAAGTCGTCAGCGATTTCAGAGACTTTTCGCTCGGCGTTTCCAGGTGATTTGCTGTGAAGAAAAGTAGGTGAGTTGCTTCGTAGGCTTAACGCTGTCTTTCTCACATGTTTTTTTAGGCGGGTGCAGTCAGTGGCTTCTCGGGTTAGATGCAATTTTAAATTTAATCAACCGCTGGCAAAGGATTGTCCGGCGGTCATGTGGGGATGTCAAATGTCACAAATTTTCCTCCTATCAGCTGTCCTTTGCTTTTTGTAATAGTGCGGTAACACTGCACGGATTAACCCTCTTCAAAGAGGATCAGTGATGGCAACTTATGTCACCTGTTTGCAAAGTATTTTTCTGTGTATGCGATTTATGTGTCATTAATTTTTGATTAAATGTATTATTTTTTAATCAATTGGAGGATTATCGTTGATAATTAAAAGCATTTTCCACATCCAAGCTGCAGGAAATTGCGTAAATTGTCAATTCGATAGAAAACAAGAAACAGCACCAATTCGAAATTAATCACGTTAAAAGTCTCTATCTCTATCTCTTTCTGTATACCCAAAATACCCCCTTTTATCCCATTGCCATTTGATGTCGTCCCACTTTTGCCCACTAGAAGCAGTCATTTATCTCTTAACTGCTCTTCTCTTCCTCACATGAATTAACCGCCATTTTATTCCCTTTATGTCTGTCGTTTAGTTGTTTTTCGAAAATAAGGAAGTTTTGATCGCAATTTTATCCAATTTCTTGGTACCTTTAATCGCTAGCTTATGTGAAAATTGCGGCCGGTCAAAGTGTAGAATTTGCAGAACTAGTGATTTTCCAGGTGCGAATTAAAATTCCGTGATTTTTTGCAGCCAAGAGACACCAGTGCGATTGTGCGCCACAAGTGAAAAGTTGTTTGGGAGAATACACGGCGAAATGGGCAAATAGCCGATTTGGCGGATTTGACATGTCTTCGCTGTTAAGGGATTAACTGAATCTTGCTCGTCGTCCGCTAGTTAGTATTACTTTGAGGATTTAATCGGATGAGCTTCAACCTTTGTTTGGATTTCCAGCGGAGCACTTTCTCCCCCGTCTCGTGGTTTTCAGGGATTTTTATCTTTGCCAAGGCTCCCCTGAGTAATTGCCGAGTAAGTGATAATTTTTTTTTTTTCATATTTTTCTTTTTATATTCTCATTTATGCCGAGACAAGTTTCTGGTCAAACAAACGACATTGTGCAATAATAAACTTCATGTCATCCACTCTTGACCAGATTAGCCACTCTACAAAACTGCCAACTAGTTCTCTTACCTTCCCGACGAGCAGTACTGTTCCCTGGGAGGTGGGCTTGTTTTGTACAAAATTCCCAGCCTGAGAGCTACACGGCTTACCTTTTGTTTATGGTGAAATCATTCTTACGTAAAACTCATAATATTTGAACTGGTCAGCCAGCCGAAATCGCCCTGTCAGCACCTGTGAGCTCTGTGGCTGCAAATCGTGGCGTTTTATTGCCTCTGGAGAGCTCTAGCGCTGGGTGCTAGTGACTTCCTCCTTGGGGTATATCGGTCAAGCTGCGAAGGTTACGCTTCGCACTATGAGACTGACTTGTGACGGCCCCGAAATGAAGTTTATAAGGATTTTATTTTCAGACCGGGGTTGCTTCAATGTGGTTAATGGTCTAGCTTCCATCGATAAATTTATTCTAAATGAATTTTACATTGTTTTCGAATTACTGCGTTGAGAATAACATATCGTCTGTATGCTTGCTAAATGTTTTTTTTCTTGTTAAAATATGGTAAACTTAATTGTGGCGAAAGATCGAAATCTGTGTTTTTTTTACCGGCGAATTCTGGACGGGCATTTTAAACCAAGAGGAATTGCAAATATTAAAAAAACTAACAAACAAACAAACTAACAAATTTATTTCTATATTGTATTATTATGATTAATTTTTTTTGTACGCAATTTGTAGTTGCCTAGATCTCTTTAAAAAATCCAGATACTCTGCCTATAAATCGAAAGATGTGCTGGAATCGCCAGGTATTTGATTAAATATTTTCAAACCTTTGCATAATTGGGATTCTGAATTATATTCAAATATCAGGTTATTTGGTATGTGTTAACAAAATTGTTGAACAATAAACATATTTTATAAAAGCAATTTTTTTTTCATAAAAGTTTTAATTAATAATAATTGAAACAAATTTACAATTTAATCAACACGGATTTAGGTAACATTCTGTAGAAAACTTCCATTTGCAATAAAACAAATTTTCTGACGGTCGGCTATAGTATGGAAAATATTCAAATTTTAATTTTGAGGAATTGTCGAAATTAAAAGTTGCTATATCTACCTCAAAATTCCCTAAATCCTTTTTCTGGAATTCGCGACAATATAAATAACAACAATTTATAAATGTTGTTACATATAGTCGTATTAACAAATCTAGAAACCTGGAAAAAAAACAATGTTAAATTAAAAAAGCAAAATTCAACTTATCATCTGGGATCCATACACTGACGTAGTGGCCGTTCAGAAGTGATAGCTACATATGATGTACGTTCCAAAATTGTGATGAATATCGTACTTTTCATACCTCATACCTACACCTCATTTTACTTGTGAAAATGCATCAAAATGTACTATTTAACGTTGGTTCATTCAATCCTCAAATTCAAAAACCATTTTAAATCATCATTTTTTTTCGATGGAGTTAGATACTTTAAATTGAGACTATTAGGACAAAATTTTAATTTACATCTAAATTTAAATAAAAATTAATCCCTTTCGGGTGGTCTTATTTTAAAATTCTATTAATCTCTAATTTATCCTGTCCTTGTGGAAAAAGTAGGCAACGATTACTCTGATCAGATATATCCTTCTCTCGTCGGAAGTCGTTTGTAGGTTTATTACGATCTCTACTATATCCCTTCTAACGCTCTCTTCGATAAGGAGATTTATTTGTCGACCGCCTCTCCGACTCTGGTCTCTGCCAAATTAGTGGCATAACTAATAATTTTGGCAGACAGCTTGACCTGGTCTCCTCTGATCCTGTTAATTCGGTTGTCTCTCTTTCTTTATACCGAAATCTTCGCCTTCCCGGCCTGATTGTTTCCCTATCAACCTCGGCGAGACCATGCCTCCTCCCCCCATGGTACAACAAATAACTTCGATCCCTTCGGAACAGGAGAAACAAACTATGGCAGGCTTTTCTCCTATCTCGCTCCGACCTCGACTTCTCTCCTCCTCTCTGCGGCTTCCCTTTTCTCTGCCCGCAGCGAATCTTCCTATCACGACTACCTGAATCGAATGCAGTCAACCCTTATCTCCGACCCTAAACGTTTTTACCAATTCATTAACATATAAACGAAATCCAGTGGCTACCCCTTTACTTTCAAGTTGAACGACACTTCTTCTTACGACACCTTTGCAATAGTTAATCTCTTTGCTCATCACTTTAGTCAATCCTTCATTGAGCATACTTCCGAGTCCGACGCTAACTATTTCTACTTCATGGACTCTCATCCGCAGACCTCCCTTGTTTCTATCAACATTGACCCTGCAATGGTTGCTACCGCCATGTATGCTCTTCCTGACGATCATAACCCAGGCCCTGACGGTATTCCGGCCACTGTACTAAAAGAGTGCGTTCTACACTTGATCGGACCCCTGCCTCACTCTTTCAACAATCTATCACCTAGTGTTTTTTCCCGGTGGAAAGACTCATATCAGCCCCATTCATGAAAAGGTTTGCAAGAGTGAGATCTCCAACTACCGTCCTATTGTCAGACTCCCCTGCATACCTAAACTCTTTGAAAGCATCGTTTACGATTGCTTGTTGTTTGACTGTAAATCGATTTTTTCCTCGTCCTAGCATGGTTTCCTAAAGGGTAGATCGACTACCACCAACCTTACGGACTTCATCTCTAGAACACTGTGTGCTCTAGAGAATGGTGACGAAATTGACGTCATTGCTACTGACTTCACCAAGGCGTTTGATAAAATCTCTCATAAATGAATTCTCTTCAAACTACACTCCCTTGGCTTCAATCAACTCTTTATTTCCTGGATGAAGTCTTATCTTGAACAATGCCAGTACAGGGTCCTTTTCTGTTCCTCTTCTTCCAACTCTTTTGTGGTCAACTTGGGGGTCCCCCAGGGTAGCCACTTAGGGCCGTTGTTCCCTTTCAGAACATCGCAAGTATTTGCTTCCTAATCTAATCACAAAATTGCTTAAAATTCGTGTTGATGAGTAATTTTTCTGAATAATGAAATTCGACATCGGTTTAATTTTGTGAAAGTTTAAAAAACTTGAATAAATAACCGGAAGGGTATTAATAACTGTTTAAATTTGGTGGTAGATTAAAGCTTTTTCTATGTTATTAATTATAAAAGTTATCACTTTCTTTATAAGTAGTAATAGCTATCATTATAAAACGATAATAAATTTGTTTTCTGGGATATACACATAATTAAAAAAAAATAAATTACTTTCCCTTGATTGCTATTGTCCTAGAATAATTATTATTGATATTGTAAAATTTTAACACATCCAACACAATTTAAGCAAAATACATACAGTAATCTATATGTTCTAGTATATTCTCAAAGCAGTTGAGCAGCAATTGGAAGTACACAACTTTTAAATATTGCTAATGCAGTGACATGTTTCTGTCGTCTGGCAATAGATGCGTTTTTTAATTTTGCGATCTGGTTCAGATTGAACAGGGAATTTCTTATTGAATTGAATTTTATAAAAATGCCTATTTTCATCCAGTCCTATTCTGGATGAATGCCGAATTAAAAAAAAACGAACCAGGTCACAATTATTTTAAGTTTGAAAATTTGGCACTCCTGTTTATCCAATGTGACAACATGTAATACGTTAATGGCTCTGTTAGATTATGTTCAAACTGATTTTTTGATACTTTTTGTTCTAAACTAATTTTATGTTCTAAATAGTCAAAGTCTATTAATCAGTAACTTGGTGGTTACCAACTGGTCTATACAAGTTGGAGTAGTGGACAACACCAAATATTGAAAAAAAAATAATAATAATTATTAAACAACATAATGGTTTTTTTTTACACGTATCACAAAAGTATGAAATGTTGCGTTTGTTTGGCAAAATTCTGTAACTTCGTGGCATCAGCTCAAACAAACGTCGGAAACGTTCAACTCGAATGGTATACTAGTGCTCATTGGAATTTTAAAATATTTAGAATTTTTCTTTTTTTTTTACAGCAACATTATTTATCGAACTACCTAATTTTTTTTTACCGCATGTGCTCAATTAGACTTAGGTTAGCGTTGGCTATTTGAGAACAGTGATTTGATTTTGTTCAAGTACCTAATTGTTTTGTGGCCGTATGCTTTTGGTCGTCCTGCAAAAATTTCTAGCTTACTGACATGTTTTTCTCGACCCATGGCAGCATATTTGTAGATTTTAACATATAGAGGAGTCGACGAAATTTCATGAATTCAGTAAATTTGTCCAACACTATTCTATGGAAAATATTCCCAGACTTTGATGTTACCACCATGTTTTACAAAATGTGAATTTTGCACCTTTTGATCGTCGAATACAGCATTTTGCGCTGAGAAGCATTCTATCGGTTTTAAACTTATCACTATATAGTCCATATTTCTATTGATCCGCTCTCCAGCTCGTGTGGCAGTGCGCAAACTCCACTCGCTTTCTTCGTTGGCGTGCTGCGTTAAAGGCCGCTTTCGCGCGATCGACGTCTAATAATGCGGTCTGATATTAGCACTTCAGTTCTATTGTTGGTCCGATTTTGACATTTTGATGATTTTTCGTTCGATGCGAACTGTTCTGCGGCTGTAATCCTAATTCTAGTGGTTTGATATTTATAAAAATACTTTTAAAGCATCTTTTTTTGAACAGTTTAAACTGATTTGTAATTTTCTGCTGCTCTCTACGATTGATACTTGATAATTTGGTGTGCAATTTGTATATTATTAAAATAATGAATTATCATTTATTTGCCGAATACAATGAAAACCAATCACGTAAATCAAACCGATTCAGCCGATATTCAAACCGGTCTAACACAAAAATATGAATTTTTCAGATTTGTCTAAAACACATTCAACTGAAAGACATGAAACGCGCGGTAACATTGATTAATGTAATAAATTGTGATAAAAAAGAGAATAAGGTGCGGTAGCTTTATTTATTTGTCCACCACTGTATTTATTCTATAATATATCCTTATCCTTTTTTTGGATTGAAATAATATTTAATATTATTATACTCTTTTTAAACGGCTTGTGCCAATGGGAAACTTTTTAATCAGGTGAATTGAGTTTAAAAAAATGTTTCTGGTGAATATCTCATTGGTACAACCAATTAGAAATGTTGACAACTTATTGCAAATTGGGCAAATAACACTTATAGCAGTAACTATTTTAACTACCTCCTGGGGTTTGTAAAATTCAGATATTTATATTCACTATGACCGTTCAAAAATTAACATCACCTTGCTAGAATTTTCATCATCCGAGTACGATGGGAACAGGTCCAAAGTAGTTAAATTTACTTACATATAGCAAATGTAAATTTTTAGACGTGACACCTTATGTAGTGTATTTGAACTAAGTATTATATAGTTTATTTAAGGGCATAATGATCATATCTGTGAAGACGTCCAAACAATTAATTTTTAGTTTTTATTTGTGTGTTCTTATTTGTAATGGATTTTGTTTAGAAATACAGAGTAATATTTTGAGTCTCATTTTAAAAGTCTTTAAATTTAAATCTTGCAATATCCCCTATTTACTAAGAACTTTAAATAGTTAGAAGCCAACTGATAATGTGACTGACCAATAAAATTCATTTGAATTTTATACCATAAAATAAGCTTTTTGCTTTTAAAAAAATTGAGATTCATTGCAAACAAAATATGTTTAGCAGCATGTCTTAACTGCAAGAGATTTCTTCAGAAAAATTTATTATTTATTATTTTTATTATCAACTGATCTGGCAATGAATTTGATCTTAATGATAATGCACCAAATACAGCTGATCTTAGTAATAATGCTGTAAATACAGCTGATCTTAGTAATAATGCACCAAATACAGCTGATCTTAGTAATAATGCAGCAAATACAGCTGATCTTAGTAATAATGCACTACTTTGCAGTGCAAACTTTAAATCTAAAGTTATCTAAATCATTATGAATTACATGGGTCTTACATCTCCTTTGTGCTTTTGGGAACTACATAATAAGAGTTTTTAATTTTTATATAGTCGTTTTAGTTGCGTGGGAAACGATGAGGCATTGAACTGTTTAATTTCGCAATATCGCACTTTGTCTTATTGAAGGCTTGAACAAAAATCGCCTTATTGCTATTGTTTTATTCTATTCCTTTTAGAGTCTATCGCCCACGTTCATTGCTTTAAACTTAAGACTTATTTTTTATTTTATTTCTCATACAAGGTCGTTAAAAGAAAGCACAAATCAGCGGATACCTTTTTTATCTTTTTTTTGCAGTTTTTGGTAAGAAGTTTAAATATTTGTGTATAATATTTAATATTGCAGGAGCTAAGTATACGAGAGATTGTTCTGCCAAGAAATTGACCTTGACAGTTTTGATAATTCGAAAAAAAAAAAAATCTCAAAAATATACAAGACGGTACAAAGGAGTTTTAAGTGTTTAGCACAATTCGAATCCCAGGTTTTTGAGGTCTCTACACTTTTAAAGGTATGCCTATAATATCTGACTAAATTATTATTCTTTGTCTTCACCTCAGTCTAAAATGTCTAATAATCAATTAGAGCGAGGTTGAAAATGCACAGATTATTTTTAGGAATATAGGTAAAGCTTAAATAGTACTCACATTTAATTACATAATGTCCATAAATTGAGTTTGAGTTCTTCTCACGGATTTTGATGAAATTTTTTAGAAACGTTCATTTAGGGGCAAAAGCGAATATTCAAAAATAATTTGCCGATCCCTTGTACTTCCTGAGATATTAAACTTTAAAATTGTGGGAAAACTTTAAACTAAAATGTTTCCACCTGATATATATAAAAAGGTTTAAACATATTTAATTTAAAGTTTTTATACAATTTGTAACGAATTTTTAAGGGAATATGCAAAATAATCGTGATGGGGAAAATGTAATTTTTTGAAATTCCAAAGTTAAATATCTAGGGAACTACAAGTGATCGACGCGTTTTTTAGCATATTCATCACATTTACCTGCAAATAAACATTCATATAAGGTTTTAAATCAACATTCGTACCAAGTTTAATTAACTTTATTTAAGTGATCCAATATAGGAACCAAATCGAGAGTAGTGCGACTGTAAGAATTGGTTTAATAATAAATTCTATGTTACATGATCCATCACAGCTTGTTTATTATTTTTAGTTTAAAGTCTTTCTACTCATTCATAAATAATCTCGCATTGTATCAAAAATATATTCTAAACATAAAATAAAAAGAAACTGTCGAGACCTATCAAGTACAAATATTTTGGACAGGAACGAAACATTGATGTGCTGACAACTTGCCAAAAATACATAGCAACAGCTTAAGACATAAATCATGGCAGTAGCTAAGTGGTTAAAACGGTCTCTGTTTCGCACGGAAATAGGATGATAAGAAAATGTTTACAGCGGAAATGTGGGGGCAGTATAAAAATCTACGATGATTGCCCTTGAAACCTCAAAATTATGGCAACAAATGCTTGGGCTAAATATAAATTCACGTCGATATTAACATAAATTAGGTAGTTTGTAAGGTTGTTGCGCAAAAGTTATTTAATAGAATCACTGGAAACGGAGATTCACCGCAATTTTACCTGTGATTTCTCACTTTTCACTAAAAATTCCATTCAGAGAATTTGAAATTGACAAATGAGGTAAAAATAGATACAGACTTTCACCACATGTTTATAAGAATTCAGAAGAAGAATTACAACGGAAACCGTTCTTTCACAAATTAGCTTTTCATTGGATTAATCCGTTCTCAAAGGTGTGTCCCTCTTTAATAAGGAACGAGAGCTTGACCTCGTGCAATTTACAATTTATTTCATCAATTAAAATTTGGCACAGTTAAATGGCATAAACTGTGCCCTGAGGTCGATTGCCTGATCGCAGGAGAGAAATCTCTCTGAAAATGCCGACACTTGGCTAACGACCGATCTTACAAGATCTCCAGACACCGTCGAAGACGACGATCACGATGACGAAGACCACGACAAAGACGGCGACAACGACACACTTAATCGAACAGCAAAACTCTTTCCTTTCTCCCAATGCTCACCTGTTGCTGTAGATTTTACAGATTATCTGACCGTGACCGCGTGATCGACCTCAAACTATTGGTGCGGCGTAAGTTTACGAGGCGTTTGGATAATCACCCAAAAATTCCATTCATCGTGAGCCAAAAAGCGCAGCTAGTGTCAGTGCGCGCGTAGCTGATACATTCAAAAATGGAAAGAGGTGCGCGCGACGGCGCAGATGTCGCACTATTTCCACGACTCTTCCGTTTTTTTTTTTTTTTTTTTTTTTTGATTCCCACCTATTACACCTGATGTGGAGCTAATTCTTTTATTTTATGACCGTCGCGTGTTGCGCTCAGGTCACGTAATTTAAATCTCATGAGAATCCATCGCCGCTGCAGTCACCAATTCCCTTGCAGCGCTAAATGGTGGGTCCCCCCCATGAGGCGCGACGGTGGCAGCAGGCTCAAAGATCATCGCACGATCGCACTCTGTCGCGGTTCATTTATATGTTTCTTTTGCCAGTACCAACTTAATCGGACGATACGATATAAAAAAAACTGAAGAGGGTAATTAAAGTGCTTATTGGTCGCCAATGGGCAGGTCAAGACATATGTCAACACTGATGAAGCGATGTGATATCCATTAATCATGATCAATCGATACGCAGGGGGTGGTCGGTTTTATTATTTTTTTTTAAAATTATTATTTCAAACGACCATGTAACTTCTAAAGTTGCTTACCTTGAAATGAAAAAACGGAACCCTTAAAGAATCACTTTGTTGTGTGTCTATTTGCCTGCCAAATACCTTTTTCTAATAAACATTTGGAGTCAATAAGTTGAAATAAATATGAAATACTAAAGTCTATCCCAGCCTCATAATCCTGTAGAAAAGTTTCGAACTCAATAAAATAAAAAGATGCGCCTTTTTAAAAAATTCATTTATAATTTTATGTTGAATTTTTATATGATAAATATATAACCGAACCGTTGGCTGTCGGTCCTACTAGCATTTCTTCGGTTTTTTTTTTATTTAATTTGGATGCCCATAACTTTTAAACAAAAAATTGTTTCTTCATTAAATTTTATTACTTCTTCAATGCACTTTGTAACTATGGTTAAGAAATAAAAATTTTAAAAATTTTAACTTTCCTTCCCAAGATTTCAATCAGATGCCTATAAAAAATGAATTCATATCGAGTAATATACTAAAAAATACCTATCGGCGGCAAGTAAATTTCAATTTAGTTATTAAGGGGGAGTGACACCATGACGGCGCGTTTTGAGGCGGCTCGTTATTAATTTTATTACGACGAGAAAAAGTAGGAAAATGAAAATCGGATTTAAGGGTTTAATTAACAAGACTTTGAAGTATACAAAATAATTTTTTTTTTATAAAAAAATATCTTTATAAATTCAGCGTAGAGGGCGCCAAAGTTACCTCATTTTAATGACTTTACTAGATCGGCGTGCAGGATATTAGCCGAACGGAGACACCTATAACAAAAATTCAAAAAGTTTTCAATTCTGTAATGTTTAAACTTTGGAAATATCTATATGCGCGATATTGTAATTGTTAATATTTTTGTTAAAACGGGTTTTTTTTTTAACAAATTATACTGAAAAATGGGACCTTTTTTTTCAAATTCGTACAAAAACCACAAAAATTGATAATTTTTGGAAACCCCAATTCCAACCCTTAAATTCGATTTTCATTTTCCTACTTTTTCTCGTCGTAATAAAATGAATAACGAGCCGCCTCAAAACGCGCCGTCATGGTGTCACTCCCCCTTAAAATACGAAAACTCCCCGAGGAAGGGGAGATTATTTTGATCAAAATTTATTTATGCGTTAATGAGTGAGCAATTGGTCAAAGGGATGAGGGTCTGAATTTTCATCTGGAGTTTTTGTGGGGAGGATAACTGAAATATTCTTCTTTGTGCATTTGAATTTGTTTTTCTTACAGTTTTCAACCAAATTTGAGGCCCTAAAAAGTTATAATATATTTCCTCAGGCTACTGTTACGAGATTTATTTTTAATAGTGAGAAAATGTTATAGTGTCTGAAAATAAAATGGTTTTCATGTGTGTCAAATGAGTAAATTTGTATAATAATGAATTAATTTGGTAATGATTGCTGCTAGCATTGCTAGCAATCAAATTTGTTTTTAAATTACCGTCCCCATAACTGGGTAATTGTAAAACTAGTAATCAATTACTTCATTGTAAAAGTGAAACTTTCACTATTATTACACATTGCAATTGAACTTATAATGAGGAAATTGTAATTGCGCACTAATATTTAAGTTTCTATTTATTTTTTGGTTTTCTGCTCAAATATTTGCTCGAAAAAAAAAAATTAAATAAAAATAAGATAATGATACGCTTTTCAAACAACACTGAGAAACATTACTTCCTACCGGATTCATGAACAAAATCTTCAAAATTTCTAATATTTGCACAAAATAGTAAAAATATTAAATTAAGAAAATTTGTGGAATAGAAAATGTTGTATCTTTTTTCTAATATTTTAAATTTAGGGAAGACTGCCATACGAATTTGCATCGCATTTCTCTTCTTTTTTATTTTTTATTCCGTTCATAAGTTCATATAAATAATTGGTGTTTATTTTGGAAGTTCAAAGTATGATCAGAGTGCGCTCTGTGTGCTCAGATAAATTTGATCGATCATTTGGAGTAAGAAACTGAGTGCGGATAAATGTGGCATTTGACAGCAAAAACGCGCCAAAATTTCTCAAAATTATGGACGATGCTGGTTTTCCGGCGCAGAAGTAATAAAATTTTGCTAATAATTTTAATTAAGTTTGTTTTTACTTTCATATACCTAGTCGTGCCATAAATTCTGTCACAACTTTAAAGAAGCATAAAATCTAAACAATAAAAGATAATATGTTTATTCCAACGAAATTTATTTTAATAAGATATTGTTAATTAATTAATGAAAGCTTTACTCGAAATGACCTCCTTTAGCTTTTATACAAGCTTTTAAACGTTGTGGCCACTGGTCTATAGCGGCACGCACGGTATTCAACAACATTTCATTTGCTGCTTTCACCAACGATTTTTTCAGACTGTCCAAATTGCGGTGGGGAGTTCTACAGGCCTTGTTCTCTAACTCTGTCCATAATGCATAATCCAGCGGATTTAAATCTGGGCTCCCGGATGGCCAATCTTCTTGTGGAATAAAATCAGGAATGTTGTTGCGAAGCCACTCCTGTGTGCTTTTTGCTTTGTGAGCAGGAGCAGAGTCTTGCTGGAAGACCCAATGTTGTCCACCGAAGAGAGTTTGCGATAAAGGTTTCACAACACCTTCCAGCACGTTGGTTTGATAAACCGCCGCATCGGTTTTGACACATTTTTCGCAAAAATGGAGTGTTGTGACACCTTTGTTGGATAAACCCCACCAAACCATTACAGAAGCTGGATGATGGCCTCGTTGCACCCTGGGAACCGTTTTTTTAGCTTCTTCTGATGATGTTGCATAAATCTTATCATTTTTTTTATTAAAAACTTGCTCCACAGTAAAAAGTTTTTCGTCGGTAAAGAGGATGTTCTCGTGACCATTGGTTGCGTGCCAAAGCAAGAGACTCTTGCATCTTTCTAATCTTATTTCCTTTAACCGTGGAGGCAACATGTGGGCTGTTGACCGACGATAAGCCTTCATATGAAGATCATCTCGAGTGAGTCTACTCATCGTTGTTGTGGAGATTTCCAACTCCCTCGACAAAATTTTTTGTTTGCGCAGTGGATTTCTACGGATGCGCTCTCGGACAGTTTTGATGGCACTGACTGTTCTAACGGTACGTGGACGACCGGTCCTTGCTCTATCATCTATGCCTAAGGTTTCATTAAATCGTTCTATGGCACGATAAATGAATCTTTTTGTTATTTTTAGCGGTTTCAACAAATTCAAAATTTCAGAAGCATTTTTTCCACACTTATGGAGTGCTATTACAGCGATACCATTTTCTTTTACTCCCCACTCCATGATTACGAGTCAAAGACTGTCACCAAACTGATCGGAATATTACGCCGTACAGTTCATTTGTTACAAAGTGCAACATAACGGTACGATTCGAGGCTAATTTCTGAGAAAGCGCGCATTAGAAATTGTGTGACAGAATTTATGGCAAGACTAGGTACATAAACTTTATTTTAGGATTTAATTGAAAATTCAATGTTTTAACTTTTCATATGACTGCACTCTAAAATGTGTATCATAAACAAACCTGAGTGCTCTGAACCCAGCATGCAGAAAAGAAAAACGCCTATTAAAGTCATTGCATTTGTCTCGTTTTTCGTATGATATCCCACTTCAGTCGGGTAACCTAGAAATTAATCCAGAACAGTATTATGTCAGATATAATCGTCAATAAATATTCAGAGCATGTGAATCCCATTAAAATTGTGTCATTTGTAGAGTAAAGAAATCATTAAGGTTCACGTCATTTTACTCCCAACATCGTCAACAATGCCGGCAACTGTTCTCAAATGTGTGCCATATCCTTTGGCGCCAGAGGAAATCAATGGAGAGAATTAAAAGTAAAATTCTGTAGGACGAAATTGCTTGACGACAAGAATACTTTCCTTTTTGGTTGGGTGGCCCAATAAAGTTTTATGTCTTTTCTGAGGAGAAAAATTAGTACTGCAACGCTTTTAGAATTCATAAAATGATAGTGAGGAGAAAGGTTTTTGTAAATTAATTTTTTTTTAGGGAAATGGGTCACATCGGATCCTTTTGAAAGACATTTAATGTAAATGCGCCTGAAAGGTTTTCGGATGTA
Source organism: Philonicus albiceps (assembly GCA_963969385.1). Lineage (NCBI taxonomy): Eukaryota > Metazoa > Arthropoda > Insecta > Diptera > Asilidae > Philonicus > Philonicus albiceps. The sequence continues at coordinate 12,397,550 of OZ017773.1, forward strand.
AATAGGGCAAAGAAGGTGCAGTTTTTTAAGAAATGTCTATTTTCTTTATTTAGATTGGAAGGTTGGGATGGAAGGTTTTCATGATTTCAAGTGTAAGAAAGGACTTCAAAAACTGTTAACTGCTCAGTTAGTAAGTATTATTAATTCTAAGCGCTTAATTTAGCAAACTCTATACATTTCCTTTTAGTATCCTAACATTTGTTTTAATTTAAATCTTCATGTAAAAATTAAATAAAGTCTTTCATAACTTGAGGTCTAATCACGAGTCAGTCATGAGCCAAATAATTATTAGGGTTGTTTGATGCATGCCGAAGAGCAAAAATTGAATGAAAGTACAGACTATTGTATTTATAATATTCTATAGAGTTATTTTCATATAAAATATGGTCATGAATTGAAAGTAACATTAAAAAGATATACCAATAATATAAATTTGATGATGGATATGAACATGCTGAATGTAAGTTTGGCTTCTGGTTAGTATTAAATTAAGCCGTTTTTTAAGCTGCTGCCCTCAGCGTGGGTGCAAATTCTCACACCTCTCTTAAATGTTGTGGCTATGGGTTGCAATTCTTCTGCAGTGATGCGATTCTACTCCTGGCGCAGGTTTCCTCTAGGGGCGCTAAAATTGTGGAGCTTAGCAAAAGTTTTAGCCTTTAAAATAGATCACATGCTGTAATCTGGTGAATAGAGAGACCATTCCAAAGATACGATAAAATTCGCAAATGGATCTTGCATCACAAACCCCCTTTTAAATTGGAGCTAAATTTACCGAGTTATGAATTTTTTACTCATTGGGGCGCGATTTTACTTAGGGGAAGAGGGCCCTTTTCTGGATATTTTGTCATTAAGTCAATGATTGTAAATATGAGTTTTTCGGCAACGACCAAACCACGCTGAGAATACCGGTTCTCGTCCGATCACCGAAGTCAAGCAGCATTGGGCGCGGATAGTACTTGGATGGGTGACCGCCTGGGAACACCGCGTGTCGTTGGCTACAATTTTTACTAATTATTGAGCATAATAACATTTCCAACACGCAATCTTTTATTTTTTATTCAATAAATTTTAATTCTACTTGTACACTGCTCTTATTTTTCGCCAAATGTCGCTCATTTGTGGAGTTCACTAACTGAATGAAGGAAAAATCACTTAGCTAGGCCCTACTCGTCTAGCTAATTTAAATCCCTGCCAGGGAGTTCAATAAGTGGAATGTGAAGAAATATTGTCGCCACAGACAAGTGAGGTGAGCATATTTTATGAGGGGTTAGTTTATTACCCTACGTCTATACCTGGATTCTTCGCTTCTGTATTAAGGACTCTTCCGTACTAACTCAAGACCGTCTGCTTTTGCTCGAAATGCACTCATTGCATACCCGCCGCTGCAGTAGTGTAGGATATTACGATGAAACGCTTCCATATTTACGAATAGGGTGCTTTTGCAGATTATGCATGGTATGGTTTAGGAAAACATCTTTTTTTAAAGAAGATATAAACATACAAGGGATATATTGCGGTCTTACTATGCGATTTTGTCCAAATTAAGCCGAAATGTTACATATTTTTTGTCGGTAAATAAATGATTGCAAATATCGTTTAGTCGGCAACGACCAAACCACGCTGAGAATACCGGTTCTCGTCCGATCACCGAAGTCAGGCAGCATTGGGCGCGGATAGTACTTGGATGGGGGACCGCCTGGGAACACCGCGTGTCGTTGGCGCCTTTTTATACATCTACCTTTTCGTCTTCCCTCGTTTACAAATATTATGGGAATTTTTGCACCGAAAATACCCGAAAACAAAGGACTTTTAAAAAAGAGGAAGAACAAAAAGCCACTCATGTTCTATCGAACCAACTGAATAGTTATTTAAATATTAATATTATTTATAATTTAAGAAATCGTTATTAGAATATTAAGCTTAAAATGCTTTATTATCTGTACCGAATTTTGTATACTTATAGGTAAAATATGTAGAAATACAAAATATAAAAATTCATATATACCCCTGTATCTCTCCCTTAAATTGCGTTGATTACGACATAATCGGTGAATCTTGTGCTGTGAATGCTGCCCTGGGCCTAAACATTGTTTCTAATTGCTGAAAATTCGTCCAGGCTATGAAAACATGCTAAGCTTTTCAGGAAAAAATAAAAACAGGATACGTCCCGAAGAAATATTTTAAGTATCGAGGTCCAGAACCTGAGATATAAAAAACAACTGACGATTTTCCATACATTTCTATGCGGTTTTTTTTGGTTTCTGAGTGTCACAGCGCTGAAAGGGCTACATTTATGGAAAACCCTTCAATTCACACTATTAAATTCCGTCAAAAAATTGCAAAATAATTTTTTTCAGATTTTCGCAAAAATTGCGATTTTTTGAAAAAAACTCGAATTTTCGTATTCCTTCAGATCTGCGCGATCAAGGGCTCTAATTAAAGGGCTGGCCCTCAAAAGTTCAAAACATAAGCCCCCTTTTAAATTGGAGCTAAATTCACCGAGTTATGAATTTTTTACTCATTGGGGCGCGATTTTACTTAGGGAAAGAGGGCCCTTTTCAAGGAAAAATGCTGCCCTGGGCCTAAACATTGTTTCTAATTCTGCATTCATGCTGATGGCAGTTACTTAGAAATCGGTTTAATATTGTATATTAAGTCATTCTATTTATATACTCCTCTTCCAAAATTTTGTTGTCTGTGGCCACAAATACCATACTCCTTCAGTAGTTCTGAACTCTTCTATAGAAGTCATATTTTTTTCCATCAGCATGGAATAAATTGTAATCAGATGGGGCAGTCCGGTGAATATAGTGGGTGGAGTGTCGTTTCTTCATTCAAACTCCTTCAACCTTTGAACTGTCATCCTTGCTATGTATATTTGAGCATTGTCCTGATGAACTAAAAACTTTTTGACATGCCGAGCCATTAGTTAATACCGTTTCCGTTAAAAAATGGCGGGTTCGATTTAAAGCATACTCTATTGATTTACACTTTCTTATTTGTTGATGTAGCTATGTATTTATGAAAGAGAAATATATCAAATTTGTTATTAACTTTCTTATAGTGGTATGTCAGGTGCCATTCATATTTATTAAAAATTGAAAGTAAATGTGATTCCACAAAGAGAATATGTATAAGCTGAGTGATGTAGTCTTCAGCTCAGCTAAATTTCAATAAGCGCCTACCGATTATAAATTCATTTATAATTGCAAAAACATTCCGTCTAGTGAGTTGGCCAAGAGTAATAGCAAAAAGTGGGAAGAACCTGTCAAAGTCGTCATGCCTCGCAGGCTTCATCGTAGATTCCATGAATCCGATCTCCGTCCCTCGGTCGCTTAGCCGAGATAGACTTCGAAATTAAATGGATGGCAGTTACTACAAATTACCCTCGCAAGTTTATAAACATTCTTATTGCAGTAACATATGACGTCGTGGACGCATGAGAGGCTAGACCATCTCGCGTTCGACTCGGTCCATTCTTTGCTAAATGAAACAGCGATTAACGTAATGCATGCGGGAGTCCGGAAAGGGTCATAAGGCACCCAGCTTGAGAACACTGCCGAGGCTGGCTCGCTAGCATTTTTGCTACTTTGATTGCTTATTATTGCGTCCCTGAGCAGCCACTATATCGCGTTCGTCTACTTGAAATTACTTTTTTTGTTTTTGCTCTTTTTCGCCTTTTTCCCACATAAACAGCCCGGTAGAGTGCATCAAGTGGACGAGTCAACATCTCACTTGGAAAAAAAAAATCAAAAATAAAAAATAAGTGGCTGATGATGGCTGTTGCCGAGGAAATCTGGAGACGGAGCACGGTGTACATAACAAGAAAAAAAAAATTCATTTTGGTGCCTGCTCAGCGCACTTTGTAAGACTTTACGTCGTCCCTCCCGCTTTTTACTTAAAATGCTTGGACAGAAAGGTGAAGTGATCACTTAAGATTTGTTTTTATTCTGAGTTAGCTTTTATTTATTTTTTCTTATTATTATTATTATTTTTTATTACACTTCCAACGCTCCGAAGGGGGCACTCTGGAAGCGCCGTATGCACAGCCAAATACCGCTGAGCGACGACGGTGGCTGGTAATGTTTTTTCACGCGCCAATTAATGAATCCGCTCCTCCGTGAAATAAAAGGAAACCCGGCAATGTTATACATTGCTTTGGTAGAGCTCCTGGAACATTCGCTCGCATAAGCATAGAGAAGGAGTTGTGGTTGCGAGGAGGGCAACAATAAGATCAAATGGAAGAAAAGATGAATCATGCTAGAGTAAGGTGCTGGCTTTAACTTGACAAGAGATTCGGATGACGGAAATGCGCAGGATTTCATTGAAGTGAATGACGAGCACTTTAATAATGGGCTCAGCAAAGAAAATGCTTCGCTTCAGTGGGAATTGTCACCTGCATAATTATTGTACAGAATAACACATGCACAGCTCACAAACCATGACGTTGTGTTTGACATTTCATACAAAATCTAGAGGTTATGAAATTTAAATTAAAAAATTAAAATAATTTAACCAACAGTAGATTTGTCATTAGTGTAGTTTAAGGAGTTATACAGGGTGGCTCATTTAAAAATTGGAATTTCTTTTTGCTATAAAAAAAAACGGCTCAATATTTTTCAATTATTTAACATTTATTTGAAAGGTTGCTTTATGTCATTTATTTAAGAAAAACAATTTCGGTCAAATGATGACTACGGCTGACTTGGCAGTAGCGAATTCGGTCCATCCAATTTTTGAGTACATTTTCGATTGTTTCGGGCCTTATGTCAGCAATAGCAGCTTGTATCTCATACTTGAGGTCTTGAATTGTTTCTGGTTTGTTGGCGTAACATTTATCTTTCACCGTTCCCTAAAGATAATAGTACAACAGTGGAAAATTGCAGCTTCTTGCCAGCCAAATCACATCACCATTTATGCTGATTATCCGATTTCCGAAGATTAGGGCAAGATCGATTGTAACGTTCGCTGTATGCCTGTTGAAACCAAATATCGTCCAAGTCTTCGGTTTCAATTTCCCCGAAAAATCAATCGGTCAACATTGCGCGGTAGCGCTCGCCATTAACGGTGACGGCTGCTACGTTTTCATTTTCGATGAAAAATAGACCGGTGATGCCGCCGGACCAAAATCCACACCAAACATATTCGTTGTAGATGCATTGGTTTTTCCAGGATGACATCCCAGATGCGACAGTTTTGCTTATAAACATAACAACCGAAGTGGAAATGAGCCTCGTCTGAAAAGATGATTTTTCGGTAAAATCGCCATCTTCGGCCAAACGATCTTCTGCCCAATTTGCGAATCGTAGACGGTTCGGATGGTCAACCGGCTTTAGCTGCTGTACCAAGTGAACTTTATATGGCTTCATGGCAAGGTCTTTACGCAAAATTCGCATCAAAGATATGCGTGCAATGTCCAATTTTTGAGAACTGAAATGTTTTCGATTGGGCGCACCGGACGAGTACGTACACGGGTTGGTTTATCCACCAACATTCCAGTTTCACGAGCTCAAATCTTAAATTAGATTTCTGTGGAGTCGAGAATGACATATAATCAACTAAACTTCAAATTACCGGTAGTTCAAATTCCAACCCTAGATGGACCACCCTTACCTAGACAGTTGGGCAAATATTTTTATTTATTTATTTTTTTTTAAATGTTCGTTTAGTAGTATTTACTAAATTATGTCGGTTTACAGAAGACATTGTGTAACTTAAGTCTAAACTAGTGCTATAAATGTAACCGAATCTTCAAACTAACCGAATAGCCTGACACCAGCTGAGATCGGGTGGATCCGGATATTCAAATAGTTAAGTTACCTATACTGTTGATAAATTAGATATCCGAATCGTGAAATAAATATCGATTAAACTAATAGTTGCTATGAGCAATGCATAAAATGTAGGAAAAATAAGCTGCTGATGTTTGGAACGCATTTGTGATTTTTACGGGGTAGTCGGGTTTAGCATTTTGAATCAAAAGACACATCTGGGATTCGGTCTGAAATTTTGGTCGAATCCGAGGATTCAATACTATTCGGAAATTCCGGATACTTCGAAGCGCTACTTTAAACGCTGGATTGAAACAGCAGTGATAGTTATTGAAATTTGCTATAAATTTTATATAAATAGGTAGTGATCGAGGAATTTTTCTTATTAAGCAAAAATATAAATGTTCATTTTCTTGCTTTTTGAGATGTAGTGTATGCAGCACCCATATTTGTTTAGTTAAACAAAAGAAAGTTCCTTGATTCACGTTTTATGTGAATTCGCTTTACTTATATGAAATGTTTGTATGTATGTCGCTAAACTTCAATACGAGCTCTACTTATCGATTTTTATATATTACAGCGATATTATTCAAATTTTCTTTTCGAATTCTTGATTCGCAAAGATATCTGCAATTCATTTTAATTTGAATCCTAGTAAAATTTACATAAATAATTTGTTTAGACTAGTTAACTTACTGAGTTAACTATACTTGATTTTATACTTTACGATAAAGTTTCTTCTAAACCCTAAAAAATTGAAAAATATTCAAATAAATTTCAAGCGGACCTCAAATTACACGTAAAGGAAAGTTTTGGCAAACCTCCAGGCAATTTCCATTCAAAATGAGTGCGAAATTAATGAAATTTGAGTGAATTGCCCACATATTTAACTCAGTCTGCTTAGATAGACGAGCCAAAAAAAAAAAAAACTCAGGCATATATAAATTGAAGAGAAAACAAATTTGGATGAATTCAGGTGGCAGAGCACCGACGGTGGCGCAATTGTTAATTGCGCCAATTCAACTGCCAACTCAATTTCGCTAAAACACTAATCGACCAGAAATGCCTGAAATAACTATGCCCACACGGTGCCTGTCAGACCTGAACTCGTGCAGATTTTACAAATTTCCAATGGGTCTATTGCTGCAAACCTATGCCAACGGCATTGCAGGAAAGTCAGGTTTGCGGCGGAGGCCGTGGGGTACTACCGATGCCATTCCAGGTGCTATAAAAATTGAACAGTATAAAGAAAAACTAGAGAGCGTATGTGAAACAGGGCTAGGGAGACGGAATTGAATAAAAATTATAAGTAGTGTACTTGGGATTAATTTGGGATATGTAAAATACTTCACGGTGAAGCCAAAAATTTAAAATATATTTATCTTATTTGCTTCAAATTAAATGAAATGAAAAATCTTTTTTAATGATAAATATGAAAATTACTCAAGTTAAAAACTATAATGTAAAAATAAAATCATCTTTGGTTTGATGAGTACGTTTTAAAACTAATTAGTTCTCCCTAAAATTAAACAATTTCTTAAATAAAAATAAATGTGCAATAAACTATTGTCTAATTTTTTTTTATTAATTCAATCTTTAAATCGTAAACTCAAAATATTTTTGGATTGAGTTTGTTTTTGTTTCGTTGTTTTATGGGAAATTAACTATTCATGAATTTCAATTCAGTGCAAAATTACTTCTAAATTTGACCTCGGTCCGATTGTGAAAAAAAAACGCAGCTAATGTGGATTTTTCCTACGCCTATTTAGTACAGGGTAGTTTGCTTTCGCGGCATTATACGTTGACACATTTAATTGTTCAACCCATATTGAAAATATAATAAAAATGTACAATATATCATCTTTTTTTTAAAGGTAATGCTGTAAAATTTATTAGGTCGGGTGATTTGGGATGTTCGGGTGAATAGGGACATGGCTTTTCAAAGGGTTTATCTTTTTATTAAGTTGATACTTTTGCGGTTTCCATGTACCCTTTGACCATTTACATTATTTCATTTAAGTTTGAGTTGACTGCGGGTATTATTAACTTCGTGACGAATGTTAATACAAATTACGACGCTTGAAAGTTTTATTTGTGAAGACTTTGGATATGCCTAAATAAATAATTTTGAAGACTAAATTAAAGGTAAGTTGATAAAATCTATTCGTTAGGAAGTTACCTATTAGGGAGAAAAAAGATTTTGTGATTATTGTAAAATTGTAGTTAAACCATGCGTTTGTTTAACAAAAGTGCATTTCGGGTGAATCGGGACACTTTTTCAAGATCAATCTAGAACTTTGATGATGCGTTATTTAACTTTGTTATTGACCCAAATTTGTTAATCGTTAGTAAATATGATAAATAATTATTTTTATTAATTATCTAACCTCTTTTAACCTCTTTTAACCTCTTTTTTGTAGTTTCAAATCAAAAAAAAATTGTTTATAATAATAAACAAACATTGTTTTTCAATTTTGTAAACAATAATGTCATTTAGTATTTTTTAAGTAAGAAAATAAATATTGTTTTAAACTCAGTTTTATCGACTCTGAAAGTCGTGTCCCAGTTCACCCGACAATGTTTTGAAAAGCCAAAAATACACTTTTTTTATAAATCAGCTATAAATTGTTTAAATATAATCGTATAACAAAATGACGTCACACAGTCAAAGTTAATGAATCAATTAAAGGGAAAATGTATTAACATATTGAAAAAAAATGTTTATTTCTGATTTATAACGTTTTTACAAAACTAGTCCCGAATCACCCGATTTTCCCCTACTTAAAGTGTTTTTGTATAGCTTTCAGGTTATAGTGCGCTAAACTTTTAGTCACGCTATTGTCGTGAAATATATAATTAATAATGCCTTTGAATCTTGTTTTTGTTGTTATATTTCATTAGACTGAGAACTACATCCTATTTTAAAAATTTTAGTTCTCAAATGTTATTCAGACAGCAGTTATAAAGGCTCAAAAATACGTTGAGTCGCCTCAAGAAAATATTCGAAATACTCGGAGAAAAATATCGGTATTGAATACAAAATACTTGAAAAATATCGGTATTGAATACAAAATACTGGATACCGAAAAGTATCGATACTCTGCATTTTTTTCGTTTTTTTTTTTAATCTCAGAACTGGTGTCGAGCTAGTGGACTAGCAGAAGCTGACCTCCGAGCTGGCAGGGGGAAACAAATGGTATTGGATGACAAGAAATTATGATTACAACATCCGAGAAATTCCATTCAATGCCGCGATGGTCGCCGGAGATCACGGTATCACCATATCGGACGTGATGGCCAATTCGGATATTTGAGATGCTCGCCATAGTGCATGCTGTCGCGGAACCTCACCGGCTTCGGGATCTAGACGAAGACGTGGCGTGGCGGCGAGAGTTGCATTTTCTCAATCAAAACACGTTTTAACTGATGGTGGCTAGTAGCCAACGGTCGTAGCAAATTTTATGACAAATGCTGGAAAAAAATAGCGAAACTGCAGTTAACTTATCTGCCCAGAAGCGAGCCTCTATCGCATGTAGATGCGCATAAGGTGGATAGGTGAGGTCTGCTCGGTCGACAGAAAGTGGGCAGGTGGGTTCGTTCTACTCTGCGGTCTCGCGACTGCACCAAGTGGCAGAAACGGCTGTAAGGTGGCTTTAATGCGGCTGCATGTGTCTAGGCCTTTGGCTGCACCAGAGTGCGGGTCTATTTATAAAGGGAAATAGGTGTGCGTAGATAAAATTAGTGCTTCTAGCGCTGGAATGCAGTTTTGTTTTTAGTCACACTCGTTTTTTTCAATTTCCTACCTTCTTATACCACTTTGCTTTTCGTTTCTATTTTGTTTTTCTTCAAATTCATATTAACCCAAAAGCAGATTGTTATTCTGGTGGTGTTTCATGTATCGCCTTGCACATTTTGATGCATTCCATATTTTGCCAGCCAAGTGGGCCACCTCAAGGGTTTTTGTTGCTTAATGCCTTCGGAAAATATAGAACATATTCGAGTGAAGCCGGATTTTCGTGACCATAATGCCGGAAAGATCCAGTTATATGGGTGCACCTATGAAGGGGCTGTTTGACTAGCTTGATGGTCGCACAGTCAATAAATTTAATTAGCCACTGCATTGCTGGACGACAGCGATATTAAGGAAGTTTTAGATAATTCCCTCGCATCTGTTGGTGTCGATGTCCCACATATTTGACGACGCCTGTCGACTAGCTAGTTTTTGTAGTTGGCGGTTGCTAGAATGTTTTCGAATTTTGGTTGCTTCACTGAAAAGAGTTTTCTATTAATGAAATGTTGAGGTCCATAAAAGAGACATTAAATAAACGCTTAATTACGCTTAATTGTTACTATTCAATTTTGTTTTTAGGTATCTAAAAATTTTAGAAATCAAAGTATAATATACTGGTCTTAAACTTTGCGGTGCATATAATTACTTAACTCTTAAAATTTGTAGGATCACTGTATGGTACCATAAACTTTATTTGCATTATTCGGAAAAGCGGCAAATTGGCCTATATCACCAAAAATGTTGTAGGCCTAATTACTTCTTCACTACTATTAGAATCAAAACCCTTCCTTTTAATCAGAATTGTTTACCTTAACCCGGAGAAATCTTTAATCATTTTACCATCATCATTCTCTACGGGCGGATATGTACAAGTCACAATTTTCAATCTAGAACAAAAAACAAGAAAGATGATACGTAGGATTTTTAAGAAATATTGATTTTTTACAAAAGTGGGGTCGATATGAAGAAAAAAAAATGTTTTTTGATGAAACAAACTATGGATCTATGGTTGTATTTTAATTAATTAAAAAAATCCTACATACTTCACTAGAAAATATTTTTAGGAAGCTATAGTTGAAATTTGTCGATGGATTGAAAATTTAAGTCGCTAATTTTCTGCCCGATTTGAAAAACAGTATTAAAATGTATTTGCTGCTTCAAAATTAAAAAAAAATTAGTATTCGAAGGTCAGCTGGCAGCTCAGTTGTATGCGCGCAGGATTACTATCCCAGAGGCTGTGAGTTCGAATTCCATGTATAACCATGATCTCCTGCGCTACGTGGTAACACAAAGGGCAAAAACATGTCTGTCTTCCTAGTTTGCAGTTACAACAACCTAACCTAACCTAACCTAACCTAACCTAACCTAACCTAACCTCCCAATACAAAAAAATGTTCATGGAATTTAAGAACTCATTTTTCAAATATTCGGATGCTTATCATCTTGTGAGATTTCATAAACTGAATAGTGAATTCTTTTCCTCAAAAATTCAAATCAGTTGAGTATTTATATTTCAGTATTATTTATTAATTTATCTTATGTTTAAAATAATGAAAATTAACTTAAATTTCGAATTTATATTGTGTATGCGATCGTAGGTTTTTTCTTTCCAACAAATATTCTAGAATCTCTAAATCAAAATTGCCAGAAAGGCTTAACCTTGATGATAAAATTAATACTATATGCCGACATTGAAAAGTTATTCTGAATGCGTGTAAATAAATGGGAGGGTTTTATTCTGAATGAAGGACGAATTTTTGTGAATTTGTCCAAGGACACTCAAATTGCAAATGGATTTTAGTTACATACCTTCTCTAAAGTAACAAAAATATATTTTCATGAGCGTTAGTACCATTGGGAAGAAGGCTCCAAGGATTCTGAATTTAATTACTAATGAAGTGAAAATCGATAATGCCATGTTTATTTCTTATTCTATTTTTTACGAATGAGACCTTTGAATAACGCTCTATTATTTTTATCTACCTTTCAAATTGTAGTATATGACATGACATATTTCATTTTTATTTTTGCTCTTTCGAATGGTCTTTAAATTTCAATTTTTTGTTTCTGGAGTAGATTACTGAAAGCGTTTTAAAGAAAAGAAAGTTAATAGTTAGTATTTTGAAATAATAAACTAAGAAAAAAATACAAATTACGCGATAAATTTAGAATACTGCAGATGAAAATCTTTTCACATTTGTAGATTAGAATAGGACACATAAAACCTTCGGAAACATAATGCGAAAGATTAATAAATAAGTAGCTAAACACATTCAGTGCTTTGAAATCATTTATTTGTCGAATCCCCTTAATAAAAATTAAAATATGATTTTATTATAATCTTCAATTTAATTAACATATTTTCTTTCTTTTTAATTCATATATAATTGAGTATACGTGGAGGTGTTATGAAGGTAAAGCTTTGTATGGCTGATTTTTTTCATGATGACGTGAAATTATAATTTCAAGCCGTTATTAAATTTTCCCCCTTTTTCTATCTTAACTATACAAACGATTCAAAATATCTGGAAAAAGCTCTTTAAATGTAAACATTAAGTTAGTAGTGTAAAGACTACAACTCTCGAATTCAAACTGCAGCAGGACACAACTCAGCAGCACGCCCGATGGTGTCCAAGTAACGAGTACTCCGCGATAATCCGCCCATTCCCGAATCTTGCCTAACCTTTTATACCTCTAACCTGGTCATAACTAAATCCTTTGGCGCCTAAGCTATTGCGCATGCTAGGACATGTTCAATTAAGAAGGTGCCTGTTTCCTATTTTGTTCATTGCACATGTGCGAAGGACTTTCGGCCATGCACAGGGAACCTATGCTTCCCTTCTTAGAATTGCACAAAATGTGAATAGTACTTGTCAAAAGGGGTTCAGTTATTGTTTTTCCCTTTCGGCACTTAATTACGAACAAAACTGTTTGTGCTGATCCGTCTGAGTTATTTATTACCACAGACATTCGACGCTATTTCCAGATTATCATACTGTTGCTCGTCCTTACAAACACCCGTGCTGCTGAGAAGATATGATACAATCTTTAATTTACTTATTTAAGACCAAGCGGGATTTCCCTGGTTTTTCCGTGGCCCTTACAGTAGTTACTATTAATGAAAATTATGACAAATACTATAATAAGAATAATTGATGAAAAATTTAAAAATACAGTGTTTTCTCAGAAGCAAGCACAGAACACTACCATTAGAGAATTTTTTTTCTCTTTAAAATTATTAAAAGGTGGGAAAGTACTTTAGAAAATGTTAACTCCTTTAAATTAAATTAGATAACTTCAGAATTCTAAATGGCAGGCTGTGTGCATCGTAAGAAGTGATCATAAAATTATCAGTGGGTTGAAGGAAGTCACAAATTAATACAGTGAATAGCTTTTTATTGCTAATTATGCAGTGATAATTTTGTTAGTTGAACAATCTGTTTAAATTAAGTCATTATCATCAGTTAGATCAGTATGACGACTATAATTATGATTGCTCATTGCAAACGAAATTATCTTAAAAGCAGTACATGAATTTCAAACTTTAATTTGGTAACAGAAGATAATAAATTTGATTTATATATACTCTATGGTAGTTCCAAAAACTTGTTATTTATAAACATCCTATTATTCGTGCAGTATTTAACACTAAGTTCGAATTAATTTAGATTTGCTACACAAAATTTACATTTTCGGATGACATTTATTTTAAGGCATTATATATGTAATTAGAGTGTTGTGGATTTTATTACATCTAAATTCCAATATTATGTGAGCGATATTTTTCAAGATGATTATGTATTAATATCAAGTACTTATATAAAGTATAAAGGTCAACGACAAGACTTAACTGAAAGTGAGAGTGGTGCAGTATCAGCTTATAATGATGTTACTCTTTATGGTAGATGTAATTAGAATAGGAAGATAAAGTTGTGAAGCTTGGCAGTAATTTTTGTATAAAAAAGCCAAATCGGTGGACTAGGCAAATATTTCATTAAGGCAGAAAAAATAAATTTTGGATACCTTTCCCAACGGTAAAAGAAGCAGTATAGATCTAAGCGGAACCTATACCTACTTTTTAGAAGGCATAGATGTATTTTGCTGTTTGCTAGTTACTTGAGTTCTTTTTAACATTACATGTCTGCAGGGAGGTGCGATTAAAAAGTTTTTATACTGCTTCCACCTAGATTTTCTGGAATGCATGCGGAATCTTTTGGAAAACTTTCATATTGCAGCTATTTTCTTCTCTGAAAATAATCTTTAATGAACGACATGTGAATACATGTGGAATATTTGATCGAATTATTATTTGTTTTAGATTAAGATAAAGGAAATTATATGTTGAATTTGTATTTAAAGTTATATACTAAGGATGAAATGATTTATCTAATAATTTTTCAGCATTGACGGCCTTCAATTAAAAAATAACCAAATACTGGAAAAAATGTTTTCACGCTACAAAAATCTCAACAGGAATACGCAAGATGTTTCGGGAGTGCTTAGTATGTTCGCGACAAAAACTCAATTCGCTTTATAGATTGCTGTCTTCCCCTGGAATCAATTGGGAAGCAATGTTTTTCATCTATAAGATTCAATGCCAAAATAGACTTTTTGAAGTTATAGTAAATAGAGGTGAAAGTACAAGTTATTAAAAAGTAAAAACTAAAAAGATTGTTAGCATAAAGTAATATAAATGCAATGTGCAGCTTGCATTAGGCGAAATTAGTATATATTATTTCTGGAATTAGAAAGATATTTAAATATATGAAGAAATTTAAATATATCACTAGGATAGTTTTTGGAATATAATTTTTAGCTGCCTTTAAGTTTATTTCGCTCGTATGTGGCCTGTAAATGTTGTAAATGGATTGAAAGCATGCCGTTTGAGTAACAAGAGATAAATGGATAAAAGAGTTATAAACAAGCGATTAAATATTCAAAATTTAACGACTGAAGATTATAGAGAATTATTATGACTGATATTCCTGGAATATTTGGTCCATCCTATCCATGGGATTGCTTAATTCGATTGGTAGCCTTAATAGCTACAAAATAAATTAATTTTTTAATTTCGACAAAACACGCGTTTTTCGCGGGAACTGAACATGACCGGAAATAGCTTGTAACATAATTTAAATTTTGGGGCGAAGCTGTGATTCCTACATTTTTTGCTCGAAAGAATAAAAGCAAGCACACCTCAACGCTCTATCAAGTACCAGTTCGATTTCAAAAATCCAAAGCCTGACGCGGCACTCGACCTAGTCGACGGCACCTCTAAGTGATTTCTAATTAGCACAATGTCTCGAATTTCAGCGTTATCGCGCTAGCCAGTCAATTGTCGGCTAAAAATACCCGCCCATTTTCAATGACATCCGAAGCGCATTGTTTGCTATTTAGCACCTGTACGAGGTGCTCACGATGAGTGGTGCGATTCGGTGCGATCACTTTCTATTTTTCGCTGCGGAAAACACGAAGCGAAACAACTCGCTCATTTGTCATTCCCCGGTTAGCTGGGCACCACCTCGAGATGGTGCGTGCCTAACATGAAACCAATCGACCCGTTCACGTGACATGCTTATCAACAGAATATCGGCGAAGGCGATTTCCTTATCACCTTGGCGCATGGTGTGGATAGTCAGGAAAAAGCGGACCCAAGACGGCGAATCGCAATCTCATCTCGGATACAGGTGTAATTCCATCGTGAATATAAAATAAAAAATATAAAAAAAGAGAGAAAACAAAAATAATATAACGAAAATACTCGGCACGCACGACTGGCGAAATGTCGCACGTTGTCCATGCGACGACGGGGAAGACGAGATATTACTTGATCATGGCTTTCCGACGTTTTCCAATTTCTTATTATTTACGCAGTTTTGGTCTTATTTGATTCACTTTTTGCTTTTCAACTGCGACGAGGAGAAATTTTAGTTTTCTCGAAAATTTTCTAGCGTCCGCGATGGCGCACACAGCACAGTTAGGTTTGTTAGGCAAATAGAAGAACGACATTGGACAATGGTCGAAAGAGTCGGGTCGACGATTTCTTTTTGCGGTAAAAAGACAGTAAGAGAAGTGGCGAGATTTTGATAGACTTTTCTATTTTCGCACTTTTTTGTTAAATATCAAAGATACTGATTCCGTGGGAGAATATGCCGTTGATTTGGATTCATGGGCTAGAATGCCGTACTAGTTATTGATTTCCGAAGTGTCTTGGAATCACTGATCCAGCAAAGTAATTATCTCGTCTTACAGTCGTAGTTTCGTTTTGGTTGCTTCAAACAATCTAACGCCCGACTAGAAAACTTTGCTTGAAGATTATCAGGAACATATCTCAAGCGTTTTGGAAATTACACTTTGAACTTGTTTTACATTAAATATCAGATACCACATAAACTAAGCCGGCACTCGGATCGATGGAGACTTTCGACATTCAATTCGGCTTTCTGGGTCATTTTCCGAAGTTGAGCCTTTTTTTAATCTAATTTCTCTGGACTATAATGCAAGGCATCTAACGTTCATCTGCTGATCAGGGAAACCTGGGACTATCTGGGATTAATAACATAACAATTTATGTGGAAATAATAAGATAAGGATTTTAAAGTACTTGTAGAATCACTAAAAAGTATAAGTAAAAAGTGTACTCATAGTCAAGTAAAAAAATGCTGTACACAAATGACCCATATGATCCGAATAGCTAGAAAGAAGAAAAATTATAACTATTATTTACCTTAATGTTATTAACTAAAAATGTATTATATAATACTTAATTAGTTAATAACAATAAGAGAATATTTATAATTTCATAATTATTTTTTAAAGATAATAGACTTAACTTATAGTATGTTCGTTTTTTTTTAAACGAAAGATTCGGTGATCTTTCTAATATTTTGAATTATTAAAGACAGCTCTTAGATGTGCTAAGTTGAGGTATGCCTAAAGATGTGTTAAGTTTAGGCTATCCTACTTTGGACATGAATTATTCACATACGTGAAGTGCTACGTTTAGTGCTAAGCGTCACAGGACTTGATGTATTCCTGAAAGATAATTCTAGTCGGAAGGTTTGTGGGTTTTAGATTTGTTTGTCTATTTTGTTTCAATGAAAATGTTGTCCTGAGATTTTGATAGCAAGAAAAGATTCAAGAAAATTAAAGTTAATATATATAATTAATTTTCTGTTTTCTTGTAAAATCTTAGATGCGTACATTGTGAATTTTTCTGTTTAAACATTTTTATTAAATTCAAACATAATACCAAATAAACGGTCACGCTTTTCATAGAAAATTCTTTTCGTTCAGAAAAAAAAAAAACAATATAATTCAATAGTTTTTAGCAGCATTAATTAGTTTCTGAGTCTGCATTCACAAAGTTCTTTAAAATATGCCATTTTGCAAGAAATCATATCTTAATAATTTAATTTTGTTTGAATATAAGTTTCAAGTTATTAATTCCAAAATTGAGTTTTAGCTACCTCACTAGAATTCGATGACATATTATTATGCATCTTATTTAAAATTTATTTTCTGCAGAACTCAAATCAAAGTCAAATTTTCTTATTTTTGGAGAGTTGAAGATGCAATTGAAACTTCTATTGAAAATGATGATTGATAATGAAAAATGATATTAAAAAGGAATAGTGACTTATTCAACGGCTGACACGGATATACCATATTTCTAATAAGACAAGATCATAATCATACATAAAACTCCATGTGTCTTTCAAAATGTTAATCTAATTTTGTTTCTATTTTTGGAAATGTAAATAGAAATAAAGGAATAGAATTTTTTTGCATTTGAGGTTTACCAGGTGTAACTAGAATGTACATTGTTAATTCGACGTATGTGCTATTTCGTAGAGCTGTCAATAGGTTATCGGACGGTTTTTTTTCCTAGTGTGTCAAGCGAAGTATGTGTAATTTTGAGCCGGTGAAAGAGCATTTGCGGCACGCATTGCTTTTGTTCTATAATCAGAAAAAAAACTGCTGCTGAGAGTCGGCGTTTGTTCGTCGAAACCTATGGCGACTTTACTCACACATTAACACCTGTGAGATGTGGTTTAAACATTTTAAAAGTGGTCAATTTGATGTGAAAAATAAGGAGCGTCCTGGGCAACCAAAAAAGTTCAAAGATGCAGAGATGCAGAGGCTTTGTTGGCTCACTGATAGGCAAATGGAAAGGCGCAAAACAATTTGTGAAACTTTGCTTGAGCGTTTCGATACGAAGTCTTTCTTGCACCGCATAGTAACCCTCGACGAGAAGTGGATCTATTTTGAGAACCTAAAACGCAAAGCAACGTGGGTTAGTCCAGGACAGTGATCAACTTTAACATCAAAGCCAAACCGTTTCGGGTGGAAGGTCATGCTTTGTATCTGGTGGGATCAGAAAGGTGTGGTGTATCGAGAGCTCTTAAAACCTGGTGAGACTGTTAATACGGCTTGGTATCAACAGCAATTCATCAATTTGAACAACGCATTGCTCAAAAATCGACTGGAATGGGCGAGAAGACTCGGAAAAGCAATTCTCCTTCACGACAACGCTCCGTCTCATACAACAAATGCGGTAAAACATACGTTGAAAACACTAAATTGGGAAATTCTAGCTCACCCGTTACTTATGAAGAACTCGAAAATTGGGTTGATGACTGGAACCGGAACAGTTCTATTGGAAAGGAATTCTTAAGTTACCCGGAAGATGGGAAAAATGTATACCTAATGACGGTGCATACTTCAAAAAAAAAATATTTAACAGTTTTTTCACAAATATTGCTAAGTTTTTGAAAAAAAACCCACAGAAATTAAGCTCTACACCTTGTAGGTATACTATCTACTTAAAAACTATTAGATAAAGTTTACTTAATTTTTTCAAAATTCAAAATGTTGACTATAATGAAAATAGTACTTAAAGAGAATTATTTTGAAATATTTGAATTAATCTCTACATTAGAAATGCATGCCTTACTAGAAATCTTCTTAATAGATAACATAAAGCTAAAGAAATTTTTTTAATTAATATGAATGATCGGGAATGCATCATAAGTTAAATTTAATGACTATTTCGAATTTATTAAATTTTCATGGAACTCTGCAATTCTATTTTAATTTTATTTGATTTTATACAATGAAATCCGAATAACTATCCAATTATTTACTCTTAGGAAGTATTATAAATTAACATCTCTTACTGAGATGTTAATTTATAATATAAATGTTACTAAAATTGGGGAAAATCACTCAGCGTATATCCAAGTTTTATGAAAGTAAAATGCATATGTGAAATCATTTAAAGTTCTGTGGAAAATCAGCTATAAGTTAAGTCAATAGCTTAATATTAGTACAAGTTGCATCGCATTTTTATATAGATCTTCGAGGACATTTTTTAAGTACGCAACTTAGTTATAGTGAATAGCAAAAATATTGATTGTGTTTCATGCGCCCTATATCGAAAATTGTTCGAACCTTTTATTAACCTTACACCGTCTCGTACTCGAAACAAATACTGACAAAATTTGAGTTTAATCGACCCAGGAATTTCGAAGCCTATAAAATTCAGACGAACAATTGTTTTTTTTGTATATATATAGATAAGTGGAAAATTAATAATCTGTTTTGTTTAATAACAAAACTATTTATCTTACGTAGAGACATGTTTTCAACTGTTTTGCATTTACAATACTTCGAATATTTTTGATTTATTTGACAGTTTTATTCAAGAATAACTCAAATATTGTAAGTCGAACATCAAAATGTATATGGGTAATTGAATAAAACATTGTATCTTCTGCTATATTAAGTTGACGTGGCAAACTTAGCAAAAGGTTAGGGCAATTACGTTATCCTCTACTATATTACTCATAAACATTTTTACGATATATCCAATAGTTCTTATAAAACACCTTAGAACATTTATATAATGTATAACTATAGATAATAATTGTTTGAATGGAGTATGGGATCATTTCGTTCATAAAATTATCTTTTATCTTTTCCTGGTTGGCTTAAAATGTAAGAGCTTTTGGTTTTAGATACCAATTGCAGTTAATATCTGAAGTGATATAGTTCAATATACTGCATACTAAGAGCATGTGTGTACTTTGTATGTTGTCCTCTCACCTCCTAAATTTTATAAGTGCATTGGTAAAACGTTAGAATTTTTTATTGTAATTTTATTAGTTTGAGCTGTATACTTTTTCCTTAAGAAAATTACCGAGTTTAATGATAAAATGCATTTGACGAGAAAGATTTTTATTAGTGGTAATTTTTAGTACATGTCGCTGACACGGGACATGTTAATGGGATATAAAAAAGCACAGTCTGTTAGATTGCTTGATATTAACTACTGCTAAAGGTTTATATGTAAGGTAAAAACGAATGATCAATAAAAATTCAATAAATTCAAATAATATTACATCTGTAACCTATAAAAAATTTTCTTCAAAGCCTCTGCGCCCGTTTTGCAATAATTAATAAATTTATATATGATGTATTGCAACTTCGGATTCCGACTGGTTCTAGAAATATTCGTTGCGGAAGACTACACCGACGACACATGTCCCCTTAGTTCTTCAATTTTTTTTTATATTATAGAATAAATTAAATACCCCTCGACCGATTTGATTAAAGTAAAAAAAATTATGAATAAGAATTTGCATTCCTACAACAAGAAAACTATGATACAATCTGCAGACATAACTAGTCAAAGAGCTATTGAAGCATATAGAAAGCTTTTTATCTTCTAGCAGCCGTTCCCTAGCAATGTTTCACCTTCACCTCAAGCGCTTAGCCTCTATCATGCAAATGAATTATGCCTCTACACCTGGATCAATGGACTTAATCATAAGGTTTGGATACTGAGGAACAAATTAAGCCTACCACCTCAGCAGAGTAGAGCATACCACCTGTGTTTGGCACAGAAAAGGTCCGAACAATTGCAAAACAAGACTATGGAGGAAAAGAATAAGCTAAATGAGAAGAGGATGCGATCCAAAGTATTTGCTGATTGATTCACACCCAAAGATAAAAGGTATTTGTTCAGTTGCTATGATGGCATCATTTGTCATCAATTACGTAACATCGAAGGCCGCCAGATCACCTCAACTGAGGAGTAAACAGGTCCCCGTCTATTCGTTTGTCTAACTTGGACCTTGCGGGGTCTGACTTGAGGGGAGGTGCTAGAACGCGAAGCGTATCACCGTGGACTCCACGAGAGGCAACTTTTCCATTCAAATTGCGAATAGGAAAGCCTTCGAGCGTGGAACAAGTGTTCAATTGAAAATTTATTTCCTCGCGGAGTCATATGTGCCGCAACAGATTCGCTTTGCAGTGAAAAGCAACTTTATCTTGACTGATACTTAAAGAGTCGGTGTCGCCGTTGCCGCCGCCACCGATAGCATCAAGTGGCGGTGCTACGCTGCTAAATTAGCCAACACAGGTCTATTTTACTGGAATCTACCTATTCTGATAACATGACAAATATTTAGCACATTACGTCCGACCCACTTGGAAGATAAACGCGGTGGACGTTAGTAAACAAGAAGTTTGTCCAAAAAGATACAGACGATTTGCTGAGAAGGGGCTATAAGAAGAAATCTCCTCAGGTTTCATAACCGCTCGGATCACGTACCCAAGGTGCATCTTGGTCTGTCCAAATTACGCAGCAGATCGGTGAACCTTTCAAATTAGTCAGACCTGCCGGCAACTTCCAGTCAACTTTGGCTGAGTCACTAGCTTCGAACGGCTTTGGGCCATGGTAATCTCTCACTTTGGATGATGACTTGATCCAGGCCAAACAACGGATTTCGTGGTGGGATTTATTTTTATCCAAGTAATTCACGGCTCACCCACTGGATAGGGTTTTCCATGAAATCACCTTCTTTTTATTCCTCTCGCTATTTGCGTCTACCGTTTTTTTTTTCTTGGCTACAAGAAGAATTCTATGGAAATTTGTGAGCAATGCATTGGATCGTTACAACAATCCCATTGCAAAAGGGAAATCTTGCAGAAAATGCTACTAAATCACATGGTACCGCATCCAATTGGTATATTGAAAATTCTTGAAAAAAATACTAAAGCCGTACAATTATGGCCCACACCGCCAATGAAGTCTTAAGTCAATGTCCGAAATATTTCCTCGGAATTGTCGCGCAATTTTCCTTAAGTGGTCTTCACGTGCGTTTTTTTCCTTTTCTGGCTTAAGTTGAATGCGATCGACGGAATTCGTCATCTATTTTTTGTCGAAAAACATCATGAATTTCGCGACAGCATCTTAATATTATTTTCTTGCTTAAAAACCGCATTCTCACGCCCACTTAGCGGTGCGTTGTTAATTTTAGTTTCTTGGCTGGATGTTCAGTAAAATTATGATTATTATTATTATAATTATTTTAAATTTTAATAAATCGTTCACTCTGTTGGTAAAGTACGAAACTTATAAAAACACGAAATATACATACAAAAGTAAAATACCTTGAACCTCTTTCAAGAAAACTTCTTCGGTCAGATCCACCGTGAAAGAAAAGATTTCTTATCTGTAGTTATATGAATCGTTTTAACAAATTTACATTAAATAAAAGTTTTGCAAGGCGAAGGAGTAGCGCCTTATAAACCATTTCAGACTTTTCCGACTCTCAGGTTGCATTCAACTATTATGTTAATACGGTGGAGCTTAAATACGCGCCACTGATTTCAATTTGCATTCAGTCCAGAGCCCCATCGACTTCTCAAGTGTTTTATTTGGTGCAAATTTGGAGCTCAGCATTTTGGTCGTTTTTGTTTTTTTTTTTGTAGTAATTCAAGTAGTTCGTTGCTGTAAAAAACCATATTTTTTTATAAGTTTGATGTATATTACGAAGCTAAAGCGTGAGTTTTGCATTTAAGGGGAAAATCGGGAGTCATATTATTTTTCGTTGAGCTACCTTCCATTTATTAATAAAATAAAAATTTAGCATAATCTGTTTTCCCAGCTGTATTGCTTTTTTTTACAAATCTTTAGCTAAATCTTTAGTTATCTTTACAAGCTTTACTACTAGAATCGCTTAGTCTTATATTTATAATTATAAAAGAACAATTTATTTGTTTTTCCATGTTTTTCCGTCTTCAGTTTATGTAGAAAGATACAGAGTAAAAGAGTATAAAAGTCAAATTAAAGGTTCGGATAATCGAACTTTCATCATTTCTAGTTTACATTCATATTAAGGTACGTCCGAATGAAAAAATGGAACCCTTATAGGATCACTCGTGTGCCTGTCTGGTTCGTCTGTCGCAGCCAATTTGCTCCGCATCTACTGGGCCGATTAAATAGAAATTTGGTACACTTATGAATTTCTGTGACCTAAACATGGACGTGTAACATAACGAATTTTTAATACAAGATTACAGGAAAACTTATAAGAAGTCAATGGCCTTAAAACAACATGGTAAATCTCAATATTGTTCGTTCGAATGTATGGGAGAACATATTTTTTTTTTGCTATTACAAACTTACTTTAAAGAATTGACACCGTCACGCATATTGATGTATGGGAGAAAGTGTTTTTATATAAACAAGTCAAAATAATAGACTAATTACGCGATAAATAATTCAATTTAAATAGTAATTACTTATTAACTGGGTAGAGTAAGGTGATATATACATACCATAATGCCACGAAACCCTCAAGGCGCGAGTTCTACTCGCTCTTGTTCGTCTTTTTTGCAATGTATAATACCCTCGATGTATGAACATAGTTTAATTAAGATTAAACAGGAATCATCATCTTTTGTGTTTTGTATGACTGCGCACTAAGCTTCAATCCTCGTCCGTAACATCATTCAAACGTACTTGGATGAAATTTCGACAATTTAATTCTCAGTTGATCTCCAACGTTAAACTTTCACTGAAAAACGCTGTCACATTAAGTCTGTTAAAGAAAGTCGTTAAAAAAAATCTGTGATTATCCGTAGCGTACTGAGAATTGTTAAAAAAACCCAGGGCACCGTGGGTTTTGGTATCTCATCGAACGATCTTTTTGAACAAATAAGAAAAAGAAAAGTATAGCTGTCGATTGTGTTTGAGATTTGGCGCCAATTGAATTTATATAAAGTTAATAAAAGTGTTTAAAATTAGTAACATTGCACAATTGGTAATTTATTCATTAAATATTTACGTTAATACTTTTTCCAATTTGTATAATTCTAATTTCTAAAAAACTAAACGTACACCACATTTGTGTCAGTACCCCTGAAGAGTTTAACTCGATCAATTATCCATGCACGAGCGAAATTTAATTAATAGAATAATAATTAATTAATTATTTTCATTATTATAATTACTAAGGTTATTTTAAGTAATAAAACACAAATTTCATTGTTTATATACTTTTTTTCTTTTATCAATAAATGTTCAATTCACTGCGATTTCCTCCTTAAAGCTATAAAAATATTGTTAAAATGCATCATCAATCGAATGAAGTTCATAGAGTACGTACTTCATGCATGAAATGAATTAAAATCCGAGTGAAGGGTCATAGGGCCGTGTGCGTGTATAAAGACAGGATTGCGTTCAATGGATTAAGGGTTTCCTTAAATATTTTTTTTTTATTTTATTGGCGGCCCTTTATTTACTTGGACACCTTTTAATCGTTCCGGCATTGAGAAAATTAATTTATTATATTTTAACGCCTTCTTCAATTGATTTTCGTTAGAAAAGTTATGATTTTTATAGTTTTTCTTCTAAATAAGTCCACAAATGCAAATAAATAAATGTTGCCTAAAAGATTTAAATACCATATCCCTATTGTTAATATTATTAATATATATCCTGATCTGATAAAAAAAGCGAATTGAGATTCGTAAATAGGAGTTCCTAAACCGAGCTATAAAAAAAGAGATAAAAACATATTTTAATTAGCAGACTTGTGTACCTGATCCATTGAAATTAATTTTTTGTTGTTATAAAAGCAACTGTGGTGCGGCTTGTGGGTGTCGCAAGATCGGATTGAAGTGTTCCGCAGCTTGTTAAAATTGTTCTGGCGAAATGCGCACTCATCATAAACAAATGAAGATGAACTTCCAACTTTGACTCCATTATGGTTTTCCATAATTTCATAGCAGTACGATATAAATTCAGTAATTGATCTTGATCCGAATCTTGGCCCTTCGAAAAAGCGATACAGTAAACCCATCTTAAATCTCTACCTCATAGGAGGTGTAGAAATGAGTTTGCCAATTACAATGGATGTGGAACTACGAAGAAACAAAAAATAAGTCGAGAAATCACGATTTATATTTTTTAAAGTTCCTTTACAACCTTTATAAATTGAGCAAACCGAATGCTTGAGTATCGGATCGTCGTTGTTTAATATTTATTTGACAGTCATCAATACTAAAAGTTTTAAAAGAATTTGTAAACATGGAGAAAATTTATCGTTACAATATGAACAATACTTCAATTTATTTCGTCCAAATTAGGTGACCACGTCAGAAATGGTTAAAAAATTCCAAAAAATTGTATTGTATAATCGTCGATTAAAAGTGTGTGAGATAGCAGACAAGCTACAAATTTCAAAAGCGGTGTACATCACATATGGACCAAAATTTTGGACATGAGAGAGCTCTGTGTAATATGGGTGTCGTGTTTGTTCACAATGGAACAAAAACTGTTGTTTCAGCAAGACAATACACTAATCCACACATCCGTTAACGCGATGGCCAAAATTTAATGAATTAAAATTTGAATTGCTTCCACACGCATCCTATTTTGTCTTTCCAAACTTGAACAAATGGCTTTGTGGTAAAAGATTTGTCAACAATGTAGAGGTGGATTCGGCGATAGATGGTTTCGAAAAACTCTGAGGTTCTCACTATAAATAGGGTATCGAAGCTATTGACAATCGGTGGCAAAAATGTATCGATGTAAAAAGAGACTATGTTGATTCCAAAAATTTTGCGTTTTCTTTGTTAGGTCGAATACTTTTTAACTGTCCCTGTATGTGCCATGCCATATGTTATTTCGTATAGACAATGTGCACCATGACCTTTATTAATTAAAATTTTTTTTTCTATTTTAAAATTTCATTTTCTTTACTTTCAGATAATTCATTTACCAAAATTCTATGATGTGATAAAGTGTCTTTGATACAACTCAACATTCATTCCCACAATGCAACGTGATGAATCCAACATATAAAGGTATACTTTTAGACAACATACCGAACAAAACGCAACGGCGGCTGAACGGAGAACAAACAAAATTAAAAAGAAGGCCCACAAGAGACATTATTCCATCCAGCGATAAGCAAATAAATTCGCCTACTTAAAGCAGGGCAATTTCTCGTTGTATTTTTACCAAGTAAAAGCCAAGGTGATTGCTAATAAAGCCAAGCCTCTATGTACGTCGGCTCAGAGGTCCTCATATAAGAAGAGAACTGAAGTCGCCACGCTCTTCGCTAATAGCTTAATCCGTTAATTAAATTAGCCGCCTTTGCTATTCTGTCTCGCAGCGAAATCAAATAAAGATCAAATTACATGAACGCGAAAAAGAGGCGGAAACTCACTGGAAAGACCATCAAAACGCGTCGAAACTGAGGAGGAGGAGGCGAAAGGAGCGGGCGAGCGACGCAGCGCTCTATTTATGTTTTTGTACAGAGAGAACCCCGCAGACTGATTCATCTTAAAACCTACTTACTTATGGCATATCAAATGTGATAAAGATTTAAGGAAAAAAAAAATTAGTTAATAGTAGCGAATAGGTACAGCAATAAGTGCATAGATACGGATAGTTGTCTTGTTGATCAGTGGCTGTCCCACGATTGGAAAATGTAGCTAAATAATTGCTCTTAGTAGGATTCAATTGAGGAGTGTTATACGATTATTGCTCAGTAATTGTTACTGCAACCGCACCACGTTCAGCTGCAAACTGAAGAAGCATTTATGGTCACAAAATTTTAGAACGTAGCGAAAAGCTAAGTAAACTCAAACAAGATGTCGTTTATAAACAATTTAAAAAAGGTCTTCCACCTTGGCGGTGGCGAAGCGAAAAAGAAACGTCTCTACAACAATATTCGAATGGACACCGATCCCAACGAGTTTTGGGAAATGGTTGGAGAACTCGGTGATGGTGCTTTCGGTAAAGTGTACAAGGCTCAACACAGAGAGACAAGGCGGTATGCTGCTGCCAAAATGTGCACTCTGGAAGATGAAGAGAACCTCAGTGACCATATGGTGGAAATAGATATTCTGTCCGAAATCAAGCATCCAAACATTGTGGAACTTTACGAAGCCTTTTCACTTGATGATAAATTATGGGTAAGTCAACATCATCTTCATTACCTTTATTTGCTTAGTTACTATTTATTTTTTACCTTTCTTCAGATGCTGATTGAATATTGCGATGGCGGTGCCTTAGATAGTATTATGGTTGAATTAGAAAAACCCTTAACCGAACCACAAATATCATATGTCTGTAAGCATATGACAGCTGGTTTAAATTTTTTACACAAAAACAAAGTTATTCATCGAGATTTAAAGGCTGGAAATGTATTACTCACTATGGATGGTGGCGTTAAGTTAGGTGAGTGTAAACAATTTAATCTTAAGAGCCTTTATAGCTCTCCGGAAATATGAAATAGTTTTCAACTCACATCCAGATAAGCGGCACTCTCGCATTGAATAAAACTTTTTATAAATGTTATGTACATACCTCCACTTATTCCTTAGGTATACTGAAATTCTCGCTATCGCATGATTTATGAGTCAGACTATCTATTGTCTTTCCATATTTACAAGTTTTTATGCGATATTTGTGATAGGCGACTTTTTTTAGGTTGACTAAATCAAGCAAACTGTAGTGTTTCCGTTCCAAATTAAAATAAATTCATTTAAGTATTTTTCGTCAATACATTGTTGTTTCATTAGAAATTGGTAATGCTGATTTCTGAGAAATATTGTAGACAGCTATCTAAAAAGATAGGAGCATTAAGCACCGTATGAAAATATGTATAACAAAGCAAATTTAAAAATAAATTACCTTTTAAAATCATTTTAAATTTTTACGATTTCCTAAAATAGGGAACTTTCTTATATATTTGCTACCCATTTTCATAACGCCATCTTCTTTATATTCCAATTCTGTAAATTGCATGCACAATAGGTTTATAGGCTTTAGTTTTTACTTTCGTAAAAACATTTTATTGCACTGAAAATCATATTTTTCCCAGTGCCAAATGAATATGACATTCATAGCTTAAAAAAGTAGCTTGTAATTTTAAATTATTAAATACTAGTGGTTCCGGGAAAACGTTGTTTTGCCACTATGTAGACCGCGTTTCAATCAGCATTGAAAACTTTTAATACGTATTTTGTCAATATATTTAACGTTATTTTCATTGAATTCATGTCATGAATGAATGTCAAAATGATTATCCGCGCTGTGTACTTAGTTTACTGAAAAAAATATTTAAAAAGTTTTCCTTGAAAACCACCTATCAGCTCACAATCATTGAAATCGTTTGGGGGGTTGCGGAGATAGCGCGGAGATATTCAATAAGTAAATCGATTTTTGTCGATTTTAATGTCATTGCATGAGCGTTAAGACGCATCTAAAACTACGAGAATTATTTAATAATTTGAATAAAAAACAATATGTTAATAAGAATTTTTTAAAAAGGTTTTAGAGAGTCTTTTGTGTCCTCAAAAGTCGTTAAAAATGATTTACGCTTATAATTTCTTAAATGACGAGATCTTATATTTGTATTCAGATTTACGTTATTAAAAGGAAATTGAAAACATCATTTAATATTGGAATTGGGGTGCGAAAATCATGATATAGATTATTTCATTTACATCACTCCAACTTTATTTATTTATTTATTTATTTATAAGCTACTAACAAAACAAAAAGTTTACTTATATAATATAATAAATTAGAAAACAATAACAAACTAAGAAAAATAAGAGAAACAAAAAAAAAAGAAAAAGAACGGGCAACATTAGGAGGGACAATTAAGGGCATTTCTGAGAGAAGATTTACTCAGGTGAAAGTAGAAAAAGGGGTGGGAGTTGGCTTTCCGAAGCATTCGGGTGAAAGGCTCAGAAATTCCATAGTTGGTACGGTGAAAAGCAGGCCGAAAGAAAGGTTCCGAACGGAGGTTACGAGAATTGGTGTATTATTTCATACTTTTTAAGGCTTTTAAACTTTTTAAGTAAATTCTGTTTATTTTTAAAGTTTTTATTTAATTATTAGTGTTAGTTATATTAAAAATGGTAGAATTATAGAAAATTATTAAAAAATGTATAAAAGGTAAAAATCAGAAAAAAAGTAAAAGATGCTTAATCAGGCTCGAACCAGTGTTCCCCATCTTGGCAAACAGAAATTTCACTAATATAAATTTCGTGTCTAAAAGCGAATATAAAAGTGGAAATATTTTTCCATACATGAAAATATAGTAAGATAATGTGTTTACGCTTTATTAATAAACAATATCACATTCTAAAGAACTTTACAATTCAGATTTTAAATGTTATCCAAAGGTTGTTATGTATTGTTTTTTACCGGCTACTCAAAAGAAATTAAGGGTTTCTCAGAATTATTCAAAACCTTTTAATAAATCGAAATGTACTTACATATGGGAGAGTTAAATTTGCCCAGGAAGAATTGAGAAAATATAAAAATGTGAAGAGAAACTGACCATATTTATTTAAATAATTTTAAATTAATTAAGCTTTGTATTAAAGAATAACTGAACAAGTTATATAGTGGGACAAGGGGATAAGATTTTAGTACATTTAGTATTTAAATTAAAGATAGTTTTTGATATTCGTATTTATGTTAAATCACTTCCCAAACCCAAAGCTTTTAAGATAGATTAGGCGTAATAATTTTAGGTTTATTTAAGAGAATGCAATAAATATATAAATAATATTGTTAAATATTTTAAAAGCAAACAAGCGAATTTATAGCCGTTTGATTAGGGCAGATCGATTCACCCAAGTCACTCGAAAAGTAGTAAGTGACTCAAAGGGACGACCTTTACCCATCCAAAAATTTTTGTTCAGATGTAGCTTGCCGTCGCTGACAGCTTGCTAGTCTGACTGAACTAAGCCAAGAATCACCAAGGCTTGTAATTTTCCTTACTCATTAGTTTAAGGCACAAATAATACTTTGCATGAGCTCTTACCTTATACATATCTTTAAAATTCAAAGGGTGAATTATATTGAAGGAAAATTTTGATACCATTATAATACAAAACAGTAATAACTATATTAGTATTATAAAATTAAAATAATACCATTTAAATATTTTAGAGAATTATTTTAATTTGTACTGTGCACTAATTTTATCAACTTTTTTAGGGTTCCGTAGCAAAATAACAAACGCTTATAGTTTCGACATGCCTTTCTGTCCGTCCGTATGGTACAGTCATTTTATTCAAGAACTATAAGAACTATTGCGCTGAAATTTAAAACACGCATCAACATTTTGGGATGTCCCCTTTCCGGTAAATGAAAATTGGGGATGAAAAATGAAAAAAAAAAATGTTTACTTAGCTCTTTGATCTACGATCATCGTTTGTTATAAACAAGTGCTGTGTTTTCGTAGTTAATGTTGAGACAATATTGATATTTTTGGATTACGAATGAAATTATAAATCACATTGACTTCATCATGATGCGTTTATCGAATTTTTCTTATGATCTGGAATATACAACTCGCTCAATTTTAATGTTAAGCCCAATTTAAGGCCCTTTGTAGTAACAGCAACGGAACCCTACACTAAGCCTGGCCCAACATGGTCTTGTTCCCTTTTTTGTTCATAATATTTAGGTACAGAACGGCAAAAGTTCATCTAATGTACATGTCTCGTTTTATGCTTTTACTTATAGTATAACAATATTTATTTCTAGGAAAAGTGCTACAAAAATTATGTTTGTAAAATTATTTCTCAATAACCAACCAAAATGTAGGTTTGAAGTGCTCATCAAGCCACAATTTCAAGTTTTAACATATTTTAATTAATTCTATTACTAATTTTTTGTACCTGTTTTGAGATCTTATACGGTTCATTTATAATTTAATTAATTCTATTCTTTTAATTTTTATTTAGCTGATTTTGGTGTATCTGCAAAAAATAAGCATACACTGCAAAAGCACGATACGTTTATTGGTACTCCATATTGGATGGCACCAGAACTAGTACTATGTGAAACGTTTCGAGATAATCCCTACGACTTTAAAGTAGACATATGGTCGCTTGGTATAACACTTATAGAACTAGCTCAAATGGAACCACCAAATAGTGAAATGTCACCGATGCGTGTTCTACTTAAAATACAAAAAAGCGATCCACCAAAACTTGATCATCCATCGAAGTATTCAAAAGAATTCAACGATTTCTTAAGTAAAGCTTTAATAAAGGTAACTATTATAAATTGTGTTACTAATAGTGTTTTATTACTTTTAAACTATTTTTGATTATTTTACTAGGACCCCCAACAAAGGCCTACAACAGATGCCCTGATGAATCACGTTTTCGTAAGTGGTGATTTAGACTCTAAGCCAATCAAAGATTTACTTCTCGAATACAAGGCTGAAGTTGTAGAGGAGGAAGTTGTCGACGAAGAAGCAGAGGTTAGTAGCAACTGAAGTTTTTTATATAACATTTCAGATATTTAGTTTAACACTAACATTTTCTTTTCACGCTGCTAAATTTGAATACCAAAATTACAATTGTAAACGCTCCCATCCTTTGAATTTTTATTGCACCTTATTAATAAAAAAATAAAACGTATAGAAAGCCAAACGACAGGCGAAACGCAGATCTCTTTATCAGAGGGTTGGTAAGTCGTCAGACTAGTACTGATGATCATTTTTTACTGTCCGTTGCCGTTTATTGGCCAGACTAGTCTGACTATAAATACGTTGCTTATAGCTTGTCTAATTTTGTTTTCTAATCTCAGTTCATGTAGGTTTAGCTCTTATTTTTTATTTAATATTTAATTTTTTATAATAGAACATATTCATTTTATATTAGACAATATACATACAGCTATAAAATCAAAAGTATACACAAGCAATATTAGAGAAAGTTGAGAAAAGCTAGAAATATAAAAAAATGTATCGTGTTTTTGGAATTTAATAAGTTAACAATAGATATAAAAACAAAACAAAACAAAAAATCACGATGCATATTGCTTTTAGTTCATTCATTAAATTTATCAAGTCATATATATCTTGTTCAAGATCTGTTTTGTCATATTTCTTACATTTTCCAAGCACTTAATAACAATTTAAAATGTCGTGAACATCAAAAAGAACTGAATGTATTTTCTGACTGCAAGCGTAGGAGAAAACAGCGCCGTAAATATTCTAAAAAATCGAAAATTCCTCGTCCTATTACGGTGAGTTTAAATAGATTGCTCTTTGCAAATAGATATGTAGGTTTAAATTATCACAGTGCTATTCCTTCTAGGCCAGACCCATCATTGTAGTGTTAGTATATAGATTTGTTTATAATTAATAGAGCCACGGTATATTAGTTTTTTGGTGTCTTTTTAAAACTATGTTTTCACGTTCTTTAAAGTATCAGGATTGTCATAATTTTTAAATTTTGGGTCGAGTGAAATTTTATTTATCTTTTTGTCCGACATCGACTTGATCTCGACTCTACACTTTATGTTGAGATTAATAGGCAGTTGAATTCGTTGAAGTTTATTAACTTTTTATTAGCCCTATCGGCTCGAAGTTCGAGCAGTAAATCGCTTTTTGGATATTTAATATTTAGGATTCATTTCCATTTATTTTGAGCATTAATAATCCTTAAAGCTCTCAAATGTATTTATCGTTAATCTTCTGATATGAGCAATTCGTCTATATGAAAATATTAAATATTGCCAATAGTGGCTAGATAGATATTGCGTTTTATCTGATAGATATAGTCTGAGGAGAGTAAGCTAGTTTTTTATAATGCTTAATAAATGTATACTTATTAGCAATGAAATTATGTGTTATATCCATGTCACATACTGAACGAGGATAGAACGGATTAAATTTGAAATCAAGATATTCTCGAAAGTTTTTGCTTTCTATCTCTAATCTAGGTTCTAGGCACCAGGTTTTTTTTTAAATACATCTTTTTCATCCGTTGATGTTTCGTTGTTGTTTTTCACGGTATTTTTGGAAGTGCCTTGGAGAAAAAAAATTTTTTTTATACATTTAAGAGTATTAATTTTTTATTAATCTCGTAAACTCTTATCCGCGCTTTAAATGATATTATAATGAAATTAATATTACAAAATCTAGCGGTCTATTATATATGCTTCAGATTTGTATGTTTGAGTATATTTTGTATTTGAGCTGTATTCTTTTGTTTTTGGTAATATCTTCCTCCGACAGCACTTCGATTTAATAAAATTATTATAAAGAGTAAATAAAAAGAAGTGACTAGATAATTATATTAACGTTATTTTTTTTTGTAAACTAATTAAATGTGTTTTTTTACAGGAACCCCGCAGCTCAACAATTCCTCTCGATTTGGACGATGACTCATCTTCATTACAAAGTCAAGAAACAGATAAACGTGAGTTGAATTTTGAAATAATAGAAAATCATTTATATATTTTGATCAGTTCCAGATACTCCCACATCCTTGTCGAAAGTATCCAGGGATTCGAAAGAATCAACACCGATACCACCATCGGTTATTATTGAAGATGAAAGTGCTTCTGTAGCACCAGCAGTAACACCACCAGTACCTCCACCCCCTCCAGCAGTAGTATCGAAGCAACCATCGCCACCTAGACAACAACAACAGCAGCAGCAGCAGCAGCAAAAAAACTCATCTCCATCACCAACAGCAATAGCAGCATCAACAGTAGCTACATCACCAACATTATCACCCAATATAGCGGCATCAGGCGTAATTGCCAGCCAGGAAATTATGGTAGACACTAGTTCTTCAGTTGATAAGAAGAAGAAGGATTCCGAAAGTAGTGGCGATGTTGAGAAGAAGGTAAGCATTTGCACAGTAAAAAGTAAACGCTCGTATTATCGCACCCCTCTCTAATCACGAGGGGATATAAAAAAGCTTTAATGTGGTCGTGTTTGTCTATCTGTCTATTTGTACACACCTCATACAGAAAGTGCTGGACGGATTTAAACGCAAACTGATATGTAGGTTATTATATTTGTTGAGTAAACGTATAGGATACCTTTTATTCCGAGAAAAAAAGAAGCTGAAAAACTACACCTTCTCTTTTCTTCCTCTTTTATTATATGCTTAATTTATTTTACAACTAGTATTTTCTAAATTCCTTTTTACAATAGAAATTATAAGTATAATTCAATGAAATTGTCAAACACTTAATGGCTCTTCAACAATTAACAATTACAATTTCTCCTAATCGTATTGAAAGCGTCTCTATATGTCATATATTAATTATAAATTCCGATTTCTAAAGGAATTATCCTACCTACTTCTGATTATGACGAACAAATATGTGCACAAAATACCACAATTATTCTTCTAAATTGTTTAAATATGAATTAAATACGAATAGCATGGTCAACCACTCAAATTCAATTTTTGTCCTTTTTTTTGAAATTATCTGATGTAAACGATAACTGAATTAGTAATAGTCTAATTATAAAATTTTTTTTTATGAAGGGTTACGTAGTTGAAGAAGTTGTTTTTTATTTTTAAAACAAAACTCTGTAGGAAAATAGACGCAAACGGATATTTATTTTTAATATTTGAGAGCTATACTTAATATACTCTTAATATATTAGAGTTCTTCTTTGAGCACGTTAAAACAATGGTGTCTATCTTAGATATTCAGATTAAAATTTTGTTTTTACCAAATAGTTGCTCGCAATTGAGCAAATTTAAAATGTATACGGACTTAATTCAAAATTGCGTTTTGGCGCACAAGATCATCAGTCCACTAAATTTTATACCTTTCAATTCATTCTGTATTTAGTTATTTAATGTTATCATTAATAACCAAATTTTCTTCAGGTAACTAAAAAGGAGAAAGGTAAAGCCCCACCTCCTCCATTGAATGCAGCAGTTATTACTGCTAAAAGTACAGAGCGTAGCCCACAAAAAGAGTCACCGCCACAGACTCCAATTACAGTGCCAAGTAGTGAAGACAAGCCTGATACTTGTGATGTAAATGCTCTAAAGGATATTATCAAGCCTCCTCCAGAATTTGAAGAGAGTTCAGACGATAAGTTAGGCAACTTAAATAGTGCGGAATTAACGGTTCAACTGGAAGAAATTATTGTAACCGAAATACGCAAGAGTCCTGTAAAAGATCAAAAAGTAATTGACGAAATTAAAGTGGAGTTTAAGAGTCAAGAGCCAAGAAATGTTATACCTGTCCTAAGTAGAAGCAATTCCGGAGATAATCAAACATCACCGCCAACCACGACCGTGTCTGTGACTTCGTCAACTCCAACCAAATTAAGCAATGCTAACAATAAGTCTATGATCACAATAAATAGTACAGAAGCGTTGGCTGAGCAACCAAACAGCCTTGCGTCGAACGTTAGCCAAATCACAGTGGTTACGAGCACCCATCCGCCTGTGATTATTGATAACCCAATTAAGGTCGAGCCAAAGGGTGGCAGTAACGAAGTTGTAATAGTTTCCAACGAACTTAACAAGACTCATGTAAATGAGTCTTCAACTGACGATGACTACCCGTCGCTAGATAGCTTGGAATGCTCTCCGCGAATTGTAGGTGGAAAGCAGTCCAGCATGATCGTAATCAACGACAAGCCTGATGAAAACTTTAATAACAACAATAAAATACAAAAGAAACAGCCTCACGCTCGAAAACTTGATGAAAGCGAGGTGTTGATCGTCAGCCCAAGTTTCGTTGAAGACGACTCAGCCTATAATACAACAGGATCAATTGGAGATACTCGCCTCTTTGATACTAGTCACGTATCTGTGGTTACAGTGGGAGAGGAGATTAAAGTCAAGGACAGTAGCAATAATCGGGCTGAATCCAGTAGTGATCTTTCTTCTGTAGGAGGACCTAGCGAATCAGGAGACGATTTGCGGCCAGATCCAGTCATCATCAAAAATAAAGTCAATGGT
This sequence comes from Philonicus albiceps, assembly GCA_963969385.1. Lineage (NCBI taxonomy): Eukaryota > Metazoa > Arthropoda > Insecta > Diptera > Asilidae > Philonicus > Philonicus albiceps. The sequence goes on from OZ017773.1 coordinate 12,433,184, forward strand.
CAACTAATCAAGAACGCTTCCGAGAGCCGGGAGGATGTTAATATCATTGTAAACAGAAAGAAAACTAAACCAGAAAAACGCATCTCTCCAGATAGTTCGGTAGGCTCGATGGATTCTCGAACGCATAGCGAGTGTGGCTCGGTCAGGTCTAGTGGAACACCAACTGGAGTTATTAAAATTGATCGTAGTGATGCAGAAAGTATTGCGACCACCGCTAGTCATGATAGCCGGGAGCCAGATGAGGATGTCATTATGAGGCGGACTAAGCCCGAGAAAATTGAACGCACAAAAGAGGAAATTGAGCTACGAAATTTGCGGAAAAAAACTCGTAAGAGAACCAGGAAATTTGAGATTGATGGTGTCCAGGTTACAACGACCACCAGCAAAGTGATCTATGGCGATGATGAAAATGGAAAGTTGTATGATGACCACATCTTCCGAAAGCAGGAGCTCAGGGAGCTGAAAATGCTACAAAAGCAGGAGAAGAAGCAACAAAACGACCTACAACTTAAAGAACAATTGGCTAGAGAGCAGCAAGATAGGAGATTTGAGCAAGAGAGAATAGCTTTGGAAAAGACCTATGAGGCTGATATGGATACGCTGGCTCGGCAGCAAAAGCAACTAATTGAAAAAACAGAACAGCAACAAGAAGCTGAATTAAGGGCTTCCTCGAAAAGAATACGTGCCGAACAGGAGCAGGAACTCAAGATATTCAGAGACAATCTTAAGCAAGAGATCAGACTGCTGAAACAAGAAATAGATCTCCTCCCGAAAGATAAACGCAAGGATGAATTTAAGAAGAGGAGAGCAGCTATGGAGCTGGATCATGAGGAGAAAGAAAGATCATTCCTTGATTCGTTGAAAGCTCGACATGAACTGCTGTTGAGGCGAATAAGCGAGAAACATAGAGACAGGCTGGCCACGATTGATAGGAACTTCCTTCAGCAAAAGCAGACTGCTATGAGGACTCGAGAAGCCATGTTGTGGGAGCTCGAGGAGAAGCATTTGCATGAACGACATCAGCTGGCGAAGAGACATGTTAAAGATATGTGCTTCATGCAGCGTCACCAAATGATTATTCGTCATGAGAAGGAGCTGGATCAAGTTAAGCGAATGCTCCAACGAAAGGAAGAAGAATTGGTGAAACGCCAAGCCATTGAAAAGCGAGCATTGCCAAAGCGAATACGCGCTGAAAGGAAAGCCAGGGATATGATGTTTAGGGAATCGCTTAGGATTTCCACAAATTTAGATCCGGAGGCTGAAAGAGAAAAACTTAAGAAGGTACAAACATTATTGGGATCTCAAAATCAAAATGTTCTTAATCGGATACTTTTTTTTTTATTAGTTCCAAGAGCAAGAGAAACGACGCTACATGCAAGAAGAAAAGCGTTTCGAAATTAAACACCAGAAACAACTTGAGGAGCTTCGAGCAACACGAGAACAAGCTATACGGTAAGTTTATTTTACCATAAATATTAGTTTAATCATAATAATGTATCTTATTTTTAATTGTAGTGAACTAGAACAACTGCAAAACGAAAAACGCAAGGCTTTGGTTGAGCATGAGACAGCCAAGCTGCGAGAAATTGATGAAAGATTGCAACACGAATTACGCGAGTGGAAGGCCCAGCTAATTCCACGTAAACAGGTAAGTTTTATGAATGAATGAACAATTTATTTTGTTTGCATACATGCAAATTTCATTGACTAAAATTGGGAAAGGCTGTGCCACATTCACTTGGTTCTACAAATTATGAATACAGTAGACCAATTGAATTTGTGGAACGTAAGGGCATGCATGATTTGGCTTTGAAACGACTTAATATGTGGGAAATGAGTGAAATTTAAGTTATAATAACATTAACATATAATTTTAATTTATGCTTTGCTTATATTAAAGAACTAGTAAATTCATCTTACAGTATATATATATATAACACAAGAGTATTGCAAAATATTCCAGAAGAAATTTAAGAACTGATTACAGTAGAATTCTTTTTGTAATACCTATGGAATAACATTTCAGAAATTGTCATATATAAAATATATGACTTATTTTTCATACATGACAAAATGTAAAAGTTTTTAGTCCATTATTTATAAATATACCTTCATCATTTTGTTTTAAATAAACATTTTTGAAGAACTAAATGGGAAAATCTCACTCATTTCCTCGGGTAACGTAAGTATACACATGCATGCTATGAAAAAATTTCTCCCCATTTATTCTCATAAACAGAACTTTAGCAAAAACCATTAAAACATCTAACTCGCCCTAAAAACATTACAGCGCATTTTAGCCGAACTATCTGCAATGATTGACGAGCATGAAGAAAAATTTGGTCCTCTACCGGATCGTTCAATTTTTGATGGTGAAATTGTTGTTCCAGAACATCTACGCAATACAAACTTATTGACTTCGCGTTCAACACGATCATATGGCGGTCTCCTTGGCAGTCTCTCCCGATCTCGCACTTTCCTAACCCTTCCTACATCACAAAATCAAAACAATTTTCATGGTTCAGCACCAGATCTTAGTCGAAGTGTACCTAACACGCCTGGCTCAAGACACAGAAAACAGATGATACCTGCAATTTCGGTTGAATCTGTCCTAGAAGAATCGCCTCAGCACGCATCGTCTTCATCCGGCGGAGGGTGTTTGAATATGAGTGGCAAAGGTGGAAAGAAGGAGAAGGAAAAGAGCGCTATTAAATATATATCTACCTACGATGCCGTCGAATGTCGTCGGAAATCTGAAGGCTTTATTCCTCCTGGTGGTAAACGTTTTTCTCAGAATAGCTTAAACCGTTCAAATATTCCCAAGACAATGGCGAAACCTTCAATGCCAGTGAATTCATCTCTGGCAAGTAGAAAAGTTCTTCAAAATCACTCACGAAATAAATCAGAGCCACTTGTTGATCGTTTCAAACCCATGCGAGCACCTCACCCATCGCACCTTCCACCTCCGCACCTTCCGCCCCCTCTGAACAATAACAATCATAATAATATTCATAACAATCACGGATTGGCGGCATCTTCATCTTTCGCGATCAAGAGACCCACACTAATCAACAACCCATCTTTGCGAGCTCAGTCTAGATCACTTCATAACATTCATGAGGCGGTCACAAAAACCGGACCAGTTATGATGCCGCCTCCAAGATCTCGTAACGCCTCAAAATGGGGTGCAGTTCGTGGGTCAAACAGTTTTGCTGAAAATCTTAGCATAAGTTCTCTGTCGACCTACACAATTCCTCGTGTATCTCTTGTGCCCAATTATGAGCAAAAGATCATACTGAAGGATGCGCCCAGGATCAGTGACGGAGCCGCGCCTCATAATCTTTCAGAACGGAATGGCGTTTACGATTCGGCTGCGTGAACCATATCTTGAACCTTTTCCACCGCCCCAAACATTTTTGCTGTCCCTATTCATCTGTGCCATATTCAAATTTTTCGTTTTGAATTTTCAATTTGTTTATGTGTTACACACCATGACGTGTATTTCGTTGGGATCATCTTTTGTTGTTGTTCTTGTTATTCGTCCACAATTGTTACATTTCGTAGAAACGATTATTTTCCTATTTCAGTTTTTGTTATTTAATCAGTTGCATCGTCCTTGGAACTTGTTTTAGTCACTTTATTTTTATTCACACCTTAGAGCTAGACTTTTGTTGAGTTTATTTTTCTTAGTTCTTGCAAAAGCCTAAGTATGCTTTAACTTATGCCAAATGTATAAATGTTCCTTTACAGTTATTTTCTTTTGATAAATAAAGTGTATTTACAGCAATTGTCCTATTTTTTAGGCTGTCACAAAAAAAAATAAAATAAAAAAATATCTATATATAACTTTCTTTCAATGAAGAGTATCCTTTTATTTTTGTATTTTGGATATTTTCGTTGATTCCCTAGTTTTAATAAAATTGTTACATTTTGTAGAAAAATTTACTGAAGAAGTGCTGTTAATTTATTTTATTTAAATTATTTTCGCACTTGTTCTGGCAAAACCAACATTAATCTAAACTAAAAACTAAGAAAAAAAACATTTAAAAATATGCTGATTTAAGTAACCACTGAATTTGAAACAGAAGTCACAAGATAGTAATAATCTTTTAGGAAAATACGTTACAAAAATTGGTTATATTTATGTATCTAATTGACTTTGATAAAAAGTTGGCAGATCTTAAACAAAAATATTACGAAATTGGAGTTTAATTCAGTTAACTCTTAGATTATCCAGTAATATTTATGTATAATAAAGTCCGTAAACTTTATTGTTTTTTAAATCCCGGCTTACCTTTAAAGTAATAATAATATTTTAAAAAGAAGGTCTGGTCTTTTACCTCGAACGATCTTAAACAATCACGATTCAACTTTTTGATTAAATTTAAATCTGACAACTTGAGACTAATTTGGGATCGTTGTGAGAGTCATGCATATGCAATCTTTTTACCCGATATAATGATTTAATTGGTCTTATATTGAACCTCTACTATATGTGACGAATTCGTCTCAACTATGTTTAGATTGATAGACACTTTAAATCGAGCACATTGAGACATAATAATTTGAAACTAATATGTGGTCTAAATAAAAAAATGTATTTTGATTTGATAGGAATAGTTTAAATACATTGAAAGAAAGTTATAATCGGAATACAAGCAAGCTTATAAAAATCAAAATAAAAAGTATACGGAACCATTGAAAAAAGAGTACAAAATAAAATGCCAAAAGTACTACCAAATCCAACCAGTGTTAAGTAACTAAAAATTAGTAATAAATGTTTATTTCTTAAATTGTTTAGTAAAAATTTGTTTATTTACATAAGTAGTCCTGTAGATTTCTTTAGTGTTTTGTTTATCAAATAAAATTTTACCTTAATCCATTTTTCATCACATCCTTTGATTTTAACCAGTTATTATCAATAAATCATTGTTGCTAAATTTACTACTACTGTGACCCGCTTTCCTATCAAGCAAACTCCTTCCACTTTAACATTCTTACATGATTAAAGTTTAAAAAAAAAAAACAATAGTACTTACACCAGCTAGCTGCTACAACTTCTACCACTTTTAACATTTAAAACCGAAAAAATAAATTTGAGATTGTACATCAACTCTGATGGTTAATGGGAACTAGAACTAGCAATAAATTGAAACAGGTTTGTTACTCAAATTTTACATGTGTTTATATATTTTTTTGTTAAATTATTTATTTTGTAAATATATTTTATATTTGTTTTCCGGAAGTTTGTGCATGACTGTCATAATGGTGGCAATATTGCTTTTGTTTTTTTTTTTGCTTGGTTTTTGCACTGAAATTGGAAATAGTTTGTTTTATTTAACAATTATTATTAATTCGAATAATTTCATTTGTCTTTCTTAAATTGTACTCTTGAATATGCATAGTTATTTTTACCATTTACAAAGGCGTGTATGATTGTTTTTAAATATCTCAATATGATTTATATAAAAAAATATAAGAACTTCAAATAGTAATGCTTTCTCAATTTCAAATAAATACTTTTTTAATATATGAGCCGTTTATTTTGAAAGTGGCGTAAGTCCAAAATGTCATAAGGTCAATTTTGCTTGAAAAGAATATACACAAATCGACCTTATGACATTTTGGACTTACGCCACTTTCAAAATAAACGGCTCATATATAATTATTTTTCAATTGTATTTTGGTTGAACAGTGTCTGTTAATTGTATAATTGAAAAATCAGCTAATCAGATAGTCGGTCAAGAGATTTAAGTCCTTTTGTTGGTAAGCAGTTTTGTCTGTTTCAGTTTTCATTAGTTGCACTTGATCGAACAAAATTCACATTCTGAAAAACATTTAATTTCAACATTTTTGCTTCGCTTCGCCATCCCTATGAATGAATCAATAGTGAACTTGAATGTCTTATAGATCCAACCATTTAATAATGAAGTTTTCATTAAAAACATTGAGAAAACCATAATTAGATGTCATTTTCTAAAATAATGTTTATATAGATTTACAATATTTTTATAATTCCGAGACTTGGGAGAATTGGGAGTTGTCTGAATTAAAAAAATTGCCATAAATCTAGATTTTTGTATTAAAATAGATATAATATATGATCGTTTTTCAAAATATTTTAAAATTTCCGCCCAGTATACTGCCATACTTTCAATTGGGCCTGAAGTATTTCTGGAAGCATATATTTGGAAAAATATTAATTTTAAGCAAAAATAAGTCTTCATATTTGCTGCAAAATACTTTCCAACTCCAATTTTTTTTTTCGGAAACATCATGTGATAAAACATTTATTTTTTCGGATTTCCATTAACTGGAAAATATGAAAAATGCAATGCAAAGTTTAAAATTTTTAAATTTTTAACATAGCATAACTTTGTACTTGTGAACGGATTTGAATTTTAAAGATACGATGATACTTATAGTAGAGCGGTAAAATTAAATGAGAATTATATATGTCCTGCGATTTGTATATAAAATTAAAATATGATTTTTTTTTATTAGCGTTAATTTCAAATCAGGGCTCCGAATCTCAGAATTTAAACTAGCGGATCGAAAATGGTAAATCTTAATATGAAATATCATTAAAATCTCGTAAAAATAAAAATATGAAGACTTTTTAGTCAGCTGATTTAAAATTTAATGCCCAACTAATAATGGTTGTTATAGGGTATTCCTAGTGCATTCCACATGTTTTGATCAGAGACTGTTAGGCTTCAAGATTCATATGTTATATGCTATTGAACGAATGTGGGTATACATACCCTTTTAACAAGACCTAGAGGAGCATAGAGTGGCTCATGTGATTTTTTAAGGGTGACACTCAACTTGACTAGTCTATCAGTCTACTCATTTTCGTATATGTTCCTGTGTCTTGGAACCCAGGGCAAAATGATAGACAGCCGATTACCTATTGTGTTCAGATGCTGCCGACACTCATCCATTAGTTTGGAAGAGATTGAAGCCGAATCAAGGGATTTTATAACTGCATGAGAGAGTTGTTGCATTTTCTAAAACATCACAACTTTTCATAATCTCTTCTGCTTGGAAGACGTTGGCGTGATTGATCGATTTTGAACCATCTGAGAAAATGGTTAACAAATTTCATTACTACTTCCTCATTCCACTCTGTTTCACTGGGGAGCCTTATTCGGGGACTCTTCTCAAGGTTCATCTTAGGGGTAAGATAATCAATTGGACAAACTATCAAATCTCTCGGTAGTATGTCCAAGATCCTGCTGTGATCTTCTGCATAACGAACATCGGGCTTGCGGGAAGTTTTATCTAAATGAAGGTTGAAGGAGTTAACAATTCTGTAACTTTTTGTAACAGTTCTGTGATGAATTCAAAGTACGGTCACTTCGTTACTGCGATGATTGTCTATGCGTAACAGTGGAAAGGATCTTAGTACTTAGATACTTAGTACTGTACCAAACGCTATGTCGAAATACGAAACAGAGGATCAATATCACTAGAAATCGAAAGAATACGAGATAAATTAATTGACCGTTAAACTCAACACATTGCTTTTTGGTACGCAAAGTTTGTTTTTAGGATAATATTTTGACTATTGTTGGTCCTCCTAGTATTTTAGTATATAGCTAAAGTATCTTCAAAATTTTATTTTAATCAGTTGAAAGCTTTGAGACTAGGATTGCCCACTGGTTTATACTACAACCACAAAATGTTGTGGAAAATTGACTTTATTAATAAATAATTATAAAAGTATGTCTCAAACATTTACCTTGATTAAGACCCATTAAATCTATTGTGCCGGCTAGAATCTGAATTTTGACATGCGCTGCACACCAAAAGGTCCATCGAAATTTTTGAAATTAATAAAAAAGAATTGGGTGAATGAAAATTCAACTGACTTAAACAAAATTACAATTTTACATCGTATTTCGAAAAGTTTTAAATTCGTTTTTGTATGTTTATAAACCAGGTTTCATTTAAACAGTCTAGATCCTGGGACAATCGGTAATTTGTTTTTATAATTTCTCATAAATAATCAAAATACGATCTTTGTTTTTAACTTAATTTTTAATAGAACATTATTTCGCAGTTTTAAGAGCTTCTAATTTTCTTGAAGGCAATTCATGTATTTATTAAAACAAGGTTTGAATTTTTTGAACAATATTTTGAAATTATTTAGTTTAAATTCTTGCTTATAAACCAGCCAAACCAAAATTATTAATTTGTTAATATTTATTTATTCTCATAAATTTACTAAAGGTTATTTTAAATTTAAGACAGCATTACTTCTCGAATGCCAATTATTGGTGTATTTTCAACTGTTAGTAAATATATTTTTCATATTCAAGTGTACATATTTTGTTAAGTCTTTAAATCGTTTTTACATTTTTATTTTAGTGGGAATTGCACTAACTTATTTTATTTATTTCCATTTCACAGAGACTTGAAGAGACCTTTGCACAACAGCTAGAGGAAATGGAAGCCCTTTACGGAGGCGCTCTAATAGTTCCTATACCATCGGACTCGATACAGCGTGAATTGACGGGATCAACGCGCAGTAGCCTATCTTCGTATTCAGAAGGTTGAGATAGAGATAAATAAAGAGAGAGAAAGTTGGTCTCCTTTTTTTAAAATGATTATTACTAAAAATTATGTTATTCTTGTTAAAGTTTTCTATCTCCACATAAAAGAGCTAATATAAGTCGACTAGCGAGACTAGAAAGAAGTAAATCGAGGAAATATTTAATATTTTTTGTAAAAAGAGTAAAGCAGACACTCACTGCTTCTTACTGGAAAAGGAAAAAGCAAAATAAATAAAAAGTATATATACACTATATATATTCAACAGCAATAACACGAAATTAGGGAAGAAGACAGTAAATTTCTTTGAGCAGGAGCACGTATGTCTAATTCAGGTGACTCTCAGTCAGTGCGCTGTTAATTGAAGGCTATTTCTAAGAAAGTTTAGGAATATTGTCTTTTCGTTTTGTAATTATCACAGATACGCTTTGGTCTTTTTGTTTTACAGATTTCCGTTTATAGATACTTTTAGTTCTCTATTTAATTTGTTTCCCTTTAGTTTATACGGTAGGCTACGCTAAGTTGAGTAGTTATAAAAAGGAGCATTACTAGCGTTATTTAAAGAGCGATAAGTCTACTTATTTTTACTAAAAACGTTCGTTCATCGTTCTTTTTTTTTTTTATTCTTATTATAAACAAGAAAGAGTTTAGAACGAAGTTATCCATATTTATAGCTTGCCTCTTTTTATCGTCTTTTTGTTATTATAGTTTCATTTAGAAAGGAACAATAAAGGCCAAAATTGGTATATTTAATAAAAACGATTTTTGTTTTCTTTCATTCTTTATTAAAATTTTACTTTTTTTTCAGTTTTGGTTAATGTTTTATTGGATTTTGTTGCATCGTTTTAATGGGGTAAGGAAAAAACATGGTTAATTAAATTTATAACAATTTTTAATACGAAACACTATGAATAAGTCTAAGAATAACTAATAACTGCATTGCATAATAACATTTTCAACAGGACAAGAATTGTAGTAAAACACATTTCATAAAAATTTAGAACCGATCAGAAAACTAATATTGGATTTCAAGTCAAGGTTCAACAAAAGCTTTTTTTAAAGGTACATCTATATTTTTATTACGGAACATTAATTTCACTAAAAAATCAAATAACTTTTTCGTTAGACGAAACTAACTTATTAAAAAATAACATTTTATTATTGAGGAAATGTTATATTTATTTATATGAAACAAGTTTTAGAGAAAAAATCGATTAATTTTAACTCTATTCGCTTTGAAATGGATACTTTGCACTTTGAAAAGGACAGTTCCGACGATAACATCAGGTTTATGTATTAAAGACAAGCACGCATTTCTGGTATAAAATGTTATTAGTAAATAATAAAATCTTCACTCGAAAGAAATTTTTTAAATGTATAACATCACTTTTCTGTTGATAAAATAATAATAAGGGTTTTAAAAAGTATTTTCGCCATTTGTGAAAATTTATTGAAACATAAGAGAATATCGAAGAGACTCGTACATGTCAAAATAAAGATTAAATATTTAATTGTACTTATCAAATATGAGTTCTTTGTAAATTATATAAAGCTTTTTATTTTTGAATCCATGCTCTATAAAAAAAAATCGATAAAATTATCAATTATTCGAAGCAAATTTTTGGCAGAACGGGGTAAGAAAATTCTTAATCTATGCAAATTTTCAAAGTATAAATCATCCATTTTAAAGTGAACCATACGTCTGCAGTGTGAAAAGTTAAATCTAATACCTTTAAACTAAGAACTGATTCCCAGGATTCTTTCTTTTTCATTGTTGGTATCATTTTTGATTTCTTCGTTGGTCATTTGCACTTTATATTTTTCCAGTATGCTTAATTTCCTGTTGAAATTCACGCTACCAATGCCAGTTCGGATGCCTAGATATTATTACACGAGTAATATAGGACGACATCAATAATTTTACATGCAGAATTAAGCTAGATTGGGTAGATGGGCAAGGATTAGGTAATCTTGAAATACACTTATTCTTAAATATCTACATACAATTGAAAAAAGTCAGAATAATTAATGATTACAAAGAAAAACTTTAGTGAAGCCAGATTTTTTACCCATACCTCTCAAAACGATGCTTGACTTTTAAGGTCCGGGCAGGACTGGGTCTTTTAGCTCCTAGATACTGAATGGCAATAACAACAGTCAATCACTTTCCAATATTACCCTGTAATGTTTTTGTGTATAACAAATTTTAAAATTTTATTATGAAAAAACATGTGATTGATTAAATTATCGAAAACTATCGAAAGCTAATCTTCCAAATTATTTGCCAAGAAATTATATGTAAAGTTAAGGAAACAAATCAACGCAAGAAGCTTAACAAAGATATCTTTCATAAAATTATTTTATATACACAAGCTACAACAAAAAAAAAATTGTTTATTCGCTAAAGTGGCAAATTGTAAAGCAACATTGCGAAATTAGTTTTGTACGGAATATTCTCCAGCCTAAATAATTGTTAACTTTAAGAATCGTAGATGATCGTGTCGTGAAATTTGCAAAGTATTTTTCGGGACATTTTCTAAACTTATGTGTTTAAATCTTAAATCTTTAAAATTTACTGGAATTCTTACAATTTTTGCATGTTGTTTTTTTCATAATTGGAACTAGAAACGAAGTGAGTAATGATTGTAACTGCAATATCGCAATATGATGTTTAGTTGGAAGTTAAGTTAAAATAGGCGTAAGTGATGAGGGCTGAATCTTTAGCCCTAATTACGTTTGTTAAACAAGTGACAGTATTATTAAGAAAAATAGAAAATTTAGTTGAATTAAAAATGTGTGTGGCTTTCATTTCTATTTTGAAATTCCTTTTCACAATCCATACTCTTTTAGAGTTTAAATTTTTGGTAAACAATTTGTTATACTTTAACACAATAGGAAATAGGTAAGTATTTGGTTAATTAGTTGTTTTTACTGATCCTTGGCTCGAATTGTTTTTGGTAAATAAAGTCTGTTCAACAAGAAAGGAACCGCACTTTTTCAAAGAAGATAAAAGATATGTCTCTCTTTCTGTAAGTGATTGTATCATTACTACGCCAACACTAATTCATATCAGTGTCGCTTGAAACGTCACAGTGCGCGCAGCTTATTCAAAATGAGTTCAAAATACGCGAAACGGTATAAAGCAGTCTTTCTATGCACGCATCTAAAAGGACTAAAGTTGTGGTATGCCGCCACTGAAAAGGCGGAAATTAGTTCACTTCTAGGAAAAAAAACAGACGCCGTTACGCCGTTACGTTACGAAATAGAATATACGTCGAATTGACAATGTACATATATTTCAGTGAAGTCATCTATTAACAAAACCCACAGGAATTAAATTCTACACCTAGTAGGTCTTTGTGTGCGCACAGTTAAAAATTATGAAATATTTCTTTCTAAATTTTTAATAGGGGTGAATTGGACCTCAATGCTTGACAAGTCTATTGACTTCCGGCGGAATTTTGGGGTTGGGAGGAGAAGTTAATTACCGCTGTCAATAGCTTTTGTAATATAGCCTATAGTATTTGGTAGCGTCTTCTGATTACCACTTGCTCAGATCGATACACTACGGCCTGATTGGTACACCATTTTTAAATGTTTATTAAGTACGAAAATGGGTCGCTTCGAAATCAACATCGTCGATATTGCAAAATTACCAGAAATATGTGAAGAAATTTATAGAAAATAATGGAAAATACTTTGATTGAAATAAATTGTATAATTTTTTCATATGAAATACTGGGAAAAGGTAGAAAAAAGTTGTTTTGAGAAAAACGTGTTTAAAGTTCTTGTTACGTTTTTCTTTACATAAAGTTATGTTTTCTTATATTATAATATTGATATTTATCTAATTTCCTATTAGAAAATTTTCTGGGCATGCCCTATTTACAGTGACTAAACTTATATTAAACTTATATTCTATCTAAAAACAAAAGTTGATTTGAAAAGCTCATTTCAAAATCTTGATTTTTTTTGAAAAGACAGAAAAAACATTTTATCAATTAATTGATTCTATTTTACTAAAATAAACTTCCATTACCATTAAATATTTTGTGTGCCTTTTGGCACAGTTTGTTTAACCGGTAACCTGTTTTGACCCGTTTTCAAAATATGCACCTAGAAGTGTCCTAAAAATGAGGCGATGACCACTTTATTCACACGGGACAAAGAAACTGTGCGGCCAGTCTAAAAGATGAAATACTAATCACGCTATGATCAATTAAGCTGCATGTTTCAGATCGTAATCTTTTTGAAAAATTACATCAAGTATGTACATCCTTTCCCTACTGTTGTTAACTGCCAACGAAGCCAATTTTAGGAATGTTGTCATAGTCAAAAGCAGTCATCCTGCCTATAATTCGTTAGCATTTTCCAATAATCTTAAAGGGGAAAATTGGCCATCTTAAGCTCATATTTTATTGCTTTGGTATTATTCCCGCTCTTCACCCCTTACCCTCTTGCCAATTTCCCTATTGTGATTTGCCGTACAATATGCCGCTTCACCACTTCTGTTAGAATGGCTCTCTTGCTAGCGATGTTTTTAGAATGAACTAATGAATTTAAAAATAAAACGCCAATAAAGAGAATTTAAATTGTTTTGTACAATTAGTACATTCGAATTTTAACACTAGGTTTACCATGAGTTGACATATATACCTATTTCTACCAAAGGGGTCAAAATGACCTTTTTGGGTATTTAATTGGAAAAAATATAAATTGACTTATGGTTCAATTAATTTCATCACCACGAATTCACCAAGAGGTATCGATGATGGCCTTACTTCATCCTTGGTAAGGGAACCCGTTTATGACGTATTTTGTAGCTACATCCGATGTCAGCCAAAATTTTATGCCAAATTTGTTTGGTTTATTAGGCATATATTGTGTAAATCTACAATGAGCTTTTGTCGGGAATAATTGTTCATCGATAGTTATATCTTTTCCTGGTATGAAGCCTCTTTTGGCTGTTTTAATCAAATCGCGCCAAACTCTTGATATTAGAGCAAATTTATCATTTTGAAGTCGTTTACTCCGTTCAGATTTTTTATCAAAACGGATGAAGCGTAAAATTTTTGTAAATTTGTTTCTACTCAGGGTTTGTCTAAAAAAAGGAGGTCCCAATTTTTTAGACCAAAGATATTATATCTTCAAATTTTTCGCTTCGTATGCAACCCCATGCATATAGAATTGCTAAAAATGCACAAAATTCTTCTTTCGTAAGCTTCCATTTCGTTCCTAAAACTCGCGAAGCCTCTACTTCTGTACATAATCTGATGTGCTCAATAATTTGTTGAGTGATTATCAAAAAAAATTAGCTACTTACTTCACCTTTCATTATTTTCTCCTTTGCATAGCCTGTTGAATAAAAGAAAGTAACCAAATAAATTGAGCTGCCAGATATAATAAAATTAACTCGAAGGGTTAAAATGACCCCTTTGGTAAAAATAGGTATACTATGTACATATCTATGGAAGTAGAAGACAGGAAAGATTAGATTTGCGCTTATATGTACCTATTATTAATATAAATAAGAATTAATTAAAATATTTTCAAAAAATACGGCAAAAATTTTCTTGAAGAAAATTAATGAAAAGTTTTCTCAGAGGGGTCAAAATGACACCTTGGTAAACCTAGTGTTAAAGATGCGTGCGCATCATTGTTAAATTACTTTTCACCATAGTGGCTCTTTTACGATCCTAGTTATTTTATATTAATTTTATTAATTAATAATTTAAAAGTCCTGTAATATGTCGTTAATTCGTATAAAGAAAACATCTCAGTTAGTTTGAAACTTTTTATTAGAATCAGTTAATGTCGATTTTTCACATTTACATAATATTTGTCGTTTCGCTTTTTGGATCCTGCAAATATACTTGATAAATTTTGTTATTTGTTAATAATTGTAAGTCTATAATTTTGCTTGCATTATCTGAAGACATTTTTCCATTGATTTTAATTTTTTTTTTTTTTTTTGTTGGATAATTATTAGCTAACACCGCTTGCTTTGCTTTTACCACGTAAACTGCGAACTAGCGAAGGAATGTGGCTTAGTAAATTCCTGTAAAAATATGCATTTCACCTCATTTGCTTATCTCTCTTAAAACATAGCTATAAATATCTGGTTTTCCTTATTTACACTTAACAGCTAATAAATTTGTTCAATACGTTTATTCTCTAATCATATAAAAAATATTCGACAAAAAATTGAATTTTGTTAACAACTAAATTGAGAAAAAGTTATATCTTCCCGTCTTGGCTATGTTTTGTATAATAGAGGTTCAAATGGGCATCGATTAATTAAATTGGCTCATATTGCACATATTTTTGGTAGATTTCTTTGCGCACATTTTGTGGTCCAGTAACCCATTTTTCCCCCTTTTTATGTTAAATGCGATGAAACCTGCACGGTCAATAGAAATAGAATTTCATCAGTTTTCTTTTTATTTATTTTTTTTTTTTTGATTACTACAGTAAATTTACAGACTTTATATTTTTGCGTTTCTGTGGTTTTCTTATATTTGATTGTAAACAGTTAAGAAACTTTCTTAAACCACTCAATGTGAAGTGGGTAAAATCTGTTTTATTTTTTATTTTAGAATAAACAGATATTTGCTAGGGCAACTTATACTTAAGGATAACTAAAAAACTCAGCCGATATTTACTAGGGCAACTTATATATGTTATTCAATCATGACATCTATAGGATATAGACTATCAGGAAATGTGTAGAACATAAAGAAATTGCAAAAAATAAATTTGAAATATTTGTTATTTTGATTTTTGCATTTTATCGACCTTATAAAGATTACTTAACACTTTCTATGTACACTATTCTCTCTGGCTTAATTCCTCTTATATTCCCCGACTTCTGTTAACATCTATGCCTTTCTTCCTTACGTACTTTAGCTCTTGCGCAAAGCCTTCTGATCATGATCTTGATTCGAGGAATAAAACATTGAAATCCAAAAACCCACGAGTCTGACTTGTGATATTCATACTTTACTAGACATTTTGATCAGACTACGAATTAGACTCGACATTCTACGCGAAGGAGTTAAAAACATGTTTCTATGCGAAATTATACACATTTTCTGAATATAATAAAAAACTTTTTCAAATCAGTTCTTTTCCTCTTTAATTTGAATTAATTTTTAATTCAGTTAGCATCAATTAAAGTGTAGGGTAGGTTAGGTTAGGTTAGGTTAGGTTGCTGTGACTGCCTAGAAAGGCACATTTAGGCCAATTTTGGCCCATTGTGTTACCACGTAGCGCAGGATTATTCGTGGGATTCGAACCCAGGGACGGTAGGACAGCGCGCTAACAACTGAACTATCAGAGGCCCCAATTAATCCTTTAACCCATACATTTCTGTAATGTATCATTTTGCACTAAAATTCGTATATGAGGGTTTTTTTGGTCGCTGAATACGAATCTGAAATCAGATTTTCAAAATTCAAAATAGCGGCCAAGATCGCGGAGCAAAATCCAAAAAAATGAACTGTTTTCTATGAAACTTGGTATATAAGGGTTTTTTGACTCGCAAATCACGAATTTGACATTAGATTTTCAAAATTCAAGATGGCGGATCCAATATGGCGGATTAAAATAAAAAAAAAACTGTTTTCTATGAAACTTGAATTTTGAAAATATGATGTCAGATTTGTATTCAGCGATTCGAAAAATCCCCTTATATGACTTTTTGCCATAAAGTGATGAAAATAAACACATTTCGAAAAAAGTCTAACTTTTGATCCGCCATATTGCATCCGCCATTTTTTATTTTGAAAATCTGACTTCATATTCATGTTTAGCGACCCCAAAAACCCTAGAGTATCAACTTTTATCGAAAATATTTCATTTTTCAATGAAAAAAACGAGTTTGAGTAAGGTGGGACGTTTTACGTCCCACCATGGGTCAAAGGGTTAAAGTGTAAAAGTAACTTTTATTTTTTTAGTCAACAAATAAAAATTTAGCAAATGGCTTTTATTTTTCAGTAAAAGAAGAACAATAGTAAGGATATAATTTTTATTACTTGATTTCAAAATATAAGTAATTTTGTGATCTTTATTGTTTGACTAAAAAAATAAAACCTACGTTTTTAACTTTTATTATTTGACTAAGTCGAAACTCGAATGTTCTCTTAAAAATGTATTCACCTGATTGACATTTTTGCATGTAACATTTTCGTTTGAAAATTAGCAAATATTATTGTTATTTTCGGTCCCTGCTTTAAACAGTTAAAACTAATTTTCAAAGACATCATTTTAGCCCAGTTGTGTAAAAAAAATCACATAGGCGTAAGAAATTGTTTGGTTTTGAATTTTATATAGAATATGCAACTGATTTTTGATAAAATAAAATAGAGATGAGAATTTAAAAAGTATCTACTTTGGCTCTTTTAAAAATTCATGATTCAGTTGATTATTAAAACCACTTTTGTTCCTTCAATTTGTGTGCATTTGGTCTACATAGACAATCCTTAGCATGAAAGCTAATTTGAAAAATTGAAATTTTGTTTCTAGAAATAAAATTTAAATATTTTTACGAATCGGAGTAATAAATTAGAATAACTACTAAATAAAAATTAAATTAATTATTTATATGTTTAGCAACATGTTTATGTTTAAATTCTTGAATTTCGATCAAATTTTGTAGAAAGCTAGTTGAAACATTTATTCATTATTATCGGGAAGGAATTCGTAATCAGATCTGATCTGAGAACCCTACTTGTGTCGTGAGTTAGTCAAAAATTTTAAAACCGATAATAACATGACTGAGTCATGTAAGAGGGTAAGGTTTGAAATAAGTAGTAAGCAATTATATATCACATATACAGGCATGGACATATAAATAACACAAACTAAACGGACCAATTTTTCAACATTTGATTACAAATATTTTATATTTTATGGTAACTACTTTTTACCCTGAAATTACATTATAATTTTAAGAAAATACTTTACCATTTTTATGTAGTTATGTTTTAGTTTATTATAAAAATGCTTTCCTGTTTTGGATGGACATTAAAATAGCACCAATTGTAATAAACGGTAGTTATTTGAATTTATTTAGTATTCTGGTCGCACTACTATAATTTTTTGATCATACAGCAAATGACTGAGGATAGTATCGTCATGGATAGATGAAAGCATTGCACGGCGGAAAAAAAAGTTATATATAACATGTAAAAAAGTGGTAAAAACACAGTAGAAATAGCTAAAATATTAAAGTGTTCCAGGGAAATGGTCTACAATGTAATTAATTTAGTAAATGAAAAATCTTTTTACTTAACTAAGACTAAAGACCGATTGTCAAGAGCACGAAAACTACGCCTTCTATAAAGTGATAATTCGAAAGAGTAAAAGGGATTTGTTCAAACAATCAAGGCAGATTAGAAATGAGATAAATGAAGAATATGAGTTAAAAGTTTCGGACAGACTAGTAAGACGGCGATTTAATGAGGCTAAACTCTTTGGATGTATAAGAAGAAATAAAAGGTAATAAAAAAACCTTAAAAATTTTAGAATTTGAATCACAAAAATAAGGATCTCCAATTTTGGAAAATCGTGCGTTAGAGCGTTAAAACGAAAATAAATCGTATCGGACTAAATGGCAGATGGCACTAGAGTTCATCGCCCAAAAGGTAAAAATCCTAAATATACCCAGAAGACCGTCAAGCACGGTGGAGGAAATATAATGATTTGGGGAGTTGGAATGGAGTAGGACCTCTTATGGAAATATGGAGAAATTCCAATATCTAGACATTTTGAAAAATAACATCGAACCATATGCGTTTGAGTTTATACCTGCAAATTGGACGTATATGCATAATAACGATCCAAAACATTCAGCGCAGCTAATAAAATATTGGTTGCCAAAAGAAAAAATCAATGTCTTGAATTGGCCAACTCAAAGTCCTGATCTTAGGTTAGGTTAGGTTGCTGTGGCTGCCTAGAAAGGCACACTTAGGCCAATTTTGGCTCATTGTGTTACCACGTAGCGCAGGAGAATATGATTATTCGTGGGATTCGAACCCACAGCCTCTGAGACGGTAGGACAGCGCGCTAACAACTGAACTATCAGAGACCCCAAGTCCTGATCTTACTCCAATCACAAATCTATGGAATGATGTTAAAATCAGGATTTGACAAAAATGCTTTGAAGAATTGTAAAACGTTATAAAATAAGCTTGGTACTCTGTTCCGAGTGAAAGGTGTCAGAAGTCGGTTAAAAGTATGGGCCGTTCAAATTGTAACTTTTTTTTTTGGCATGGATTCAGGATATCTCTTTCCGCGCATTTTCAAGCCCTTATGCTATTTCTAAGACTTCATTGTAAAGTTTCAATATGGATTTTGTTAAATATAAAAAACGACATATTTATTTTTTCGCTTTTTTGTAAATGGAACTTCGAAACTGCCTTTCTTATTAAAATTAAATAGGAGAAAATTACATTGGTTTTGACACACCAATCAAGAAATTTGAAAGGTGAAAAATTCTAAACCTTCAACCATCAACATTCGGTGCATGTGTATCAAGGATAAAATAAAAAGAGAAAGTTGTTAAGAAAGTATTTACCAACAAAGAATGGCTTAGCTTAGGGTTTTTGTATTTGTTTGAAGAACTCGTTATTTGAATGTGATACAGGCACATATTAAGCAAGAATGACCAGGCTATTTCAATGAATTGAATCTTAGGAAAATTTTAATTAAAAAAACTTAAAAATTAAATTTAAATGGTAAAATTTTCTCTTCTGTATTTACAAATGCTTCAAAAATTTATTACTTTCTAAAGTTAGTATTATCCGTTTATATAGCAGAGCTTAGAAACACAATGCTTGCAAACTCCGTAGGTGTTGAGTTTGAAACTGCGAAAAGTCCATATGGTATATGTGGTATTTATATTCATTTAAAAAGGAAAATTCTGTGATTTGAAAGAAGATTTATGGCGCCTTGGATAAATGGAGTGCCAACATGGAAACTGAACATCGGCAAAAATGCGTCCCTGTCGAGCGAATTGGTAATGGACGTAATAACAAACTATCATAACTCCTGTTAGAAACAAAAATTAAGTCCACTATTGAATTGAAAAATTAACGCAAATCTATTGAATTTAGTTTATTTAAGAAAATACTCCAAATTGGAATCATAATGTTAAGGTTTCGCGGACGTAACCAGCTTTGCTTCACCTGATTTGACAAATTATATTTCAAGGGTTATCGGTAATGACTAGTTAATTTTCAATAAATTATAAACATAGGTCTTATATTGTTTTTCAGTTCCAGAAAACATTTCTGATCTGGGAATTTTGAAAACTAAACTAGTAGGCCCCATTTAAATTGTATTAAGCAATTGTAGCATCCATCTGATGAAGTAGAAAGTAGCAGAACATAAATTGGGGACCAAAGAAATCTAAGCCAAGTTTTAGATCTTCTGAAGTAAAATGAAATAACAAATAACATCATTGGAATATTGATGGACTCAATACCTTGTAGGATCGAAACGGTTAATTATTTTTAAGTAGGATTATAATAAATAAATAAAATGCAGGTAACCCCTCTAAGACAGTTTCGCTCTTATACGGTACGAGATAATAAATAAATAAAAGCCTAAATCGAACAGTTAGTCGTTTTTCAAAAATAAAATCTTTCACCTAAAGGGAGCACAAAGTTGATGAGAAAACTTCAGAAGTGTTTACCTTCTCTGATAAAGAAATTTATAAAAATAGTTTAACACGTTACGTATGTTTAAATAGTATTGTTAATCGTACACGAATTATTTGCATTACCTTTTGCGATTAAAATTTTTGGGAAAAAATTGTTTTAAAAACAAAATCAGGTTTTCACTTTAATTTTTGGAGTGTAATTTACATTTTCGAATGGTGTTATATGGCGGTTTGTTGAAGTCAGAGGTAAAAGCTGGGTCATCTTACCTCCTCCACTGTACCGAAGCTCCTTAAAACTTCGGCGCAGAAAAATTTATAAAATCAAACTAAAGCAAAAAATGATAAAATAAAAATGCGTAAACTCAAATTAAATGTGGCAAATTAAAGATAATTTATGAACTCAATACCATAAAAAAAGGAGTCAAACTAAAAATCCAACTATCCAACAAAAAGAAAAGAAAAGGGGAAAACCAAAAATCATCTAGTAAATATAAATTAACACTCGTTACGTTTTTCCTTATGATTTTTCGATCTTTGACCAGTTAGCCGACCGGCCTTTAAAATTTTGCTAAAAGTAGATATTAGTAAAGGGCTTATGTGTGAGAGAAAGATAAAAATTTAGGGGGAGACGGAACGAAAATTGAGCCTACGTTTCACTTATCAGAGCACTGCACATGTTCGAAATCTTTATTGCGCCTTTAAAAATGCGTGTATACTGCTTGTTTCTTTCATATTCCCGATTCAGAATTTTCCTATGTCTGAACATAGGGGACGGCACTAATACCATGTATACATAGATAGACTTTATCGCGCCTTAAAAAAGGCGTGGTAAGAAAACGGTGGACATTATTCTCTACACTGTAAGTGCTGTAGATGAGATTTTTTGTTGCCTATTCTTGTTTCTTTCGTTCTTATTGGAATTTAGAAAAGGTATGAGAAGCAGTAGTTATTTGTTGATTTGAAATTTTCCCCAGCCTATTTTAGAAATTGCATATGAGATAGAGCGTTGAGCTTGTATAGAGAGTGTTACATCTTGTATTTAAATGATTTTTGGGAAAAACAAAGCCCAAAAAGGAGGCTGGAACCCCCTTATCGGATGCATGATTGGCAGTAGCATCGGCAGCGCATCGTGCTGCATCAGCAACGAACATCGACAGCATCATCGACGGCGCGCCCATCGTGACACTAGGCTAAGGCTAGCTTGTATTGCTGTAAGAACGTAATACAAAAATGAGGTTAGTCACTATAGATTGATTTTTCTTTGGTTTGTGGTCCTCTCCTCCTATTTTCTCTCTAGCCGGATAAATTATTGTTTTTTTAAAATTCTAAAGGGAGCTTCCAAAAATTTTTTTTCAGCCAGAGGGGAGGTCATAAGGGCGGTTGGGACTCTGTCTGCCAAGGTGGGTTCGGGTAAGATCAGAATCCCCCCTGAGAGCCAATTACGGGCAGGTGCAGGGTTTCGTCCTACACTGTCCCTTTTCCTTCCCTGGCGGTTTTTCTCTCCTGTCGCGGGAGATTTTTCAATTGTTGTTGGTGGTCCTTTGCGGCGGCTGAAAGCGGGTTTTTGGGGTAACCCCATACTACTGCATATGCTACCCTGCCAGCTACCACAGCCGCATACCGTCGACGAGGAACTTTAGCCGGGCACCTCGAGGCACCATATCTCAACAGGTGACCAACGTATAATTTGATGTATAAATTTGTCCAAGACTAGGTTTGCTGACAATCACGCATTCATTAATATTGTATGAATATTAATTAATTAGAAATACCTGTTCTATGTTTGCTTTTTGTAGATGTTCATTATATATAAAAAGTGATTAAAATGTTTTATTGGGAGCGTTCGTAATAGAGAGACTCTACTAAGCGTAAGTAAGATCCCGGAAGCTTTTAGCCTTCGTACGTAGGGACGTCATAAATGAAATATATTCGTAAAAGCTGAAATTTATTTAGTTGTCGTTGTACGTAAACTTATTTAAAAAATTTATTTTTTCTGTTGCTTTATTTACTTCTTTGATTACCTGTTATTATTATTATAAATAATTATTTGGCACGTATTTAATTTATAATCCTATTGTTCCTCGAAATGAGCTACACGTTATTCTTATGTAGGAGGCTAATAAGAAAAAAATATCCTATCTCTTCCAGTTTTTTCTTCTCTATTTCAAAAAATTTAAAATATTTAATTAAAAACTTTTAGAATCGATTTTCTGAATGAAATCATAAAAAATTGGTCTTGCAATGTCTACAAGGAAATATGAAGAAGACGATAATCGTTAACTAGAAGGCCAATAGTATGGTGCAGAGACATCACAGATTAAAGATAAAATGAAAAATAATTTCATTGAAATTCTAAATACTCGTATTACTTGAAAATTTTAGCGCATTTTACTCAAAACTATGCTTTTCCAGTTTGCCGTTCTTTTAACTCCATAAATTTTTATTCGAATGGTTTCAAAATTTCTTTAATAAATATCGTATGACCTTTTTATTTTATTAATTAAAATTTGTTAATTTTACGTTCGATTTTCGACCGATATTTTGAAGAAAAATTAATTAATCGAATAAAAAAAAACTGATTTTCACTTGATTTTGTATTAAATTTTCAGAATAAATATTTTTTGTTCTAGGTAAAGAATTGCGACCTGTAGCAGTTGTTGTTTTTCGAGAGTTGCTGTGATGTGTACGAAACAGACAATTAATAAATCCGTTTATTTGTTTTAAATAAATTTGAGTATATGACTCCTCTTAAGCCAAAGTTGTTTTTTATCTCTATCTTGTAATTTTTCAATCGTCACATTAAAAACAAAATAATAATTAAAGATATATGAAAAACTTTAGATATAGGCGGATCAAGTTAATTTGTATTTATTTTCGTAGTAACGAAGAAACAAGATTCTTAGGTTTTTCGACACACACGAATCATACTGAGAAATCAAATGCGGTGGGACTTGTTATTACCAATTTTATCTTTTTACTGATCGTGGACGGATTTACTACTTTCATAATATTAGCGGCAAACAGACAGTTTTGTTGGAATGTGAAGATAGGAAAATTTTCGGATGTTTTTTTCATTTACATATATCTTTTTTAGGTTTAATAAAATGATTTGTTAATATATTATAAAAATTATAACTTGAAAAACGTAAATATCGTAGTAATTGTGGCAATTGGCTGAGGTTTCTTCACAATCGTATATTCATCTGGGTTAAGCAGAAGAATTGAATTTTCTAAATAAGTTACAAATATCAACAATTGTTTTCGCAAATTTTAAAATTTGATATTGGTGACGGTTTATAAAATTAACACTCCTATTATGGCTAGCAAGTGGAATAGAAAAGTCAGTGACTATAATCGAGAGGGCTAGCTAAGCTGGGGATCCATTTAAATAGTCATTGCCGGAGTTGCTGAGAAGGAGAATTTTTTTCTCACTTCCTGTGCAACTGCATAGAACATAGTGATCTATCTTAGTCTAAGATCGGCTAGTTATTTTTTTAAACTCCATTGGTTGGTTAGTCTGATCTCACGACAATTTGACTTACTTTAACATCCTGGTGTTATTCTTGGGATTTCTGTGGTTTTAAAACGGCACACCTTAGCGCTAATTGAACCCCGAATTAGGTGATCGAGGTCGCCAATTAAACCAACTAACTAACAATCGAGAAGTTGAACAATTTTAACCATTTATAAATATGAACAAGAATTGGAAAAACTGCAATTTATCTATATTGCGTGATGAATAAAATACAAACTATTTTCAGTTTTCTAGTTTCACAAAAACAAATAGTAATCAATTAAAAAAAAACAAAAAAAAGGGTGGACTTGATGGAAGCAAATCTAGCTTGGTTAAATGCTTTGGACGGTTTGGATCTTTCAAAAAACCTGCAAATGAGTTCTGGGCACAGTTCGCCTTAGAATTGAAGGATCCTCTAATGCGTGAAGGAAAGGAGTAGGCTAAGATAAATCTGCAGTCGTAAAGAACCTATTTCTAAAATTCATTAAATAATAATGCGGTGTTGACTATATATTATAACTATTAATATATCGGCTTTTCCCCTTCCGTTTTAGCAAATGTATCCTACGAATCACGTCACAGATTTTGTCATAAAAATTCTTTTATGAAACGTCGAACTACCTTCTTTTTCTACCATGGATTTCGTTGTACAACGTAAGTTTGTCGTTTTGCACGTTGACACTTATGGCGTATATTCAGCTATAAGCATATGTTCTGTTTCTGTTGTATAGTTTGTGCAGTGATTGCTTTTGTAATGTGAGATTTTTTGAAAACCAACTTAAACATTTTGAAAAATATAACAATTTATATGATTTACCTTATGGACCATGCAATCTAAAAGGTTTTAAGAAAATTCATTCAAAGCAACTGGTTTCTGATTCATTGAATTGCCTAGAAAAGGATCTTTATCTAGGTACCAAGGCCCTGAATCCTACTGCAGTATTGGCTGGTCCTTGACCAAAGCTGTGGTGAAAAGATGGGTGGAAAGACAGTAAACCCTATATTGAGACAATGTTTCGGGGCTACGGCAAGGCAAAGAATTTGTTAAACTCAACGTACACTCCAATAGCACTATCCTGAACAAACCGTGATCTGCGGGTGTTAAGGGGTACTTATCTGCTCACTACGGTTTGAGATATTACCTACATAAAATAGGTCTATCAGTTGAGACGGAATGTCGACTATCTCTACAGGACGAGGAAACCACAGCTTACATCTTGTGTGACTGCTCGATTCTAGCAAGAATTAGAAGAGGACTTTCAGCAAAGAGTTCTTGAGCCTGGCTGAAATATGAGTAACCGTCTAGTTTTCTTTAGAGTAGCGTTTATTTCACTAGTGGGGTCTTGGCACAACAAGACTATTTTTTGGACGAAGTGCCCATCATATGGGCCGCCCTCCTTTATAATAATAATAATAATATAATTAAATTCCGAGTAAGAATTTTCACTAATAGAGGTAAAGTCAATTTAACTCGACCCGATTAAACCTACCGTCTCGAGTCGCGAGGTATTGAACGTAGCCTTTATTTTATGATAGTTGTTTTGGGGTTTTGTTTGTACAGTCTTTAAGATGTTAGTGATGATAAGAGCAAAAAAATTGTAGCAGAAGATCTAGAAAATGCAAATGCTCGTCTTTAATAAATAGAAGTAGGGGACAAATAAATAAAATGTAAAATTAATACAGAGCTCTTCATAACTGCTAAATCGATTGAAACGGCTTTAAAGGCAGCTACTGACGCCCCAATTTTTTGCATTTGTATTACCTTAAGTTCCTTCAAGACTTGATGAAAGATTTGGAAAATAAACGAAATATAGGATATGGCTATTATAGTAGTTATTGTAGTATGACACTTCGTGCAATCGCATCAAATCTTAAACTACCGCACTGTTCGGAGCGGTTGTGTTTAGCAAAAATTACTTCCAAAGAAAAAATATACATGTTAAAAACAACGAAAATTATATGAATCGACCTATGTATGAGGGGCAAAGGATAGTTTGAACTGTAGTTAAATCAAAGGAGTTATTATACGTATAAAGATGACGGTCATCACAAACTTAATAAGATTGGGAGGACGAACGTAGCCAAAATTGGGACGTAAGTAGAGACAGTCTTTTTATGACCCAACAATAGACCCTGCAGATTCCTATGAAATATGGGAGCCGAAATTACGAAATTCTTTTTATGCAGATGTCTTTAGTTAGTTTAGTCACAATTCAGTATTTATTTTGGTTGCATCAATTCCATTTCGTCGAAGGACAATGTTCACCCTCCGTGATAAAATAACTTGGCATTACTTGGTTGGAGAGTTCGACTCGCGGCGAACGATTAATGCACTAACCATAATAGGAGTATAAAATTAATAATAAATTTGTTATTTAGCCTGATCCAGATAGGAAAATTAAAGAAAAATGCAAATCATATTCCACTAGCTATGACAAAACCTACTACTACTATTCTGGATGTATGCGAATTGAAATTTAAAAAATATGGGATATATTTAAATATTTTTGGCTTCACGGTCACGAGTTGAACAGATAAACTATGGAAGATATGTCCAATTATTTTCATCCGTTTTTACAACTTGTGTCCAATACTTGATGTACAAAATATTACATGGATTCCGGAAACGATAGCTAGAAATTGGAGTAAAGGTATTTAAACTATAAGAATTTTTCTATGATCAAAAGGCTTTACATGTGCAATATCGCCAGTGACAACAACTATCTACTGTTACGCATCCGTCCGTCTTTACTTCATCATCATAATCACTTATAATTACAAGAAAATGAAAATAAAAAAAAAAAAATTTACAAAGTATAATAGAACATCTCTTAAAATCAGGTTCAAACAAAATTACAAATGCTTCAATAATTTAAGAAAAGAAAACGACGAAATTGCGACAACTACTAGTAGAACAACGTGAGAGGTACCAGTGATATCATTGAGATGAGGGCATAGCCCAGGGTGCTCCGTGTCGTAGCTGAGTTGGGATCCTTCTTTTCGGCGGTATTTCGCATTTTGACGCTTTCCCCGGCCGGGTGTGATTCTCTGCTTTGATCGGCAGCGATGTCGTTGTTTGTAATGTCCATGTCGTCGTGTAACTTTTTCCCAAATTCTGATTCCCGGGATGATGATGATGATGAGGAAGAGGAGGATCCGCTAATATCGCCCTTAACAATTGGTGGGGAAAATATAGGCTTTGGTTCTTTCGTGCTGGTTGTCGTTGGTTCGGTTGTTGTTGTCGTAGTTGTGGTTGTTGTTGTCGTTGGCAGAAGAGTACCATTGTCAATCCAGTACACAGGACTGAATTCTAGCCAGAATTCCTGTAGGTCAGACTTTTGGACCTGTAAATAAAATAATAATAATTTTATACTATGTACTTTCATTTAAAGCTAGTTTTTTTCTGAAAAATTTATCGCATAAATTGTATAGAGTTTATTAATATACACTTTGTTTCATAACTATAAAGCCATTTCGAATCTTCACAATGTTGTCTTGCCTTCAATAAGGAACTAAATATTTACTATCCTTTTATAAGTGTATAAATTCAAATAAACTATTATTGTTACTTAGAAAAGCGAACTAGTCATAAAGCCAGTTTTGTGCGTTTCATATCTATAAAACCAAATAAAGAAAACAGCTGAAACGCATTTTTTCTTGGTCTCGATAGCAGTTTTATTGAGTATTTTGAAGCAAACTATTGTGTTAGCAAATTGTAACCAAAATGTCATGTAGTTCATATTTGAGTAAGGAAGAAAAAAACATAATTTTAGCTTATCACAAAAGTGGACTTAAAATACGTAAAATTTGATCGCAAAATTAACTGATCACATAATGGAATCCTTAAAATTAGTTGGTAAAGCCATTCTGATTACCCAAAGACAATAATTTAAAAAAGTTAAACAGCGTTTGCTTCGTCACAAGGTAATTAGGAGAGAATTATCTCCTGTAAATATGATCAAAGATTTAAGGTTTAAGGTGTCCCACATTAATTGTTACTAATTTTTATTTTAAGATCATTTTTTCGGATGGAAAAAAATTTAATTTAGATGGACTCTATAGGAGCCACTCGTATTGGAGAGATTTGCGGAGTTTCAGTATTTTTTCAGAAGGAATTTCTGCAGTGGTAGCCTTATGATCTAGGGAACCTTCTGTATCAAGGAAATTTACCTTTAAGCTTTCTATCAACGCGAATGAATAGTGGGGATTACACTCTTTTATAGTGAATTAAACTGGATTTTCCAACAGGATACCAAATATTATTATGGCTTCAAGACCCTTGAATTTGTATTTTATATTGGACAGGGCTCTCCCGACTAAAATCTCATGAAGAATATCTTGGTTATTCTTGTTAGAAATGTTTATGCTAGTAATATCCAGTACTAAACCATTCCAGTGCTTCGAACTGCAATTGTGAAAACATATGCTTTAGTTTTAGTTCTATAGTTCTGAAACAGCATGAAAACAGAATCTTTAATTTTTTTTTCTTGGAATTTAAATTAACGTGTAACTTTCTTGGAAAGATATACTAAAATTATGTAATAAATATAGTGACCTTCATTTGATTTATACCCTCGGAAAGAGCAGAAACTTATAAAATTTTTAATGGTTTTATAGTAATGAAACAGAATGTAGCAATATTTGTATAAGAGTGACGACAATGTATGAATACTCTTTATTTTTCAGGAATGTATGATATGCACAGTCGGTCAAAAAAAAAAACAAATGTACCACTATACATTTTAATTACAAAAGTCAGCGCCTTCGAAATTATAATGAAACCTTTTCAGTCTGGTTGGACAACGCCATATTGGATCCGCCATTTTGAATTTTACCACTCCTAAAAGGTTTGTTTTCGACTTACATATGGGGCTATTAAAATCCTCCTTACGATAATTGTTGCGAGATTCCGTTTACAGGGACAGCGGAAGAGTAAAGCAAGTCATATTTTCTTTTTTTAAATTGAGAAAATGATACCAAGATGGAAAAATGTTCTTTAATTATGAGCAATACCAATCCTAAAAAATCCAATTAAAAGTTATTGAAATTAGTACTTAGAAATAGCATAAATTCTAAGAAGTCCAAATTTTTTATGAAAAATAATCCACGGACTTAGGATGGCAGAAACTTTCATAAAATCAAAAAGATCTATATTTCCGCCCATGACAAAATTTGCTATTTACCATTATTTCTAGCAAAACTAATGCCCCCCTTCGGAATGCGTTTTTTCATTACTGTTTGGTATGCCAAATATACGAGTCAAAAACTCACATTGACCTACTGTTTACTAAAATTTTACTTCATTTACTACTATTGTCGGACTAGCGAAATAATATTTCGAGTTCATTGATTTTTTTATTTTTATCACTTGTGTGTTGGGTCCACGTTCAGTTATGTAAACATACAGAGTGTTTTGTAACACCGACCGTGTAGCACTGAGGAATACTTCTCGGGTTTACTTTAGGTAAAAATGAGTATAAATCTACTGCCAGGATGTGGCATAGAACTTTTTCGAAAGATTATCTCATTGTACAAATATCGGAGATAGAAATTAAGTTTGAAAGGCCTATCAATGACATTAGGTACGGAATATTACATCGTTCAAATGTCTGCGATGGCTTCTCTGGGTGGCGCGAATCAGAAATCTCCAATTTTCTATGACTCTGGCGCATAAATCAGGCTAAATTTGACCGATGTCACGGGTTATGTTGGCTTTGAGGGCCGCTCTGGTTTCTGGCTTATTCGCATATACCTGCGACTTAAGAAAACCCCACAAAAAATCTAACGGGGTCAAATTGCACGATCTCGGTGGCCAGTTCACATCACCTCCACGTGAGATGACCATGCCCTCAAATCGCTCGTACGGAATGTCCAATGTGGCATGAGCTGTGTGGCACGTAGCGGCGTCCTGTTGAAACTACATATTGTTGAAGGTTGTTCGAAGACCCTTTATTATTTTGTTATTTCATTAAACATACGTTTGAATATTTCAATTCGTCAAAAATCGGTTAAAGTACGCTTCGATTGCTCTTTACGACTGAATTATAAGTCGTTTAAATGTTTAACTTTAATTATCTCTTTTTCAAGTAAATGTAATTTATATTAATATTTCACGGTACTCTTTACATGTAAATAGTAACCTGTGAGAAGGGGTAGTTTTTCAATTTTTGCGGTGGTCGAGAGGGTAGAAGAAGAAAGTAGTTATCGTTCATAGCCGTAAAACGGGCTAAAAGTTTATGAAGAGCTCTAAGCATGCTGCATAGCAACGATCTTCATGTTGAAAAATTGTAAAATACTCGTATAAACTTTTTCTCAAACGGTCGTATTTTCCCTCCCCTTATCAAATTACGGCCTAACTCGATTTAAATTTTCGTTTTCTTTTTGTTTTGGCCGAGGCTATAACAGTGGTATACTTACATTTGCAGATATCTTCCTTGAAACACTTTCTTCATGCTCTTCGTAGAAAGTTATAAGGGTTGCAGTATACGGCGCCTGGATATTAGTATAGTTACCCTTCATAGTTACATTAACGGCTGTGCCGGGGAGAAGATTAGTGCTCACAGCCTTCGTTTCGATACGTTTGTTAATATCTTTGAGAGCCCAGTGAATTTCATGTGGTGAATGCGCACTGTGCTCGAACACTTTTGTGGGTAGACCTCTGGCAGTACCGTCGTAGGTTCCCCAGTATTGAATCGCATCATATTCAAACGAAATGGCAGCTTCAACCCGGTTGGGAACCATTCCATTATTGGACAGAACTGTTGAACCTGAAACCGATAAAAGTTAAGTAAACATTATAAGATCTGTTTTAAATACAATATTTCATCTCGGGAGCATGAGAGGGAAAAATGTGTTGCTAAACACACTACTCTCACTCACAATAAAAGAAAATACTCGTATATAGTTAGATAGGTACTTTATTTATTTATTTGTAAAATTCCATGAAAAGCTGACTACTTGAAAATAAAAAAAAATAAAATAGTTGCTGATCCTTCATTGCAGTTCACTATGAATTGAAATTAATGTGAAAGTATTGCGAGTTGAAGAAGCGCGATATAGAGGAAAAATGCTCAGTTAAACCATTCATAAACGGTGAAAGGAATGGAAGAAATCAAAAATCAGCAATGAACTGAGATAACAAATTTACTGACCAATTCGGAAGATATAATAAATCCTTGAAGAACAATTAAATATACATACAGTTTTAGAGTTGTATCTACAGTTTTAAAGCAACTAACTATTTTGCATTGGAGTAGTACACGTTGACGACCTAAAACTCCTCAGAGTGATCAGTAATAACGAGGTTTGTGATATTTAAATGCGATTTAGTTGCAGGGTGGCAGACCAAAAGTTTACAAGACGCTTCTTTTATAAGTCTATCAGACTGTTGATCTTCAACCAGGTTTTGGTGGATGGAAACCTTTATCGTTTTGAGTACGTTCTACAATTTTCAATGGTTCGACTTCAAAGAAACCACTATCGATTAGGCGGGTAATTTTAAAAAGCTGCATTTGAAAAAATTAGTCTTAATTAATTTTATTGTTATATCTGGTATTTTTTTAATTTTGTGGGTAGTTTATTGTTGAGATTAGTATAGTTAAAAATTGTTATACTACTAGGTACTAGTGATGGGTAAAATCGGTCAGTTTGGTGACTCAAGTCGTCCAAGTCATTTAATATACATAGTTGACTCAAAAGAAAGGCTTGGTCATTTGAGTCAATTGAGTATACTGTCTCACGGAAACTCTGTTCTAATATTGTATTTTATGTTTGGACGCCAGGTGTACATACAGTCTGTTTGGTAAGAGCGTAACAATGATTTTTCAAAAAGATAGAATAAGAGACAGAAATATTTGAAGTGAAGGGGATGCATATACCTATATACGAGTATATGCTTGTCATGCTTAAAGTCTCATTTTGCTTTGCTCTTTCTATTGTTAAGATCGATTTTCAACATGAGTGCCTTATTTTATAAAACTTTTGAAGTTGTGTTTCTCTGCCTTCATCCGAAAGTATGTAAATGGACTTATGGCCTGGCAGCGAGATATATTAAAAAGGATAGGTCTTTGGATAGAAGTGGTATAAGAAGTTTTCTGAGGAAAAAAACGTCGACGTTTTGCCAGGAAAGGATAAAACAAGAAAAACATAAAAAAAGGATACATCGCTTATTTTGAAGCTTTTTGAAAAGGATCCACAAATGATGCTGAGGCGAGCTAAAAGCAAATTACCGAACGTGTACGGTACCAACGTGTATCTTTATACCATACGCCAAAGAATAAGGGAAAATTCCATCAAGCACCGCTGTACTACGATCAAATCACTTTTATCCGAAAAGTACATCGCAAAACCGTTTGAAATGAGCTAATGAAAATTAGAACCGCGATTGATCAAATGTCGTGTTCACTGACAAATCATCATTTTGGGTATATCAAGGACCTAAACGAATATGGTAAAAAAAATGATAGCATTACATCATACGTATTATAAAACATCCAATAAAAGTTCATGTGAGGGAATGCTTTCTGTTCGGAAGGATTTGTAAAATTGATTGCTTTTAGTGGAATCTGAATGCAGAAAGGAAAAACGAGTTATTAAAGTCTACAGATTCTTGGTTTGGAACAGGAAACCAATCATGGGTCTTGCAAGAAGACAACAATCCAAAACACAGAAGTCATCTTTGCATCGAATGGAAAGATCGAGAAGATCATGGAGTGGCCCTCACAAAGTCCTGATACTAATGCAATTGAAAATGTGTGGGCCTTTCGCTTTGCAACAACTTAAATCATCGGTAAAAAAAAGCCTGGAAGGATCTACCACTAGAATATGCTGAAAAATTAGTTGAAAATATGAACAATAGATGTATAGCTATAATAGAATATAACGGTGACTACATCAAATATTAAATCTATTGCGTAAAAGAAAATAAAGTAAATAATAAGGGAAACATTACATTTTGTTAAATTTTTATCGTATTATTGAATTCTGATCGATACGCTCTTACTAAACAGACTGTATATACTTGAGGTGAGGTTTCGGATTGAATCCCCTGTGTTTTAAGTTGTGTTTTTTTAGAACATGAAAGTAAAAAATATATTTGATCACTTAAAGAACATTTTAATCTTAATATGTATATAAATCACATGTTACTGTATTCGTACACGCTAATCTCCGAAACTACTCAACCGATTTTAACGAAATTATGTGAGTGGGAATGGTTGATTGCAAAATTAGAGCTTGAAAGTTAGGATATTTTTGAACGCAATAGGGGGCCGAGATATAAATTTTCTTTTATTTTTTCAAGGAACATTTTTTATATATTACTTTCAATGAACTAAGTACGCAATGCGGAAATTAATTTTAACATTTCTATCTTTACTAGCAACGTGTTTCTACTTTATTTCATGAATTTAATGAAAATAACGTGAAATATATCGGCAAAATACGTATAAAAATGTTCAATGCTGACGAAGCCAAAAATTTGAAGATATCATATCTTTGGTCTAAAAAATGAGGACCTCCTTTTTTAGACAAACCCTGAGTAGAAACAAATTTACAAAACTTTTACGCTTCATCCGCTTTGATAAAAAATCTGAACGGAGTCAACGACTTCAAAATGATAACTTTGCTCTAATATCAAGAGTTTGGCGTGATTTTATTGAAAACAGCCAAAAGGGCTTCATACCAGGAAAAGATATAACTATCGATGAACAATTATTCACAAAAGCTCATTGTAGATTTACACAATATATGCCTAATAAACCAAACAAATTTGGCACTAAATTTTCGGATGTAGCTACAAAATACGTCATAAACGGGTTCCCTTACCTAGGCAAGGATGAAGTAAGGCCATCATCGATACCTCTTGGTGAATTCATGGTGATGAAATTAATTGAACCATAAGTCAATTTATATTTTTTCCAATTAAATACCCAAAAAGGTCATTTTAACCCCTTTGGTAGAAATAGGTATATGTCAACTCATGGTAAACCTAGTGTTAAACAAATTAAATTGAATGAGGTTTTTAATCAACTTGATCGCAAACCTCTCCCCAAATGTTAACTATGTTTTGAACATAAAAAAAGGAATTGTTTTTGGTTGAAATGTACCTAATTTTTATTGTTAAATAAAATATTTGCAGAAGCTATCATGTATTAAAAAAGATTCCACAATATCCTAAATTTAAATTTAATTCTTTTTATTTTCTCTTTCAAATTAATTACATTCATCAAAATTAATCAAAATTGAAATTTTCTAACATAAAGTTACTACTTAAAAGCCTTCCTCTTGAGGTTTTAAGGAATATAGACTGCAAAAAAACACCTTCCGACATTTCTTAATGCCTACGCACCTGAAGGACGATTTCGGAAAAGTAGGTGAACCTGCCTTAACAAAAATGTGCAATGAGTCTTCCACCAGTAGTGAACATTACATTTTAAAGTAAGATACTCTACAAAAAGCTGGTTTTCGAGTCACAACATTATTTAAATAAGTAATAAATAAATTATTATTGAAGAATGTTATTGATAATTCATAAAAATTGGTTATTGCTTTTTGTACATTTTCATTACTATTAAATTAAGAAAGGTAACGTTCGTTTATAACGATGAATCAAAAATATATTTTGTACGTATTCTTAATGAATTACTCGACAATTACACATCAAACAATGCAATTTCTTTCTTCGCACTATCGCATGATGTGTCTAAAGCTTTGAAAAAGAGTTTATAAAAAAGGTAAAGATTGTTAACTCACTTAGATAGGTTTGGTTGATAGTAACATCCGTCCTCCATCGATCGATATTAATGTCTCTCAATTCGTAACGTAAAGGCTCGGTTTCCACTAATATTTCACCTTCTTTGTACTCTTTGTCTCTTCCACCGTCAGTGATGAAAATTTTTCCAAGTCCAGCGTGGGGATCAAATCTTCCCAGGTGGTAGTCAGCTCCATATTGGCCGTTATCAACGTCCTCAGGATGATTCTGAGGATGATTATGCTTCACCTTATATCTAGCCACGTAGGCTTCGTTCCCTAGGTTGGTTCCTCCAACACTAACCGCACCGCTTGGAATTCCAGCAGTAAATTTATTCCAGGGCTTCCATGTCAATTTTCCAAGATGACCTTTGTTGAGGAGGACATCGAAGTTGCTGTGCGATTTCATCGTCATAACGAGCGACACCACGCAAACGTACTTCTGCCTCCTTTTCTCTGTGTGTCCGCTAACGTAGACTCCTTCGACGGGAGCTCGACAGACATAGATGGGGTAGTGCTCCTCGTCCGTGATCACCTTGCCTCCCTGTACGGCATATTCGAGCTGTTTCGGATCGTTTAGATATGTCTCCCAAGCAAGCGTGCTAGAAGTCACTAGTTGGCCTAATTGGGCCGAATATGATTTGTATATTTGCACACTGGGCGAAGTCCCTTTTACCGGAGTGAAGGAGCTGCAAATCGCTGCCAATATCACCAACGGCGCCAGGTACCTCATTGTGGATCGTTGGTGTCGTATCAACATTTTGGGGCTCAGATAGTGAGGGCTTACGTGTCTGAAAGAATGGGAATAAATTGATATGATCAAAACAGGAATAAATATGAAACATTAAAATCATCCCTATATACATAATGCATAAAAATCGAAAGATTTTTTGTTTTAATTGCTTAATTAGGCCAAAACGCTTGGTGCGATAATTTTTATTTTTTTGCTGAAAGTACTATAGATTCTAACTTAGAATATAGTCTAACATAGCTTTTATTCAGGGATTTAAAGGTGGCGCCAACCAACAATTGTAAATTTCATATATGTAGCCAAAACAAATAAAGGGTATTTTTATAATTCGGATCAGTTTATAAAATGTGGGTTTCTTAAATGAAGATACGTACTAAGACTATGTACAAATTTATCACTAAAATGTTGTAAAATGGTAGATCTAATATGGTCTTACCAATCTTTAATTAATGACCATTAAATGTATAAAGGCTTTTCAATTTGATATAAAAATTTGAAAGTGAAACTTTGCAAATCGAATTTTCTGCGATTCAAAATATATTCACAAGAAAAAATATATTGGAATAGGGATGTTGAATTAATACTTGTTGAATTCTTCAAAAATGAATCTTTCAATATTTTATATTTATTTTATTTTTATTAGTTTTCCTAAATTATGATGTTTATGTTTGCATGTCTGTTTGAAATTAACATCTGGTTTTAAACGGACAAGTTTTTACATGCTTTATGAAATTTAAGGAAAAAGGATTTTAATCCTAGTTTATGACCAACAACATCATTGGAAGGAGTTATTTCATTTTTATAGTTTTGTCACTGTCTATACGTAGGTGCCATATTTCTCTTATTTAATATTTTTCTTAAACCATCTGTTGATTTGTTTAAACTTTTAAAGAAAGGGTCTAGGATCTCACGGTTTAAAAAATTGTTTTAGTCGGGATAAGAGTTTAGTTGAGAGACGACTCTCTGAGCAGTAAGAACGATTTCTCTTAGTGCAATTCTTATATGGCAAAATGATTAAAGATAAATGATAATTTCTATCATGAATAGGCAAGTAATAAAAGTTAGCAGCCTTAATGTTTTTTCACAATGCAATTATATAATAGCAAATAAAAACAGATCTTTCGTTGACAGCCAAAGGGAAGGGATAAAATTCAATGTGGATATTAAGAAAACGAGAAAGAAACTGTTCTCAAAAAAGGAGAGGAAATGCAAACAATTGTTTAAAGGCATGAGGATCCCTAATTACTCTTGTTGTACGCACGATAACTCCCTTATTTCCTAATATATTTCAATTAGTTTTTAGTTCCTTAAAAATATAAATAATATATTTCTCCAGAGTAATGTTGTCAATTCTATTTTTAATTGCGATCAATAAGTTGTATTTTATTTAACCATGTTACCCGAATGAAACTAGATTTACCTCTGTTTCATGAATATCATAAGTTTGTGTTTAAAATGTTCGCACACTGCTGCCTCAAGTGTCGTTAATTTAAATACGAACCAGATATTTTTCCAATAAATACATAAACAAAATTCGATTGGAACCATTTAACAAATGTGATGATAGCAAGATATCTTTAAAGATAAGACATCTTCTTAGCATAGGTACAATCTCCTCTTCATCTCTTAGGGCGAATTAAACTCGAACATTAAATGTTCCGTACTTCGTCTTAATTAAAAAAATAATTATTTTTTCATTTCTAAAGAAGTTATTGCACCTTTTAAAGATTTTTATTGCAACTATTTCAAAATAAATTCAAAATATTTATATTAGAGCAGGACAACAATTTTTAAAAATTTTTGAAAATTTTTCTCAAGACTCGTTTTAGATTCGTTCATACAAAAACGCAATGTTATTTCTCCATAATATAGTTAGTTATATTATAACAGTCGAGGAGAAAGGAGAAATTAATGCTATTATTTACTTTGGCTGGCTGTAGTATAATTGTTGACATTACATTTCCTTTATTTAAAGTTAATTTGTTGTAGGTGGATTTTTGAAAATACCTAAAATGTTTATTTTTTTATCACTGTATATATGTCTGATCTCTGAGTGTTTTACATTACAAAAGATATTTTCGAGTTAGTGCGTTAATACATTTTATTCGCTTTTATCTAATCTGAGAGGCAAATCTATTGAGATACCTTTAATCAGCTATTTATACTTACAGTGGTAAATATTCATTTAAACGTAAGATTTTAAGGCTCAAATTAAACCTGGACCTTATCTCAAAACAATGAATCATGTATTCTTTAATATGTTCTCTTTAAATAAATGAATAGCCATGCAATAGGATGACTATGTCCTTTAAAACTTAATTGAGATTTCGTTTGCTCTCCGTTTACTTTTTGCAACTTCAAATATAAGCTTTAAGGGGAGGTTCTCATCTAGCGCGCTAAAAAGTAGGTAAAGTTCGCGATTTATTTGAAGGAAAATGACAAGACATAGGGAAATGATATTTGGCAGTATCTTTTATTGTACATTTATCTGTACAAAAAAATTTTTTTATGCAAAAAAAAAAACAAAATGGCGCCCGTTATTCAGCTTCTCCGAAGGCATGTTTTTCGAAAATTGCCCAGCTTTGTACAATCTAGGGGTCGCAAATTAGCCTGAAATCAAATAATGATGACATTATTGTAAACTAGAATAAATTTGTCTCAGAAAGAGTGAACGACTTTAAAAAAAAATTTAAAATTGACGGAATGGCACGATTTTGAAATTTTTGTGCCGTTTTTGGCTGTTTTTTTTCATAGTTTATGACTAACAAAAAGGAGTTAATGTTAAAATTTTCAAAATGTGCTCCACTCTTTCTATGAAGAAAATTGTTTACTTTAATATGCACGGAACTAGAAGTTGATTGGTTGAACCGTTTTTGAGTTATCTTGTACACAAATTTGTAAAATCTTAAAAAACAAAGTTCTGAGATAATCGCGTTTGAAGTTTAAGTAACGCCCCGCTGCGATCATGACACCGCGACAATCAATGGGCTGTAGAATCCGTTCTAGTGCTCGGATCAACAAAATATTTTAAAGGAACATTCTAGACATATTAAACTTTAATAATATGAAATAAAAAAAAATCGAAAATTTCAAGTTTCTAGATGAGAACCTCCCCTCAGCCTATGTTAAGCTGAATAACATTTTAAAGGCCTGGATGTTTTGTCGAACAAATTTTAATACAATTCCAAGTTTCGTAACCGTTTAAAATAGACGTCGTTTTGCATAAGCCCGTGATGTTAAGATGCCCAATAGGTTTTGTGAGAGGTTACAATTAGGATTGTAAGTCCAGAAAAACATATGTTTATTTGTTCTTTGTTCAAATCATAATTTTTATTAACAATTAGTGAAATAATAATTTGAGGTGCGTTTTTGAATATTTACCATTGTATAAAAATGGCCATTGTAGTGTTTTTTATAAATTTTATAAATTATAATTTAAAAAACGGCAAATACAAATAATTTTTGCTATATCCGTAGTTTATGTGAACATTTTTCTATAAGTTCTTTGAATATTAATAAACAAAAAAAATAGTAAAAAAATGTATAGTGGAAATATTCTTCGTTTCCTTTTCATTTATCCTTAAAAAATTACTGAAATTTACCCTTCCTGACTAGAATACCCCCTTAAAACTTTGGGGATTTTAAAAAAAGTTGCATTTTTTGAAATATTGCTAGAAAGCACCAAAAAGGAAAAAGCCGGTGCTGAAATCGTGCCCCGTACCAAAACCACTTTAGTTAAAAAAAGTGCTAAACGCTATTCGAAACAAACATTTAAGCGAAATGCCGTGAAAAGTCACGTTCAGTGGACCGATAAGAGGCCGCATTACCGCGGCCGCCACTCAGAATGAATCGGCCCGGGCTATGTTATGTTATGCGCCGTGTTCCGCATTTCGAGCTAATGCTAATCCAGCTATTCACACGGCAGACGCGCACCTATCCGCCGCGATGCCGTTATCAGACCACGCGTTCCATAGGCCCCATTATCGCGCCTTTTGTTTATATTCCGCGGCACAGCATTTCCGGGAAGCAGTGAAATCGCTCAGGCACTTACCTCTGCTATATCTCCGCTCACCGATGCATCGGTGGGGGTGGCTGTTTGCAAAGCGATTTATATCGATAGTCCATTATTTTGATGCAAGTACCGTGAAGATACATCCCCACGGAATAATCTGATTTCTGGATGATGTGAATTTGGTACACAGCACAGGTGTACGAGTATGAGATGGAAAACCTTTCACGAGATTACTTCTTCATTCGCCCGATGCACAGGTGGGAGATGGTGGAGGGCTTTTCAAATTTCACGGAAGAGGATTTTTTGAAGATTATAAAACGTTGCCAAGGATTATGAGATATTGAGCCAAATTTTTTAGAATGATTTAAGCTTATTAAAAATTCCACAAGATTTATTTGTTTTTCATTTAATAAAAATGTGTTCATATAAATATTTCCTCCTTTAACGTTGTTGCAATTGAAAGTCTTAGAAGTGACTATGAATTTATTCAATTCCGTAGAGAACAGATACTACCCTTTTAAATATAATAATATAGTTGAACCCCTTTATGTTATTATATATTGTACAATATATGAGCCGTATATTTTGAAAGTGGCGTAATTCCATAGTGCCATAAGATCGATGTTTCTATACTCTTTTCAAGTAAAATGGATCTTATGATATTTTGGACTTACGCAACTTTCAAAATAAACGGCTCATATATAAAGGGTCTTTCATTAAGCACTTCCTATCTTTAAATTTAAATAAAACAAAGTTTGTATGAGATATCATCGAAATATTTTATTTATTTGAAAGGCCTTTCGATGCCATTAGGTACGGAACATCGTTCAAATGTCCGCAGCGGCTTCTCTGGGTGGCGCGAATCCGAAATGTCCAATTTTCCATGACTCTGGGGCATAAATCAGGCTGAATTTGATCGATGGCACGGGTTATGTTGGCTTTGAGGACAGCTTTTGTTTCTGGCTTATTCGCATAGACCTGCGACTTAAGAAAACCCCACAAGAAAAAGTCTAACGGGGTCAAATCGCACGATCTCTGTGGCCATATCCTCAAATCGCTCGTACAGAATGTCTAATGTGGCATAAGCTGTGTGACATGTAGCGCCGTCCTGTTAAAACCACATGTTGTTAGTGTCCATATCATCCAATTCAGGCCAAAAAAAGTTGGTAATCATTGACCTATAGCGCTCAACGTTGATGATTATGGCGACCGTAAAATGGGCGAAGCGCGCTGAACGTTGCTCGAATAGAACATTGATAAAACAATTTTATCATTTGCACATATTGTTGAACGCTGTATCCGCCCATGGTGATTTGGCAAAACAGACTGAATAAATGGCAGCCAATTTGACAGATATAGCTTCAACAATATGGCCGCTATCAACTGTCAAAGTTCGGAAGTCCCTATTGGAAGACCCCTTATATATATAAATATATAATATGTATATAGTTACATAATTGACTTGCAAACGTTTTCTTTTAATATCATGTTTACTTATTTTTTTAATATCATGTTTACTTATTTTTCCCATTTTTACTACGTTCACGTACACGCCCAAAAACTACCTAATATCAATTGTTATGGGAATCCGTTGAGATTTATAATTGTTGGGCATAATCTTGGGTTGGGCTATTTTATAACTCTATATTTTATGAGAATAAAGCGCAGCCTACATGTCATTTCGGAATAATAGAAATATGTATTTGGGAATTGTAATTATGAATCCACTTGGTCGCCATACATTTTTTTGAAATTCAATGATTTTAAGCCAAAATTAATATTAAAGGTATTTTTAGACCACTACTTCCGAATCAATTTTCGTCATTTTGGATCCGCTATTTTGAATTTACAACTTCTAATAGTATAATATATTTGTCGAGTTCAACGGTTTTTAATTAAACTTGTAACAACATTCTTAAAACGACTGACTTTATTCAAGATGAAGGATCCAAAAGGTTTTATAGATTATAAAGTTTAATGCAAATTGTATAATAGTATCTTCTGGATAGTCATTTCGAATCCATTATCATAATTTATTCATTTCAATCTATATCGGTTTTGCATCAGATTTTAGTAACATTCCACTCCACACATAAACTTGAAAATGGGTGAACCAATTTTAGGAAATAAATTATAGGATGCAAGTATTTAAGTGTTAGAAAAAGAGTAAAAAAATGTAGGAGCAATTAGCAAGGATTACTCCAGTTTAAGCTACAAACAAACGAACTTTGGGAATGTTGAGATCACATCATGCAGCAGCAGATTGAATTATTTGTAAAATTGGAGTAATTAAGAAAAATAAAGTCCGAATTATTCGCATATTTCAATTATTGCCCAACTTATCGTACTCCTTAAGATGATGGAGATACTCAACCCTAATCGAATAGTCCAATATTGGAATAATATGAATTAACTGAATATGCTACTTTCAGCACATTCGTATTTAGTATGATAGAAGGTTCAGATTCATACCTAAGTAGTAAAACAGATTCATTTCAGTATGGTGATGGTTTGTATAATAGTAGAAGTTTAGCGTTTTTCGCTTCGAGTACCATTATTTGCACACAATTATAGCAGAATTTAGAGAAGAGAAAACGTTCCAGTTTGGCGATCAATGCTGTAATGTTATTTTGTATTTTGTTTAACTTCCAGTTAAATGCAGGATTTTTTTTTTCGGCACCTACCTTCGCAAACAATTTCACGCTCATTTTAACAGGTTTCTTGGGTCTGCACTTGACTTGAGTCTCGAAACGCCTTTGAGACGAAAACAAACTTCCGAGATAGACCGCGTGCTTGTCCATGCCATTTGCATGCGACGCTGGTCGCTGGCCTAGCTGACCACTAAATTGCATTTCTCTGTGAAATGTTTACATTGGCGTGACGCCTCAGCGATCGGGTGCTTTGCTGACCACAGGAACGTGATGTTCCAGCCGCTTTTCATGCGACGTGGCGAAGTCCTTAGCTCGTTCTTGCGATAACAGCGGGTCGTAAAGTTGCAAGAGCCGTCTTTTGAATGGAAGCATAAATTCTGGGCTTCCGTCGCTTACCCTTGCCCGGAGCGAGCCCCGTAAGGGCCAGGGGGCGGCTCGTTAAAAGCTCCAACGAGGAGTGCAAAGTGCTGGTTGTCGGCAAAATGTAAACTACGCGACATTCTGTGGCGTCGCGTCATTGAATTTGCTTACATCAAAAACAGCCAACCGCATAAATTAGGAGCTATGCGTCAAGATTCCAGGGGTATGTGCCCGGAAAGTCGTGAAGACGCAGCTGATGGAGCTTCTCTTAAAATATTTATTTGTTTTCCGCGAGGCTCGAATTTAATTGATTTTTGAGTGATCACAAAATTCCATTCCAATGTGACCTTCCACATTTTTTGGAGAGTGGAGCCACACATGCGAGATTATTATTCATGGAAAGTCAGGCATAATAAAAATTTCAAAATATTTATTTCGACATATTCGAAATACCTCTTGAATTTTTTAATAATGTGATTACTAAATATTCATAACCATGTCTACAAAATGAACTTGTTCCTTTACTCGTTATTTTTTGTGATTGCACTTGATTTTAGTTAAATTTCAAGTAAATATTAGGTCTACGAGAATGTTCTGTCCGATAATTTCGTTTCAAGTTTGAATATATTTGGATATGTTCGTTTGAGTTATATGTGGCTGTATATCTTTATAATTGTATTTATTATGTGCCCTTCGAAATTAACTACAGCAAAGATAACTCATGTCATTGTCAGCGTAGCGAAATTTATTAAAAGTTTTTAATGAAGATGTTGTTTTGGACAGAACGTGTAGAAGATGGTTCGAAAAATTTAAAGAAGGTGATTTCGGCCTTAATGATAAGCCACGCTCTGGGCGGCTTACTAGACCATGATAGATCAAACGATGAAAAATACATATGAAAACATCGAAAGGAAAACAACATGAACCTGGAAAACATGCCTTTTTCACCTCTACAGCGAGCTTGAGCTTTAAAAAGAGAATACTGTGTATATGGTGAGACATGCAAGGTCCAATCCATTATGAGCTTTTGGAACCCAAGAAAGAGCTAAATCGGAGAAATACAGTCAACAAATGGACGAGTTAACAAAGTACTTCAAGAAAAAAGGCTGAGACAATATTCAATAGGAAGGAAATCATACTGCATGACGATAATGCTAGACCACATGCTGCTTTGGCGACTCGCCAGAAAATCTCAGAGCTAGGATGGGAAATTCTTTCGCATCGACCATACACCCCAGACCTTAACTATCAGATTTTCTCCTATTCCTTTCTTTACATAATTATTTGATGAGAAAAAAATTCAAAAATGAAGAAAACGTTTACGTTTACAGTAATGCTGCTGTAGTTTTTCGCATCTAAAATTTTCTTCAAAAATAGGTTTTATAAATTGCCATCATGCTGGGAAGAAATCATAAGGAACGATGGAAATTATATCGTACAATAGATCTAGTTAAATATGTTAAAAATTGTATAATTTTCTTCCTCTTCAAAAACGGACAGAACTTTCCAGTAGACTTAATACCTACTCGACTCCTGCACACGAAAAAAAGCTTGTTTATTAACCAACATTAATTCATAATAGTTTTTCTACATGTATCCCAAAATTATTTTGTTTTTTTTTCGTCAGAATAAAAGTAGTTGAAAATTGATAGCTTTACTTTACGAATAACTTAAAAATGATCAAACAGACATCAAAATGTGTAGGGGCATTTCTATAGAAAATTTTATCCTCTACAGTAATACTTATAATCATTTTCATGATATTTTTAACATTGCAAAAATCCTTAATTGCTAAAAGGGATGAGAAATCCGCTTTATATATATATATAATCCGCTTTATATATATATATATATATTATATCCCCGGCAATTTTGAAAAAACAGGACGGAGAAAAGCCGAATAACGGACGCCATTTTGTTTTTTTTCTCTCCAAAAAATTTTGAATGTATAAATAAAAATACATTGTATCAAACTGCCGAATATCGTCTTGATATGTTTTATAGTTTTCCTTTAAAAAAATTCCCAAAGTTTACCTAATTCTTGGTGTTCTAGATGAGAACCTCCCCTTAAATGCTGCTTCTTTTTAGTAACCTAAAATTATATGAAAAATGTCAGTCATGTACTTTAACTTGGAAATAGAACTAGGTCT
Source organism: Philonicus albiceps (assembly GCA_963969385.1). Lineage (NCBI taxonomy): Eukaryota > Metazoa > Arthropoda > Insecta > Diptera > Asilidae > Philonicus > Philonicus albiceps. Next base: position 12,477,589 of record OZ017773.1, read on the forward strand.
GGGGCGTATTTTTTACACTAACATTTATTCTTTTGTAATAAAAATACGCATGTTAAAAAAAGAATTGAAACTATTTGTCTGAAAATAATTGTTGAGCTTTTTTGAATTCCAAAAATTACTTTGGAAAAGCGATAAGATTTCGAAAATAGTATTTGCCTTTTTTGAAAAATTTTGATTCTTCTATGTAGAAGGAAAACTTTAAGTTTTAGAATCAGCTGAAAAATATGCTTTTCTTTTGTAAATTTTTTATAATTAACGTAGAAGCCAAAAAACAACTTGTTAAATTTATTACGAAAGAACTCATTCCACTCGACAATATCTTTTACCAAAACCAAGTCCCCTTGTGTGAATTACTCCCATCCGAGCGAGAATTTTCCATGAACAGGAAATGAACAGAAAAATAGGTGCCATTAGCACCACCTAGTCCGTTCAAGGTTCCCATCGTAAAGTCTATCCTTTCCTTTCACGTTGACGTTAATGGGCCGCTATAACACAACATAACGAGGATGACCTTGCGTTTGTAGGGTGACGACTAACGATATATATAGAGCGGCAAATTCAAAATCATCAAAAACAACTCCAGCTCCACCAAAGAAACTGAATCCGAGCAAAAAGGGCTCTCATTAGAGACGCAGTTCATTTCCTATCCCAGGCCCCATCCCATCAACTCCAAAACACCTTCACGTGACCTTCGCGCACGGGGCGCCTAGGGTTGAGGAGGCCTATCCGAACGGGGCTGTTGAGGCGGAGCCCTTTCGCCTCTCGTTTACAGTTTCATGGGGTACACGTGCCCGCGTGGGGCACAACCAAGGCTATGGTTGTAAAATGAATGATAACGAGCCACCTTTGTTCCTCGACCGCAAAAAAGAAATCGATAGCTCCTGCTGCTCAAGACGGGGGTTAGTCACGTCTTTGGGATGTCATCAAATTCCAGCAGAGAATTTCAGCACTTCCCTTAATCCGGCCAAATTAGCGGGGCTGTTTCGCATCATCCCAGCTCGTAAACCCGAAGGCCTACGGAGTCCGACTAACTCCATTATTAAAATTTTCTTTACCTCCATGCTCAATCCGCCCAGATGGTAGCTTAATTATGTCCGGAGGGCGGCAGGGCGACAAATTGAAGCGGATCAGACGTATGTGATTAGGATTGATGGATTACAGCGTATCGGTCGGAGTCGGCTAATTAATCGTTGAGATTCTTGCAATCCATCCACGTCGGAGGCACCTTGTTATGGAAAATAGCCACTGTATGCATTGCCCTGGCAATGGCCCGTTTTGTGTTGATTTACGAGATCGGCTATTGCTTGAGTTCGTATGCAAAATGATGGGTCATGGAAAAATTGTTGATCTGACCAGAACCGGGCACGGCTCATGTTCCATGAAACGGACTTTTAAAGTCGCGTGAAACTGACTGCTGAAGTAGCAGGCTCACAATTTGCCCTCATATTCAACATGCCAGGGAACCTTTGTAATTGCGTGCATAGTTAAAATAGATGAGCTCTTTGATGTTGGCGGAAAAGGCAAAAACATTTTGTAACATTACTTTGCATATAATGAGCTGAGTACAAAGAACTGCACTATTTCAGTTACATATTTAAAGAATAGCTAAAATAAAATTTAAAGAAAAAACTGAACAATGACTTTAAATACATTGATTGAAATTGGAAATTTAATTGAAACCAACCTTGTTCGGAAGAATTAAATAAAAATCTCAGGAATATAAAAAATTAATAAGAGTAATCAATACACAAACGTTTTGTGCGATTCGGTCTGTTTTGATTTTATTTTGAAAACCTATAAAAAAAACAGCATTTGCGGGAAGCTTTCCTATTTTTCTTTAATTCGATAAAAACTGCTGGTAAAAGCCGTCAATTGCTCTTAGAAATTTACGGTGAATCTTGGTTTCGACGCTTTAAAAGTGGCCCAAAATCATTGGAATTCATTCAAAAGTAAGAAAATTGGGTGCCATATGATTTAAAGCCGAGGTACGTCAAAAGGCGATTGTAGAAGTACATAACTATGCTTGCTTGCGTGTCATAAAAAAGAGTTGTTTTAATATCGATGGTGTCAAGGTAATGCTCTGTATTTAGTAGGATCAAAAGAATGCCATCCATTATGAGTTGCTAAAACTTGATGAAACTATTACGCGAAAGCTGTACAGTTGATTCTTTTGAAGAGGGCATTGTACGAAAAATGGCCAGAATATGCGACCAGAGAGAAAGCCGTAATTTTTCATCATGACAACGCTCGGCCTCATATTGCCACACCGGTTAAAAACTATTTAGAAAATAATCGATGGGAAGTTTTGTTTTATATGCCATATTTAAAAAACCTTTCTCTTTAGGACTAGCATATATTTCGCTCGATGAAAAATGCTCCTAATGGAGTACGCTTCTCTTCAGTTGAAAATATCAAAAAATGGATTGATTCGGTCCTAGTTTTAAAAGTTCAGCATTTTTTGGCAAAGAATTTTAAATTGGCCGAAAATTGGGAAAATGTTATAGCTGTCGATGTACAATACTTTGAATAATGTATCAATTCATTTAATTACTGAAATAAAACTATATTCTTGCAAAAAATTCCTTCATTTCAAGTTATATACGCAATAATGAAAATCAACATTGCGAAATCAACATAGATTCTGCTCATCACTAATTCTCAATGGTCATAATATATAATAACTTTTCACTAATCAAAAAAATATACATAAAATTGTTTTTCCATGAAACTTGTCTATCTAAACTACAAGTGACGCAGTACATCAGTAATAAGAAACAAAAAACACATTTCCACTTTTCACGCAGCAGTTGTATTTTTGGCAGAGCTTCCCAGCGCATCCATTAATCTGAATATCAAACAAGTAGCGAGTTTTTCGCTTCTATTAGATAAATTGGCGCGATAACGCCTAGCACTTGTCCATGCTAAACAGCGCGGCTGAGCCTCAAGATGAGATGGAACGTTGTGTGTCCATTTATTCGCTGGCTATCATTCAGGCAGTATTCCGACGGATTTCTCCGGGAATCGATAAAAAAAGTGGACACAATCGCATAAAAAGCGAAATATCGCCGCGATTAGATTGGTGGACATGCTAGCGCGATGTAAAACGCCTGCTAACATAGTTATGATATTTATTCCAGCCCAGGTGAGCTGATGCGCTGCGAATTTTTAATTAGTTCGGTCTGATGGGACTTATGAATGGATTTGCAGATGTTCGAGCCTGCTTACTGTGCTTAGGTTTGTTCAGCCTAGCCTGGCTTCTACTGTAGTCTGTAGAAGTTCTATATATCGATCGAGGTCGTTATGCCAGCGAAATCTGGCATAGAACTCAAGCGATTTCTTTGCTGGCAATTAATTTTCTGTCGCACACATGATAGTCACTCGACGATCGTTGCCGTGACAATCCACCACCGGCGACAATATCGCGGCATTTATGATTTCCATCACGTGCAGGTAATTGAATCACGTCGGCATGTCCCTTTGACGACATTTGTGATTCTGGAACAGTCACTCATTTCGCAATTGCTTTTTAGTTCTTTTTGCCTCAAATCCTCTGAAATGTGGTGAAAATGTCCCACTGTTGATGATTGTGGCCCCTTCGATCTGAGGATGTGCCCAAGAAAGTTTCTGTCGTGCAGCTGTGGAATGTTCTGAACCCCCCTCTGAGTCGTTTAGCATGCTGAATCAGATGGACATAATTTTTGTGGACTTAATTGCTTTCGACAGAAAATACTTGGCCCGTCGAAATATATCACCATTGCTTCGCCGGCTCTCGGTGTATTTATCTACTTTGCGACCAGAGCAGGCACAGTCTCTTGTGGAGATTTATAGAATCTAGATGAAGAGGAAAAGGAGGTCTTCAAGTGGGATAAATTAGGCTTCGTGAATCGATCGAATGGGTCTGTTCTTCGGTGGCGATGGGTGATTAAGCCAATTATCATGTCTGAGCGGAGCTAAACGCTGCGAGAGATGGAAGCAATTCTTGTGGGAATTTCATCCACTTGGGTTGATTACGCTATACTTTTGTATACGCATTCAAGCATCAAGCCGGCTGGAGGTATGATTGAAAGGGGTCATGCTGTAATCATTATTGCTCATTTTATTGATTAAATGATGAACACAATGTTTGTACTAATAAATCAGTTATTTCCCAATGCCCACATTGTTTTAGAGTTTACGTAGGGAATTCATATGAACGCAATTCATATGATCTTTTGATTTAATTGTCTTTAAAAGTCTATTTTGGTCGTTGGGAATTCAACATCGATTCAAATAATGTTAGACTCTTATAAATTAAAATTTTGAAAAATAGATGATTTTATGTTTTTCTGACTTCTTCCAAACTTATTTTATATACATATATAGAAATTTTATAGAAGTAAAACACTTTATAAAATTTTGAAATACTAAAAGTATAGTTTTTGTTTTTGTCGCATTACAGACTATATGATATACCGCGCAAATTTTAAAACAAAATTCAAGAAGAAATATTTTTGATAATTTCTCATTCAACACACTTCACTTCACCATTTTTCTACTTATCCAAAAAAAAATTCTTTATTTTAAAAATATTATAAATTAGTACTTTAAACCGTTTCCGTTTAAACCTGATCATTCTGTGCTTAGATATTCTTTATACCTATACAGGAAAAAATATGTGAGGGACACATAGTAAATAGTAATAAATGTTGCACTACTATATAACAGCCAATATTTTGTAGGAATTGTTGAATTTAGCAAATTCTCCTACAAATTTAGTTTAATTGAAAGAAAAATATTTACCTATATAGCAAATCTTCGTATTCCAAATAGCATAGATGTAATAAATTATCGGAAGTATCTAAACAATTTATCGCGGCTATAACTGTTCGTTTGAGCGATGATCAAAAAATTTAATATTTCCATGTTATTTTCTTATAATGTTTAAGGTAACGAATGAACCGTGTTTTTTGGTTTTTGTGCACTCCGAAACTAAGTAATTACTTACTTTTCTCTTCGCTATATGGACAACTAACCCACAATGGATTGAATTGATTGTTATAAAAAAAAATTGCATTTAATGCCCAATTACTATGAAATGCTCATGTACTATAAAATATTGTATTGAATATCATTCCCTTAGGACCGGTTAATATATTTTATAGGAGCTTAGATAGCTCAGTTGGCAACGTGACTCGTTGGTGGCACTAGAGGTTGTGGGTTCGATTGCCATCAAGAACTCCGTGTCTAAGTGGTACCACAATGAGCTAAAAATAGCCTGAGTGTATCTTCCTATATCCGGGCATAGTTCTATCAACATAACCCAATCATATCTACATATATGGTATACTACTATTTCTAAGTGTTTCAATCTTTCGGAAATTCTGTGCCGTGTGCAATTAATAACACATACCAGCAAGAGTTAGCAAACAAAAACTACAATATTTTATATCGTAATTTGGAATTTATTAGTTTGACGTATTCATTGAGACTTATAATAAATTAGTGTTGACCAGAGTGATTAATTCCTCCGTTCTTCGGAAAAACAATAAACATTTTTACTTTGATTCCTTGTTTGGTCAGTTCTTATTAGTTTTTATGAAAAATGAGACCAATAAGTAACATAATGTAGTCAAAAACTAGATCAAGTCCCTTCCAGAAACAAGATATTCAGAAAAATCAAAGAGCAGTGCAAGGAATCTCACGAGACTTTTATAAATATAAGAAGTATGCTTTGGGAAGGCCGAAAAATGGGAGAAAAAGGATTTTGTTCAGACTGTGATGCAAGAAATCTAAACGGCTATAATTAATATAGTAATATAATAATTTCAGGAAAAACACCAAAAACAGCGTCCGAAGATTAAGGCAGTAGTGTAAATGAGTGGATTGCGCATAGAGAACTAAAAAATGTAGGGCTGAAGGACAAGGAGAAAACTTTTTCAAAGTCTACCGTTAGTGTTAGAAAACATTTTCTATAGCACCATAATATCCGAACTGTTGATGATTGGCGAAAGGTAATTGCGAATTAATTTTGTGAATATTCGAAGTGCAGAGAAATTTTTTATTCTTCTTCACGGAGTCATCCAAACAGTGATAAATGGCGGTGGATACCATATGGTTTCCGGCATCATAATAAGAAACAGAGTTAGTCCCCTGGTTCGAATCGAATACAGAATGATAAAGGAAAAATATTTGAATATCCAGTAGGATAATTTGCCAATTGTTATTCATCAGTCCGGTATTGAACCTCAGGTTATTTTTTAGCAGGATGACGACGCTAAGCATACCACGAAAATTGTATATGAAACCGCTGAAATTGTGTATGAAAACCGCTAATGTATAGTATATGTTCTACAATGCGTCGACACAGTCTCGACATGAGTGCCATAAAATATATCTAAGTATTTCTCAAGGGCGGTCAATTATCCTGAACCACCAAAAGGTATTTTGGAATTATGGCAAAGGATTCAGTGTGAGTCGCATGACATTTCTTTAAATTTCATTAGAAATTTTTATGAGTATGAACCTTACAAAATCAAGGGTTTTTAGATCAACTACTAGTTTTGAAGCACTTCTTACTGGTTTTGTGCACCAAGCTGATAAAATGAAGTAGAAGGAAAAGAAATTGGTATTTAATAAACTATCGGTAATAATCAAATGAAATTTGAAAGTTATAAAAATTTATGGAGTTATATACCATAAACCGGTTAATACATATTTGTCAGCCAAAAGGTATTCCTAAAATCTTGAAATATTTGACCAGTTTTGCTCTTCAGTAAGTGATTTTACACTTGTAGATTTGTTCTATAGGTCATATTTATTACAATATGGCAAATATTTTGAAATATATTTTGCATTATTATTAGAACTAAGTGTGACGGATAGGAAGAGACGTACATTAAACTTAGGTCTAGGGTGCCATTATTTTTTTGCCTTGCAAATAAAACGGATTTTATTTTACTCAGCTATGAGAAAATACCTAAAATGTGTAAAATATGGTTCTTAATAATTAGAAACCTTTATTATTTCATTATGCCCTTATTACTGTGTCAAAACTATAAAATTTCTTAAACCTTCTCTTAAATATGAGTGGAAATATTTTGGGGATGTTTTCGTTGTTCATCCCAATTTTTATAAATGAATAAATAGAAGTGTGGATAATATTTATTATAGCATTGTATCGTATGAATGAATGTGATTAAAAAATACCAAAAACTAAAAGATACAACAAACACATTCCAATAATGCTTTCAATTGTTGTAAAAGAAATTCTCTTACAAAAACTTGAAAACACCCAATCCACAATGGTCCGGATGATAAGCGCAATAATTGCAGTAATTAAAGATTTGACAAGCAGTAAAGTTGTTGGTCGAAACGAGCACAGTGTTTAACAGAGAGGACATTTCAAAAGATTGCAAGTTTTATGTAGGCGCCATTAGATCTCAGATAATTGTTACAATTAAGTAAGTCGTAGGCGGTCGAAAACTTGTAATGAAAGACCATTTTCCAGCATGGGTGGCTTTATCTGATTGTGTAATTCATCCGTGATTACTGAGCGGGCCTTTTTTCTAGGTTTATTATGGACAGACGTTGAAAGAGCTTTAAAGGATTAATCTTTTAGCCTTCACTAATTTCGAGAAGAAGGATCATAAAAACTGTTTTTTGGTATCGTAAGCAAGATTTAAAAACTTCTTTAGAAGAATTAGTAATAGTGATAGTAATGAGATCTTTAAATGTATAAGAAAATTAAACTTGATTTATGTATATCTTTTTCCGTTATAATAAATATAGGAGATGAAAAAATCAAATCATGAAATATTCCGGGTATAGGTTTTTCTTTAACTTCCTTTCGAAAATAAAAATATTTTTATTGTTTATTATTATCTTTTCACTTATTAAAATTGAAGAGATAATTTTTTTAATAGTATAACTTCTGAGATATAATGAAAAATATCACGCAGCGTAGTGTGTCACGAATAATTACAGTATTCGTGTATCACGAAGTATCAGTACCGGGGTAATACGGGGCAATTCGTGACACTACTCTTAGGAACATTTATCATTCAAGTTTTGCGATTGCATTTGTTTCAAAATTGTTTATTGGTTCAAGTTTACATACAAAATACATAAAAAAAAGTACTAGAATAAAATTTTGTTCTCTCTTAATTAAATCAGAAAATGGTTTTTTTGGGTCGACCTCTGTGAATTTGCATAACATTATAAAACGAATAAAATAATCCTAATTATTATGAATATAACAGTGCCGGTCGTTTTGTTACGAAATGACTTAACATGGCTTTTCTTTAATAATCGTTTGTAAGATTGAAACTAAACAAATAACGTGGTCAATAAATATACTTCTGCATCGTACTTATGGTATGAAAGTCTAATAATCTTATAAAACTTACGCATTCAAATCTAGGAGTTCTCGGAAAAAAGTGACTTTTGATATTTTAATTTTATTTGAGTCCAGCAGGCAGATTTTCTATCACACCCAAAAAAAAGGTGACTGATACACAACATTTCGTTGGAACCGGGATGGCCCTAAGGTGAGTCCTCCATCGTTATGGTACATTCATAGGAGCGATCGTGTAAAAGTTATGCGCTCGATAATATTTTCACTTTATAATGAATTGTTCCTGTTTCCCGTATATTAAACTACTTGATCGCAAAGAAATACTCTTCGTTAATTGTTGTTGAACTTTCACTTATTCGGGAATGAATAAAATAAGAAAAAACTTAAAAATTTTTGATTAATTTTTTAAAGATTTATTAGGGTGCTATGACACGATACAGATGATATGATAACAAAAAACAATATTTTTAAGTTCTTTAACTTTGAAATTTTCAAGTCAACGGTTTTTGAATTTCAAAACTTATAGAATATAAGCCTGGGCTACCTATTCTTTGATTTGGCCCTAGAACACTCACATGGGTGGCTATAGTTAGACCCAAGACCCCTTTATGTTAGTAATTTTCATGATTTTTAATTATTAGAAGCCAATAAATGTGCTAAGAACCCATATGCGCTTACTCAATTTTTTGATGTTCGAATTCTGACATGAAATATGATAGTTAACACGTATGCTTCCTAATAATATAATAACTTCAATAATAAGAATCATAAGTAGCCTGGCTCGTCGTTGCTTTTTCCGATTTAATGTAAATTAATTTCATAGTACCCTGAGTGAATACAAATATATATATAAGAATATATATATAACAAATATATAGAATACTTTTACGTATATATATAAACACACCACTGTATATATAAAGTGTCTTCCAATAGGGACTTCCGAACTTTGACAGTTGATAGCGACCATATTTTTGAAGCTATATTTGTCAAATTAGCTGCCATTTATTCAGTATGTTTTGCTATATTACCATGGACGGATATAGCGTTCAACAACACGTGTAAATGATAGAATTGTTTTATCAAAATGGATGTTCTGTTCAGGCAACGTTCCGCACGCTTCGCTCATTTTACGGTCGCCATAATCGTCCTAACGAAAGGACTATTCGCAGTGTGGTAGATAAACCAACACCCGTAAGTCAACGAAATCCAAGATCTATCGAAAACATCGCCGCTGTTTGTGAGTGTGCAGGAGAATCCGAGACAGTCGATTTCGCGTAGCTCACAAGAACTTGGCCTTTTGCAGACCACAACTTGGCGAATTTTGCGTCGTGACTTGGGCCTGCACCCGTACAAAATTCAATTGACCCAGGAGCTGAAGGTAAACGACAATAGACAACGACGTGTGTTCGCTGAATGACTTCTTTTGGCCTGAATTAGATGATATGGACACCAACGGCGCTACGTAGCATACAGCTCATGCCACATTGGACATTCTGCACGAGCGATTTGAGAGCATGATCATCTTATGTGGAGGTGATGTGAACTGACCACCGACATCGTGCGATTTGACCTCGTTAGATTTTTTCTTGTGGGGTTTTTTTAAGTCCTAGGTCTATGCGAATAAGCCAGATACCAGAGCGACCCTCAAAGCCAACATAACCCGTGCTATCGGTCGAATTCAGCCTGATTTATGTGTCAGAGTCATGGAAAATTGAACATTTCGGATTCGCAGCACCCAGAGAAGTCGCGGCGGACATTTGAACGATGTAATATTCCGTACCTAATGGAATCGATAGGCCTTCCAACAAATAACAAATTTCGAAGATGTCTTTCACACACTTTGTTTTATTTAAATTTAAAGATAGGAAGTGCTAAATGAAAGACTCTTTATATGTTGCCAAATTTCATGTCAATCGATTGTACAGTCGAGGCGTGAAGTTGTAACAAGCAAATAAAGAAACAAGCAATGATGGTATTTACATACATTAAACTAAATTCAGTATTTGTATAATATAGTTTTTATCGTATTATGCAATTGTGGAATCATTGGGTAATTTCTGAAATGTATGGCGTTATAATTGAAAATGTGTCTGACAGATCCAAGTTTGTTTTAACCTGTTTATTTTTACAAAGGTGGTAATTTTCTCTGTGGTCAATTTTAATACATCAATTTGTTTTAATGCCTTTGATATTTAAAATCCTGGAAAATGAGTTCGAATGTTTTGCATGAATATGTTGGCGTTTTTTAATAAATATTTGTTTTTATTAAAAATTTACACTGTAAAATATATTTTCACTTTTACTGAATAATAGTAGTAACAATTTACACATCGGAGCAGTAGTATAACCAATTTCTATAAATTGGCAAATACATGCGTAAAGAGATATCCTGAATTGTACTAGGTAGGTAGGTTGCTGTGGCTGCCTTGAAAGGCACACTTAGGCCAATTTTGGCCCATTGTCTTACCACGTAGCGCAGGAGACCATGGTTATTCGTGGGATTCGAACCCACAGCCTCTGGGACGGTAGGACAGCGCGCTAACAACTGAACTATCAGAGAATTTTACTAATTGTAATAAAGAAAATTAAAGTAAACTGTTGTATAAAAAATTACCCACAATGTGTACAACTTCACAATTAGTTATTTCAAATTTCCTTTGTAAGAACTAAAATTCAGTGTAGTAAAAATCTTATAGTCTCATTTGAATTCAAACATTTATGATCAAGACTCAGATAAGCTTGCAGTATTCCCATAAGTGTTAATTTAAAGCTTATGTGCGACTTGGGCTGAACAATGTGTTTTGAGTTTAGATGATCTTTTTTCTTCCTTTATCGTTAACATTTTTTTAAAAATATTTAGATTGTTCAATATTTGTTATTTCGGAGAAATTAAATAGTTAAATAAATGAACAGTAGTTGCTAATCTATAACTTTAGAAAATATAAATTGTCACTGAAATCTTATGTTAATACCATTTTCTATTGCATGGTTGTTTTATTTCGTAGTGTAAAAGGAATTTTAAAGCAGCAATGTGAGGAGGGTATATGGTTTCAGTGACTTATTGCACAACAAATCTCATAATCCCTAACTCGCCATAAAAATCGTTTAACTGATGCGACCTAAATGTTAACTTTAAAATCGTGTCCCAAAAATTGCTTTTATGACCGGGAACCGGTTACCCAATTTCGAGGTCATCACGGTTTTCTTTAAGTGACCCAACCCGAGCCTAACCTGCTCCAATTCGTCTCAAAAGTTCCACAGCCAATTTGGTTCGGACAATTGGGCAATAAAAATTTGTTTACAAACTCATCCGGCGTATTCCGTGTCGTGAACTTGAAACGAAGTACGTCGCTCAATTAAAAGACGTAAATTTTCCATCGTTTCCGCTGCCGACAAGAAATATTTTTACACTTCATTAGTCCGCTGGTGGCTGGCTGGCGGCAATTCCTTCAGTTTCTTCGCGACTATGCAGTTATATAACAACTTCGCATCTTACAGTTCATTGATCACACGTCTTCGTGATGGGCAAAAAACCTTGTAAACAGAGACAATGAAATTGATATCAGCGCTTGGGAAGGGGCGAAAAAAACGAGTCCATTTCCATGAGGTATTGGTTTACTTGCTTTTTGCAACTACTAAGGTACGCAGAAACAAGAGTTCTGCAATCATCCTTTTGCTTTAATATTGAGCTTGTTCGTAGGGCGGTCAAAAGTGGAGTGCACGTGCATGTTCCTCAAGTCAAGGGCCTGAAAATAGACCAACAATCAAAAAACCGCAAAACCACAATCAGAAGATTGCCAAGATCATTGTCAAGGGAAACTGGTTTCTAGTAGGCTTTCTGCGGAGTTTTGTGAAAGGTCTACTTAAGTATGCTCCTATGGAAGGTAATCCACGGCACAAAGATTCAGATCAGCCCCATAAATTGTGGTGACCTAAGACGCCAAAGATCTTAGGTATTATTACTAGATAAAGCTTAAAGCCTTACATAATCAAGACAGTTCTGTAGGCGGCCCGAACATTTTTAGAATCTTATGAAAGGTCAGTTCAAGAAGTTTTTCGACGTTTTTGCCTCAACTAACACAGTAATCGCGATAAATGGGAGGTGACGCAACTCCAAAGAATTTTTATGCTGCTGAAGGTGATTGGTCACAATATCACGAGTGATTGAGATGTTCCGGTTTCAGTCACTGGTTTTTGAGTCACTTTTTGCTTGCGACTCAAGACACTGAGTGCTTCTTAAAATAAGTGGTCCTCAAGACTGTTAAAAAACAATTTTAACTTTTTCAAGAAATTTTCGTAATTCATTTTAATTTTGAGTAACAGTTAAGTCACTTAAAAGTAATGTAGTTACTAAGCTAGAAAATGGATTAGGTTATCTTTTAATTGTATACGATTATATGGGTGGGGGTTTGACTGAATTCCTTTAATAAGTTTTCATAGAATTGAATGGTCGAAAATATGAACGTGAATGACTACGTAAACAGTCGTTCAAAGGTAGCATATGTCCATTATTTGTATGAATGATATATATGAAATATATACAGTGACTCTCAGGTTCGATCATTTGTTTGTATGTTTACGTAACTTATTCAAAGTCTGTCTAATACAAATCTTCTTATGACCTAACAGTTTTATTTTCATAAGTCAGTGATTCACGTCCCGAATTTCTGCATTGTTCATCATACTTTAAGTTGGCTACAATAAATCCAATTTTGCAAAAATCCAGCAAGAAATGGTATTTTGTTGCAGAAAAGATTACTTTATAGTTCTATTGCCTGTAATTGCGGATGTTGTATTGGTATTGTATCGAATGTTAGGAAAAAATTAAATTTGGATGGATCTTCCACGAAAAAAACTTGGTTCTCAACCTTCACTATCAGATGCAGCGCAAAATTAAATTCGGTGGAGGAAATTTAATGATTTGGGGATGCACAAAAAGAGCACCGAAAGACCACCAAACGTTTAATTACCACCAATATACAATCCAAATAAACTCGATTTTCTTTTGGAATATTAGGAGCACTGATATACCACCAAATAAGGGACAAATATCAATTGAAAACTCTAATAGTCGATGGAAGCCCCAAAACACAACCAGAACATGATTGCATATAGAATGCCTTATTCAGCACCAGTCTTACTTATAAATTTATATCTGCACGAATTAACATACGTCTAGTTGTCAAATGGTGGTATTTTAGTGTAGTAAACTGTGCTATGTTGGTGCTCATTTGGTATGGAATTTTTTGACGATAGTAGTCATTTGGTGTTGATTCGGTGTTGAAGCTGGTGCTCTATTAGTTGTTGTAAAGAAGTGGATTAACTATTTTGTTCGCCAAAAGGGCTTAGGTTAGGTTAGGTTACTGTGGCTGCCTAGAAAGGCACACTTAGGCCAATTTTGGCCCATTGTGTTACCACGTAGCGCAGGAGACCATGGTTATTCGTGGGATTCGAACCCACAGCCTCTGGGACGGTAGGACAGTGCGCTAACAACTGAACTATCAGAGGGCTTACTTTTGGTGTTATTTTAGTTTAACTTGAAGTATCGATTTAGTTGTTATTCAGTGTATAGGAAATTCAATGCACAATTTTTACTCGGGTAGGGTATTGGGGTATGCAAGAAAATCAAAGGACGTATGACAGTACAATAATACTCGTACATATCTATTTTGGAGACTGGACTTAATGCCAGCTTAAATAAGTGGGGTAAATATATTTTGGAAGTCATTTACCAACATGATAATGATCTTTAGCATGCGACCAACTGCTCAAGGCACTGGCTTAATACTCAAGGATTTAAAGTACTAGATTGGCTATTCCAGACTTAAATCCGGGCAGTTAAAAAATCGATTTGCTGCCTATTCTCATCCATTAGAGGAACTATAGTTAAGAGTTGTAGCATTAATGGGAAAATATTCTCCAGAGAATTTGTGAAAATTTCATAGAGAGTATGCTCTGAAGAGTCAAGGCTGTTTTGGATGTCCGAGGTGCCAATACTAAGTACTAAATAGTGTAAAGTCACACGCTTGATCAAGTGACAATTTCTTACATTTTAATATTTTTTTCAGTCCCCTTCGGTTAAATAAAACGAAAATAAATGTTTTTATTTAAAACTTACTTGAGTTCAAAGAAATAGCGATTATGTTTATCACAGTTTTTTAATAAACATTACTTACATGAGATCATCTATATCATTTAATGACGCCTCTGAATACTGTACATATATTATACATGTAATTGTTAGTATAATCCGTATAAATTAGGCTATTTTTCTGTCGCGACTTTAAAATAAGCGTATAAAAATCTTGAAAACATTGCAAATTATATTCTTATATTTACATAAGTATTAGCAGTACAGTCTGTTTATGCACAGACTATTTGATGGATATAAATGAAATTTGGTATGCTGCCAGCTTATTTGAGGGTATTATTAATACTTTTTATTCCGTAAAAAAAGAAGTTTCCAATGGCAAATGCTTTTATCTCGGAATTATGTTATACTAGTGGTACCCGTAATATCTGAAAAACTACAGGACTTAATTTAGTTTTTTAAAGTTTTAACATTTTTGTCATATATCTAGGATAAAAAAAACCTAAGAATATAAATTATTAATTTTTAGTTTTAGGTTTGGAAGGTAACGAATTTCTTTTTTAAGTTATCATGAGTATACGGAAAAAAAGTATTGCCGTAAACGCAATGTTTTTTCTTTTTAAATGATTTTTTTTATATTTAATTAAAAAAAATAGATCTTCAAAAAATGGATTTCTTATATTTTTATCGTAAATGAGAATATTTCTTTGAAATACTTCGAAAATTATTTGTTAAAAGTAAAATTTCTGGCTCATTCGTCAACAGTTTTTGTTTAATCATCATCGTTCAATGTCCATTTGTTGAAAAATAGAAACTTTTTAAAATATAATTATCGTCATTGACCTGATTTCAAATTACTTATACGAAAATGTAATTAAGAAAAGGGAAAAGTTTCTTGGACATAATTACACTCAATGCTCCTTTCATCATTCACCATTATGACGTGAAAGTTACGAAACTTTCCCATAAATTGAATAGTTTTAATTAATAAATGGAATGAGCACACAATGAAGTAATTTGGCGCCTTTTTTGACTTAAATTAAAATAATATTTTTTCTTTTGCTTTTAGTAACTTTAAAGACAGCTTAATCTTGTCAAAACAAATTTATTTTTATTAAAAGATTTGTTAAACTACGAGCGTCGTTCAATAAATCCTTAGAAAATCCAAGAAAGAACGCTCGTATTGTCGAAAGATGTTTGCTAGTAAGTGCAATCTCTAACTCTAACTATTAACAATTTATCAATTTATATCTATCACACGGTTTCGTTTTCATAGTTAAATTGTGGGATATCTTTTATATAATTAATACATTTGCCGTATTGACCAGATTTGGCTTCTAGTTATTTTTTTATTTTTAAACTTAGAAAACATTTTTATTTCTTATTTTCTGAACGAATTAAAAAGGTTGGAGGAAAGCTAGGGAAAGTGTATCGACCTAAAAAAAGATTATGTTGAAAAATAAAAAAATACACACCCAAGAAATTATCGAACGACCCCCGGTATCATATAATTTATTTTTATTTAGATTTAGATAATTTATTTTAGGAGAGCACTACTAAAATAAAGGCAGGTACCAAAATTAGTGCAATCATTATCCGAAGATAACTGTCATCATTATTAAAAAATTCATGATGATGACGACAGCTCTTTCTATAAACAAAGAATTATAAAAGACGCAGAAACTTTTTTTTATCATCTCTCCCTCTTGTAAGGGTAGTCAGCTGCTTATCATTTCTAAAGGAGGGAGGCGCAAATCGATACACTAATGCCGAGTGATAGGCTAACAAATTCCCCGGATATTAATAAAATATCAATGTCGGCTCATACCTGTCGGATGGGGCTGGTTTTTTGTATTGATTTATGGCGTCATAAGGCGCCGCCCGTAGAGCTCCTTTTAAATTGCCACCCAAAATGCCTTTTTGGTGCGTAGATTTCGAAGAAATCGTCAAGTCGACTAGATATCGATTTCAAATCAGAACGATACCGACTGCCGATGATCGAGTGAAGGGGAACAAAATAAGGTCACCAAGGCGCCAACTGAAGATATCGCTCCATTTGGCTGCGGTACCCTCGCCATCAGGTCTGTCTTCTAAGAAAATTGTTCCGCTGCGAATTTAGGTCAGTCCCGATTGTACATGGGAGTATATGGTATAAGTTTTGCGGCGGCTCTAATATCACGATTTTATCTCCCTGAAGACATTACACATCCCGAAAGGGGAGGTGGGGATGCCCACGAGGTTTGGATCAAGATGCTCCATGAGTTTGAAGGAACTTAATTACATTTAAGGACTAATGGACTCTTTGGCGGAGCGATTGCAGCTCTATACAAAAACTTGGGACGGTTGAATCCATTAAGGAAAAATCTCCTTTGATTTTTCTTTAGACGGCGAATTCTGTGGAAATTGCTTTCCATTTATTTTCTGGTAAATTACAGTGACGTATTTGGGTCATGCAAAGTCAGATTATACTAAATACTTTTTGCCATCGCTGAACTCGAACACAGTCAATTTCTTTGGTGTGGTTTTAAAACCAAAATTAATCACGAGTTTGTTTTTTCTTAAAACCGTAAAATTTTTAACCTTTTTTTAATAGTTCTTAAGAGTAGTATTCTCAGAAGTTTACACATAGTTATGTTTTTGTTTTTGTAACTGTGTATGTTTGTATGTGCCATACACCCAACAAAACACAAAAACGAAGGCTCAGATATAAACTTCTTTATTTATTTATTTATTTATTTTTATAGTAGTTTTTAGTCAATGTTGCAAATTTTCGTGTAAAATTAAATTTCCTACACTGAGAAAAATGAGATACGTTAATTTTATAATACACTTCACTTAATTTGATAAATTTTGAAATTTTATCCAATTGATTAAATTTTATTTAATTCAATAAAATAATCATGAATGAAGGAAAAATATGCTTCATTAAATTTTAAAAGTTAATAAAGTCAATAAAAAATATATCAGGTCGTCAAGTCTGAAATTTGTAGAAAAATAGGCAAAGTTTGCTGATAATTTAGAAACACAAGAAACGATTTTACTCATTAAAGTATGCGCCGAAATTGTCAACACATTGTTGCCATTTAAGCGGCAGGTTGTTCAGCCCGGTGGTATAAAAACCTGGTGGACGAGAGTCTATGAATTCCTGGAAGGCCAATTTTACTGCATTATCGGAATTGAATTTTTTTCCTATCAAGAAGTCTTCCAAATTACGAAAGAAGCGGTAGTCTGTGGGAGCTAGATCTGGTGAGTATGGAGGATGATGAAGAAGTTCCAACTCTAATTCCTGTAGTTTTGCCATGGTCATTTGCGCAGTGTGTGGTCTAGCGTTATCTTGCAGTAAGATAGGAGTCGACCTGTTGACCAATCTAGGCAGTTTTTTTTAAGTTCTAGCATCATTTTGTCTAGTTGCTTACAATATATTTCTACTGTGATCGATGAGCCTGGTTTCATGAACTCGTAATGAATCACACCTGCACTAGTCCACCAAACACTTAATTTACTTTTAAAAATTCCTATCAATCATATAATGAATGTATGGAAATCCAGTTTTAAATAAATCCTAGTCAGCGTCAAGAATTGTATGCATACACACCTAAATAAACATAATTTTGGGTTTTGATCGAAAGTTAAAACTTTCATTTTGAAATAAGAAAAAAGATTGCAATTGCAATTTAAACACGCAAATGCAATGTTCTGTAGCTTGTTGTTCCCTCTAGAAAGTGCCAATCAATTTGAGACCCCGCAGAGAACAAAAAAAGTTTTCTTTTTCAAATTAAAGGGGAGGTTCAGGTCTAGAGGTTTCCATAATTACCAAAGTTGTGGCCTTTAAAACTTCAATAAATAGTTTTCAATTGTTTTTGTTGAAAAGAATGGCCGTCATTTCTAAAATATTTAATTCTAAATAGCGAAACACTTGATTGCAATCGATATTGAAAACATCCCAAAAATTTTTTAATTTCCAATCAAGAGTGGCACGTCTCCTTAAAGAATTTTTTTAAGAATTGTGAACGGGAGAATTCTAAAATTGAAATTTACAATAAAATAGAATAGAACTTCGCTTTTTTAATTCCTAAATATTCTATAAAGTTTATAAAATTTAATACAAGTACCTCGATTAAATTAAGAAATCGTGTACCAGAGCAAAACCTTTTAAGGAAAACGTTCTGTATTTTGTTAAACATTGCCATGACTTCTTTATATATCTATGTAAGTAAAGTCTGTGGAATGAACCAATTTATTGTTTTGAAATCGTTTAAAGGTGATCAATAATGACAAATATTTGAACAATTTGTGGCTATGATCATAACGATGTTGTTTCAAGTGTTGCCCCATTTCAATTGCGCGATTGATCATGTAAATTTTATATTTTCCTAATTTGTGCGCTACTTTTATAGCTTTTTTAAAAAGATTATTGCTATAGCCGCAATGATACATAGAGCATAAACTTATAAACATATGATGATTCCAGGTTTCCAGGATTTCCTGGTTTATCTTTTATTTATATTAGTTGCAAAAAAAAAATAACAATTTTGTTAATCTCTGGATTTGAAGCATGAATTTCGAAATCAAACTTGGGTATCTTAGTATTGTTCATAGATGATTTTAAAAGGAACATGGATGGTTTTCTGGTACAGGTTTTGAACAAAATATTAAATGTTTTTTCAAAAATAACCTTTTATTTACTTTGAAAAAGGTTCCATTAGATTAGCTTAATGGCATTATAATAGTGAATTATCATCATATGGAGCTTAGGTTAATTATGAAAAAAGTTTTACGCTTATTCTCAAATATTACTAAAGTGCAATATGTGAGTAAAATATGCACAGCGTTTATCCCTCTTGTATGAACTTTTTTTTTTGGAAAGAGTAAAGAAATCAGTTTGGAATATTCAGGGGCGTTCTGATATATAATTTTACTTTAATATGTGGAAAAATATGATATTGGCGAAATAAAATATAAAGGGTTTTGATTCTTATGAGTCTTTTGGAAAATGCGCTTATTAATTTATAAAAAATTATTATTATTTGCAGTAACAAATATTCAACGGACGAAATTTTGTGAAATTAATTGATACTTTTAGAAACATTGAAAGATATTATTATTATATTCATTTCGGTCACCTATTTAAGAAAATTAAAAGGGTAAAGAAATCGAAGTAGTTTTTTGGCAAGAGGATTATTAATTAAGTTTATAAACAATTTATGAAATTGTTAGATCATTTTTAGGATAGTATATCTACTGATGCTCAATAATCAAATGGCTATAAAAATTGAATAAAAGTTGATCCCTTTCAAGTGGGTTTTTTTTAGTAACGTACCATATATAGTAAAGTCTATAAGGGTATTTTTATGGAATTTTTTAAATTGTTCTCAATTTTAGTCTTTAGCTGGTCGCTAAATTCAACTTCGTTATTGCTAGAAAGCATTTTTATGAATGATTTTAAAGTTATCTTTAATTTTTATATTCAATGAAAGAGCAACGTTACCTTACAGGGTGATACAAAATACATATAGAAATAGTTACTAATTATAAAACTTAAATTTCCTTAAATGAGTATTCTCCTTCCAATTTAAATAGTGCAAATATCGCATATATATGATATGTCAGTTGTAAGCAAATTAAGCAACCAAACATAGGCAGCCACAGAAGACTAATCACATTGTCATTAACTTGAGTAAATTTAGTGGGCACATGAAGGCTCCATATGTCACCCCAAATGGCATACTCTGGAGCAAGTTATTTGGCTTCATCCCTCAAACCTCCTTAAAATGTTAATGATAAGCTCAAACTCATGGCAACAACATCAAATCTCAAGAAGGGTCCTTTTTAGTGCACGTGCGACAAGGGCCCCAACTAGTCCTAATGATACTGTAATAATGCCTTGCCCCAGCCCCATCAAGATACTGAACAAGGACTGTGTCAATACGAGCCTTAACCCTTTCTTTGTGTACTTTTGCGAAACTACTGTTCATATAGGAGGGTGCCGCACAGCGGTTTAAAATGGGAAAAACTTGGGCATGAAAAAAAAAAAATAAT
The DNA here is from genome assembly GCA_963969385.1 of Philonicus albiceps. NCBI lineage: Eukaryota > Metazoa > Arthropoda > Insecta > Diptera > Asilidae > Philonicus > Philonicus albiceps. The sequence continues at coordinate 12,498,054 of OZ017773.1, forward strand.
ATTACAACATTAACAATTATATATATATTATATATTTTAAAGAAATCAGCGATAGCAATAATATTAGTAAGTACTGAGCATTTGGAAGTTCCACTTAAATTATAAGGATAATTATATCCGTAACTGGTACTTTCTACATATATTTAGGGCAGTATATATGTATGCACATAACGAACATTAAGGGAACCCAGTGGTCTAGCAGACGTGCATTTAAGGCATTTTTAGGATTTTTATTTTAGGCCTACTTTGCCTATGCGTAAATCCGCCCCTGTGAACAACGATATTTCGATTTTGTAGGAATATTATAATACTTAAAAAGCATACCAAAACATTTCTATAATATTCATTAGTTATTTAAAAAGTGGCGCTGAAAATGACTCCTTTAAAAAAATTGACCTGGGCAGCGGGTGATTTTTGGCTCTTTCACTTATTTTAAAAGTAGAAAACAATAAAATTATTAATCTATATGAGTGTAACTATCATCGGAACCAGAAAAAAAGAAAAAAAAATGTTTTTTCACATTAATGTTTTTTACGTAAAAAAATAAGAGGATATTAAAATAAAAATTGTTTGGTGGTCCCGGTTACTGGTCTACTGAATAATACATTTAAATTTGAGATGATTCGGATGAATAGTTGTTTTTTTTAATTCCAGCCGTGCAGTAAAAAAGTAGTTTCGATATAAATGAGTTTAAAGTTCTAAGTATGCTACGAACAATGCGTCCATTCATGAGGCAGGCTAACCATTCGCTACCTGCTAAAAAGGCTGTATGACTTGAAATACTGTCAATATCATTACAAAAATTTAACAGTATATTCTTGAAAGACTATATTTTCAAATTATTAAAACAAATCGATTTTCGAATTATAGACTACCGGGTTCCCTTAAAGTTGTCAACAAATATTAAAGAGTTCTAAAAGTTCAAATCAAGAAATATGAAAAATATCCGATGATAATAGGGAATAAAATTATATCGTTTTCAGCATTATCACAGTTTTCAATTTTTAATTTTAAAATTTGTGCTCATTTTTAATTTACATACAGTGACTCAAACAATTCTCCCAATGTTAGAATTTTTATGGAAAATATAAACGCTATAACATGTTCGAAAATAAGCACCTACTCTTTTTGAAAGCGTTAAGAATAAGAATAAGTAAAATTAAAAACAGAGAAGCGAATTTTTGTCATTAATGGCGATTGAGACAATTTTTTATATTTAAAAAATTGAGTGCTATATTTTGAAATATTTAGTGAATTTGTTTTTCCATTTCAGTTTGTTTTTTTAAATATAACTTAAAGTTTTGCGAGAAGTAAACTTTTTGAATTGTTAAATTGGCTAAATTAAATTAAAATTTTTTATTTTGCTTTAGTATGAAGCCGATTTCAAAAACAACAACAAGGACTATAATTTATTGAGGTAAAAAGGATTTTCTTGTCGAGAAGTAGCAAAGATGGTTCGTGTCGACTGATCAACTGTACAACTAGTGCTCAAATTGCATTTACCGGACAAAGAAAACCTCCGGGACGAAAAGTCTTAATTTCTCCGAAGCAATGCTGCAAAATCAAACGTTTAGTCCAGTTTGGGGAAATGGGTGCTACCGTATAGGTCCACCAGCGTCTCGTACAAACCCAGCAATTTCCCGGCAACGAAAAAACGGTCCGTAATAGTTTACGAAGGGAAGGTTTGATAGGGTCAAAACTAAAAAACCTTTCCTATCAGAACGGCATAAAAAACTACGTCTGGAATATGCTAATTCAGTAAGAGATTGGACTTTAGAGAACTGGAAAAACGTTGCCTTTTCGGACGAATGCAAATTTAATAAATGTGGATCGGATGGGAGTCAATGGGTTTGGTGGAAACCCAATGAGAAACTTTCAAAATTATGCATTACCAGTACTCTAAAATTCGGTGGCGATAACATCATGATATGGGCATGATGCATGATGCATGATGCACCGACCATAAGCATAAATCTAAAAAAAACCATGGAATGATTCGAGAATAATAAGGTAATTTTGTTGGACTAGACCTCGCTATTTCCAGACATGAATATCATTGATCATGTTGGGAGTATTATGAAGAGGTGGTTCGACCCAAAGCATCTAGAGGAACTGGGTGAAAAAACTCAGGAAGAAAGTAAAATAAGGGAAATTTTTTAATAGTTTGTCGAGAAGATAGAGGCTTGTATTAAAGCGAAAGGAGGGAGCACTAAATATTAAGAAAGAAGTATATTTTAGTATAGGAAAATATAAAAATTCAGAAAACAAAGTACTGGCCCAATGAGGTGTGTGGAATTCAATTTTAAAATACATATTTTTAAAGTTTTTAATTCTTGCCATATTTAGTTTAAAAAGTAAAGCGTTCGTAAAATTAGAAACATTGGGACATTGTTTGAATCACTGTATGTAATTAGTTGAGTGGAACTAAAAAAACAAATTTGGCTCTTTATAAAGTCTCTCATTAAAGAATTTCTGTGTACACGGTATCCTCTTTTTGCACGAGTATTTCTGGAACGTACAAACAGAATTAGGTGTAATATTTTAAATTTAATATAACTGATAACTTCTAATTGGTAAAAAATTTAAACTTTTCGGCAGGCATATGAAATCTATCTAAAAAGGTAGTAATATTAAATTTTTTTTAACAACTTAATTCTATCGATTTTATAGTGGACGGCAATTCCTCGAAAGAGACATGATTTACGTGGGAACGCTCTAGGAATTATGAAAGCATATTACCCGGAAGATCAAACGATCCGTTCGGGAGTGTGGTTAGATGCGGTTGTACCGCTTCCAAAGCAACTTCTATTCGCAGCGGTATTCGAGTAATTACACCTTTTGCAGACCGCGGCAAAATGAGCCAGAAGTTGCGGCTTTGTTGGACAAAAGCTTGTTGAATCAAAACAAATTGAGTGGGGGGCAGCGGGCTGTTGGGACGCAATTCCATTTTGGGATTCATAACTCCCGGGACAATTGCATACCTGTCCGCTAAGCTCCGTTGCACCTGGACCAACGATGATGCAGTTATTGTTGGGAGAAATTGAACCGATGTCGATTACCTGCTTCTCCGCTAAGACCGACCGGCCCAGCAAGCGGCCCATTCAATTAGCCTGGCTAGAGATAGTAAGTTGTTACAAGGCATAGTCGGGCAGGAAGCATTCAAGCTCCATGATGTAACATTCCTCGGAGGCAATTACCTGTGCAGTGATCGCAAACAGTTCAATCGGGGCAACAATTAATTTTCTAATTTATTGCTCATTTCGGAACAGAATCCGTTCTAATGTTCACCATGCGCATATTTCGCCCTGACGAGGCTTTGTTCTGTCCACGGCACGTCAATATAATTTCCGCGTAAATATCAATTGCATGTGCATCTTTTCCAAAAGCTTACCGATAGAGCGACCGATAGAGCGGCACTCAAAGGCCTAAACTTAAGAGAAAATTTTCTTATTTGAAATCAAAGTAAAAATTCCATAAAATATTGTAATGAGCCGCTATACATAAAAAATTAAGGGATCATCTAAAAAATTGAAAAATTTAAGTAATATCTCAGCGAAAAATTAACGTATCAGAAAAATCAAGCGTTCTGCAATTCTACAATTTTTAAATACTTCAAAAAATGTGCGTAAATACAGTGCAAACCGTATGTTGTTTTAACTTACAATTTGCCTATCATTAAAATTTATACAATTTTCGTGAGTTGAAATAACACACTTGGATTTGCAGTGTGATCAGAGTCTAATTAGTGCTAGGGTGCTCCGCTGTTTTGAAATGATTCCCAGGAAACGATATATTTGTAAAAACTGATTTTTGTGACCTTTGACTTTGAATATACATATTGTGAACACGAGATTGTATGAGATTTTTTTAGCAAGTCTTTAGTTAGAACATAAAAACAAAAATTAGGTAAATATCCAATTTTTTGACTTTCATTCCGGGAGTGGATCCCTATTTGATTGCATTACACTGCAAATCACAATAAAATATGTACATTTTAATGATACGCAAAGGTTGAGTTAAAATAACTCACTTATACGATTTTCACTGAATTTACACTTATTATTATTATTATTATAACGCATAATCTGCATTATATCCTAAAGCGATATTTATGTGTTAAAAATTGCACGGTTTACTGAAAGGTATGTTAAAATAATTCATATTGAGACAAATTACATTTTTACAGCATGTGTTTTACTCATGCCGAAATTAACGCAATAGAGATAAGTTACATTTTAACTCAATATAATTCACTTGAAGAATTTCAAGAATGAGTATATTAAAAATGTTGCAAACTAAGTTCTAAGTCCATATGCCTGGAATTGGGCGATACGAACGTAAGGGGGAATGCGGAATGCGGAGTGGTTTCAAATAACAAACGCAATTTGAATGCCAGACCCTATATGGTGGCGAAAAATTTTTTTAAAGTTCTCCAATCAGGCTAAAAATGCAACTAACCCGATTTCGAAGTCAAAATGTATAGATGTTTGCTTAAAAAAAAAATACAAAGTAATGTTTATTAATTATATTATATGGTTTACTATGAATTACAATATTATTGGCTCCACCATTTTGAAATTAAAGAAAGTGACTGCACTAAAATAATACATATAAATGAATTAACGTAACGTACTTGGATTTGCTGTGAGTAAATATATACTATATCAGGGGTATACAATCAAAGTTGGTAAAGTCCACAGTGCCAACATGTTCAGTAAACGATAAAAACGATTATTTTAATGATTACAGGTAACTATTCTAATGTTAAACATTATTTATATGCAGAATGTAATGCATTATGGGAATACAAGTGTTCATCACGCTCAGTTCAATACTTTTGAGTAAAACCATAAGTAAGATGGACTTTCCCAGTTTTGTTACCAAGTTTTGGACTTTACTAATTTTGTAACTGAATGTTTAGGACTTTCCTATATTTGTTACCAACTTTCTGGACAGGGTTGGATTCAGGCGTGAGTGAAATGGAGACAATGGAACCTTCCTATTGGTCGAAAAGGACTTTACGCAAATTGAAACTCAACTCACTTGGACTTTGCTAGGTTTGTTTGTAAAGTTAATTTTCAATTTGAAATAACAGTGTGGATTACTAGAATTTGTATAAAATTATTCTACGGGGTAAATATAGATACGGAAAAAAATGTGTTGCAATTTAAATCTCACTTTTAAAATTTTGTTGACTTTACCAACTTTGATTGTATACCCCTGATATATGATAATTTTCGTGACTTTTTACCTTGAATATCTTGACTTTGACTCGAGGTCACGAGATTGTACGTGACTATTATTTTTCGAAAAAGTAGTAGACAAGTTCGAATTTAAATACAGACGAGGATTGAACATGAAGCTCTTTAACGCTTACTGGTATTACGACTTTCTACTGTGTAGCAAAAGTACTTCTTTGATGAATTTAAAAGTAAAAATTTTAATTATTTACTAATTTGAGGAAAAGTGTGATTTCTCTATAAGAAATAAATCGATCAAAACTTTACTTTAAAATTAAAATAATTTGAAAAATGAGAAACCTAGAATCGTACGGATTTTTGTCCAGCACGATGTTTCGCTGTCCATAGAATTTTATCTTTATTTTTAGAAAAATTTTCTATCAGCCTACAAATTATATTCTCTGCAACAATATATGAATAGGTCTATATGGGTGAAAGAAATGCCTTTGGAATGTGTTGAATTTGCTTAATAAACTTAAACAATAACAATAAGCCTTTAAAAAAATTATCTCCAAGCGCTTTTATTTCCTTACAGATTACCTGGTCGAATTGGGTTAACAGTCTCGAAAATGATAACACCGTTCTGCATTTTTCATGCAACAGCTTTGTTTAAGTTTCGTAAGCTTTTAAAATCGATAAAGATTGTTAAACAGCAAGAAATCTTATTTTTGAAAATTCATGTCATAATACAAATATTAGTTTTTTAAATATATTTTAAAAATGACATAACTAAAAATCATTATTAAGAAACTAGCTAGAAATTCAATTTAAAGATATACCCCAGAAAGATTATTACATCTAAAGAAGCAACATTTAATTTGAGTTAAAGTTGGTTCAAATGATTCAAAAAAAATAACGCACAAAGCATTTATGAAATGACCAAATAATAATTAGAATGACAGAAAATAAACCTTTTTTGGTTTCCATTCGTTATTTTCTCTTCGTAATAATAAATTCAATTCTTACGTTAACTTACCTAGATAATATGAAGAATTTCAAATTTTTATTCGTTTAATAATCTGAAAGTAAAAACAGAAATAAATTAGTATTCTTCAATATGCTTTGAGAAATGGATAACAGAAAACGATGCGTCTAATTCGTGTTGGGGGTCTATTTTATTTCGTGTAAAATTACATATTGAATTTGTTTTAAATATAATTGATAAGCGCTCTAAAGCTTACAGACGTAATTAATATTATGTATGAAAACATCGTAAGAGCAGAAAGGCATAAGAAAAATATATAAAAAAATTGTTGAAAGCAAAAATGTCGACCGCAGTGATCTCAAATTAACTAAATAAAGGGTGGTCCATATAGTGTTTGGAATATGAACTACCGGTAATTTGAATTTTAGTTGATTATATGTCATTCTCGACTTGACAGAAATTTAGTTAAAGATTTGACATTTACGAAATCGGACGCTATTCGCTTGAAGAAAGTTGGGTAATATTAAAAAATTCTTTCCAAAGTGGCGAGTCTTCTACTCAAAATAAAAAATAAAAAAAAAAATTGACAAAAAACAAAACTTCCAAAAATCCAATTTGTGGATTAATTCGTGAAGCGAGCTCATGAAACTGGAATGTTGGTGGATAAACTAAACCGTGTACGTACTCGTTCGGTGCGCTGAATCGAAAACATTACTGCTGTTGCTCAAAGTGTGCGTGCGCAACCATCAACATCAACTCGTCATCGTTCTCAACAATTGGACATTGCACGCACTCCTTTGATACGAATTTTGCGTAAAGATCTTGCCATGAAGCCATATAAAGTTCAATTGGTACAGCAGTTAAAGCCGGTTGACCATCCGAACCATCTACGGTTCGCAAATTGGGAGGAAGATAGTTTGGCTGAAGATGCCGAATTTTACCGAAAAATCATCTTTTCGGATGAGGTTTATTTCCACCTCGGTGGTTATGTTAATAAGAAAAACTGTCGCATGTAGGGCACAAAAAATCCGCACGTCATCGCCAAAAAAAAAGCCAATGTACCCACCACGAGTGACTGTTGGTGCAGATTTTGGTCCGGCGGCATTATCGGACCACTTTTCTTCGAAAATGAACACGGATCCGTCGTAAACGTAGCCGTAATGGCGAGCGCAATGTTGGTCGATTGGTTTTTCGGGGAAATTGAAGCCGAAGACTTGGACGATATTTGATTGGAGGACGTTACAGCGAACGCCAAAATCGATCTTTTGAGCCCTATCTTCGGAAATTGCATAATCAGCAGAAATGGTGATGTGCTTTGGCTGCGATTTGACGCTGTTGGACTATTATCTTTGGGGAGCGGTGAAAGATAAATGTTACGCCAACAAACCAGAAACAATTCAAAACCTCAAGTACGAGAATCAAGCTGCTATTGTTGACATAAGGCCTGAAACAATGGAAAATATACTCAAAAATTGATTGGACCGAATGGGCTACTGCCAAGTCAGCCGTGGTGGCCATTTGACCGAAATTGTTTTTCATAAATAAATGACATAAAACAATCTTTCAAATAAATGTTCAACTATTAAAAAATATTGAGCCGTTTGTTTTTATAACAAAAAGAAATTCCAATTTTTAAATGGGTCACCCTTTAGATAGAAACAATTAAATTTGTGAGTGTGAGAAGAGAGAAGAGAAAGACACTTAGTGCGGTACTACTACTATAAATAAAAATTTCAATAAAATTAAAACGGGTCGGCTTCAAAAGTTTTCCATTTGGCATAACACAAATAAATTGAGAAAAATAAATAATAATGTGACTTATAAGTGAAATCGTCGTTTTTAGGACTCCGTAGCCAACTACGTGGGAACCTTTATAGTTTTGGTCTGTTCGTTCGTCCTCTTCTTTCATTTATATATATTTAAAAGTTAAATTTGATATAAGGACGTAAGTTGATTACAAAAGAAATTCGATTTTTGGAATGTTATACCCAAATCTCTTTTTTTTATTTACCTTAATGAGTAGAGTGTCTTTAATAGGGCTTCTAAAATCTCTGGACATTTCTTTCAAAAATGTTATCAAAAATCTTTTCTCCTCTAATTTCTAAGCTATAATTGCAAAATTTATAAACAAATTTCCTGCATATAGCCTTTAATTAGAACTTTTAATTCAAATGATAACGATCGCTATAGCAAACATTTTAAAATAACACCTTTTTGGGAAGCAAACCAGGGAACGTTATTGGATGCATGTCCAACAACGGGCTTAGCCAGTTTTTTCCTTGAGAGCTTTTTCATAGCTAACTATTAAAGCAGGTTAAAACGTCATTAACCTCGCAAAATAAAAGATAGATCAAAAACCTGACCAAGTCACGTTTACCCTCATAAATAAGAAAGATTAGCACTTGACATTGAAATCATCTCGAGTTCATCAACACTCATTTGAAAAAAAAAATTCCATGTCCATGTTCCATGTCACAGCCCTCGCAACTGCTGCTGGATTTCAAACAAATTACTAATGATCGCGGCGTGACTCGCAGGTAAATGAATTGATCGGTGCACGGACGCGTGTCATATTTCATGCTTCCTCTCGTCCATACAGGTGAGACATTCGCGGCTCTGTGGGCTCATTTACACTCCGGTCACACCCTTTAGACGGAATTCGTTTTCGGAGTTGACTGATCATGAGCAAGAGATAAGTCGTTCAAGCAATATCGAGTTCCTTCAATTAATTTCCCATAACCTGCAATTACCTCGCATGCGCGAACGCCTACTTATGAGGTACTCATGGAATACTTTATCCAAATAAATAGGAAGTGCCTGGAGGTGGCCAGGTGTTTTAAGTTGGCACCGGTACGACTTCAGGCACCCTTTTCAGGGATTTCAGTGGCCACTGGGCCTGAAATTTATCATTCACAGGTGACGGTGGGCGCATAAACGTGGTGACGCAATGAATATTTTAGTTCCGCGACTGAGAAGCCCACTTTGTGGCGACAGGTACCATAGATGCGATGTGGTGGAAGCTGTGATGAAAGGGTGAACGATATAATCACACGTTACGAGATAAATTTTCCATGAAATTTCCTTTGCCTTAATGCGGAATACGACTGAATTTGAATTTAAATGGATTTAGGGGCTTTTGGAATCCATAAAAACTTTTTCGGGCGGAAAGCGATAATTTCCCACTGGAGAGGAAAACCGTAGTGGCCGCCAGTGATTTACCTCTCACAATTAATTTGCGGTTGGTATTCATGTTCACTTAATGTGAATGACACCACATGTTTCGTATGGTAAGTGCTAGTGCGCATTTTAAATAATGTACCTATTTTTTTAGAAGTGCGGAAAAAAAAGGTACGTGCCTCACAGTTTAATAAAGAACGATAGAAAAACAGCCAATTTTTGAGCAGTCAAATTTAAAATGAAATTTTGCTACAGGTGTAAGTACTGAGGGAAAAAATAACAAACTAAATTTTAAAACATTTTAATCAAACTGGAAATTATTTGATTTTAATAAGAAAAAATATTACGATAACAAAAAGATATGAAGCTATTTTGAATAAACATTAATATTACTTCACTTTAAGGGATTATACTCAGTTAGAATTTTCAAAAAAATCGAATTTTTTTTTGTATTCTCGGAATATACATATATTTAAATTCTAAATTCTATTGGAAAGGCTCGGCGTACATCCTAGGCAACAACTCTACCTGCATGATCTGCAACCTACGTCAGCCCGAAACTTTATCTCACTTTCTTTTTGATTGCCCGTTCTATAGTCAATTCAGACAACACCTTATTTATCCTATTTTAAGAAAAAACCACTTTGATTTGGACAACTTAAAATTTATTGTGTTACAAACAGATCCTCAAATTATCAGAAACATTGTTTACTTTATTATAAATTGTCTACGTCTTCGGGCTTTTTGTCTCAACGAGTGATGTCTGCTTTTCTTTTTCTTTTTCTTTATAACTTTATCTACTTTTTATATTCTACCGTCTATGCTATGCTATGTCTATACTATGTTTTACCTCTATTGGACTATATTTTCTGCACTATGTACATATTATACTCTCTGTTACAAGGGTAACCCTTAAAACATGAATAAATTGAATTGAATTGAAATACATATATTTAAGTATATTCTCTGAAAATTTTAAGTCAATCCGATAAATATTTTCGGAGATATACCGGAATTTGTAAGGCCACGTCAGAGTGTTACAAAGCGTGATCCTTCGATTGAATATAGAATTTTAAATTTCATTACTGTATTTACTGAGATAAGTGAGATAAGATAATGTGACTCTTGTGACAGAAAAATAAAATTTGAAACTGCTTCTTCCCGTGGACTTGGTTTTAAAATCGTTGTTGTGTGTGATAATTGTGAAAATAGATGATACCATGTAAGTTGAAGAAAAAAAATTTTAACTATGTGTAAATCACTTCTGAAACTTTAAACGCGTTTTTCTCAAAACGGTATGTTCAAAGTCGGTGATCTCGGTTTCTCAAAAATGGCTCAAGCGACCGGTCTCAAATTTTTACACAATCTTTTTAGATATATTCCTCAGATATTGAAGGAAGGAATAAGATTTAAAAAAATTATTACTATTTTTTTTTTAACAATTTGCAATGAAAATTTCAGTCAAAAACGAAATTTTTTTTTCAAATAGACGCTATTTTGTCAAAAATCAATATTTTTATTAGTCCTTCGTTCAATACCTGCATTAATCTATCCCTCAAAGAAATCAACCATTTTTTTTTATTTCTGATAATCCAAACCGCCGAAATGGAGATCACCGCCAAGCGCCTCTTTTTGAAGGTCGTTCGGGACATCATCTACAGGAGCGGTGCACATCAATATTTTTACATGATCGACGCGCTATTGTATTCTTAAAAGTAGGCTCTATTTAAATAACAATCACTTGTAATTGATAAATAAAAACTGTTTCTTTAAAAAATTCATAAAAAGACGTCTTTTTTTAGCCTCGCAACTGCGTATAACCCCTTAAGGGGCTTATACTATATACAAAATTATAAATAAAATAAATACAATCAAGAATATTTCATTTAAATATTACCGCAAAATTCCGAAAAATATAGAAGTTATGGACAGTAAATCGCTAGAGCATTAAATAATTGTTCGGACGACAGGTGCATGTTATTAATTCTATGCAAAAACAAATTCTTTAAAATCGGCTTATGTATAATCCTGTTTTGGTTGAAATGTTAACATGATATTGCTTTTATTTTTAATTTGAAACGTTTTAAAAGAAATATTTAAATCATCTTAATTTACAAGCAAGTTTACGGCTAGGAAGAGAATCCCTATAGTGAAAAATAATAAGTTTGAAGACAACAAAAATAAAATTTTCTTTTCGAAATGGTCGTTGCTTTGGTTTATTTTTAGTGGACACTATTCTTCTCTTTATAAAAATTATTAGTATATGGGATTTAAATCTTCACAGTACCTTTTAATTAATAATGAAAGTGCATCTGCTTCTGCTGTACCCTAATCTAATTTATTTATTTCCATTTAAATTTTTTCAAAAATCATATATTTTTTGCATTTAGGTAAATCATATTGTAATATTTAGAAAATGTTCCGGAAAATGTTAAAGTTAATTCAGTGAAGAGTTTTAGATAATTATATCATGTTATAATCAATCGTATGATGCCTCTTTCAAAAATGTTGATCATTAAATTTTAAAAACCACTGGATGAATCTAAATGACAATAACACACCCCATTCTATAAGGTATAAAAAGCAATAATAGTACTTTCAGAGGTCACCAATTTTGTTCAATTTGAAAAGAATAAAAAAACCAAAGTATTACGTATTTATTTTAGATAAAAATAAAAAGTATCCAAAGCAATATTTGTAAGAATCCAGCAGAAAATTTGTCCAGAACTAATATTTTGTTTTGAGATTATAATGAATACTTTAAATATACATAATATAAATAGTTAGTAGAATATTTAAAATAAAAAAAAAAGTTATACTACATTTCTTATATCTTATTTATTATCCTTAATCTCTTTAAAAATAATTTAAAAAATAATCGATATTAATAGACGATCTCGGAACCAGCAGAAAACTTTTAGGATGGTGAACCTTCTCTTTCACGACACGAGATATGTTATTATTGATTAGCCAACAATTTGGTAACTACTCTTAGGGATATAGCTTTCTTTTTTAACAGGACGTTTTAAACTAAGTATCTTCAAAAATTATCTATTTATTGAATAAGACTTTAGTGATGCTCATAACGTATATAGTTGACTACAAAGTTACATATACTAAGAGAAAACCGTTTTTTAAAAAAATAATTTCGAATTGAAGTTGATTGATTCACCTTTGGCGAAAAACTTTAAAGAGTTTTGATGTAAACATGAAAAAGTTTTTCGATATATTGAGAAAACAACAGTAGACAATACATTGATTTTATGTAAAAAAAAATAAATAACAAACTTGAATTGAAGTAAAAACATTTAAATTTCAAAAACGAAACTATTCTATTTCGAAGTTGAGTCATATTAAATCGATACGTTTTATGTGTCGATTATAATTCATATAACATAATGAAAATATTTTTTAGATGTTATGCTTTTCTTTTTCTTAGTAAGATATGGTGACTGGTTTTAAAAATATGCGGATCCAAATGAAAGTTTATTGACTGTATACAATAAAACATATTAGGTATATAGAATATCCAGGTTTATTTTAATTGTTCAAATGGTTTTTATAACAAGAGAAATACATTTAAAAAAAATCTTTTATTTTATTGTTATAAATGATTTATAAGTTAAAATTGAAAAAGTTAGACAAGTACAATGATTTTAGTGATGCGTGGGTGGAAATAAGGGATGCGGGGGTGGATTCGCTCGGGAAACACCACTAAATTGTATTGTCACCGAAGTTATACATGTTCGCCAAATTTCATTGAGTTTGGTAAAGTCTAAGTATAAAAATTTTGCATTGCAAGATTTGACGACATGTAGTGTAAGTTAAATAAAAGAATTTAAAAATTGGTATGATTGCTATTACATTCAGAAAAATTATTAAATTTTTTAAGAAGATGGGGATGCTTTTAATCTGGTTCAATTAATTAAACTACTAATGAGACTGCTTGTTTGATTAAATGTAGAACGCCGAGCTGAGACTCAGTCCCATGTAATTTTTATTTTGATATTAATAAAATTGTTAAAATATTTCTAAATATGAAAATTGTCAGAAAAGCTAGTTACTATTGCATATAATAATTGCTTTCGATGAATGTAATGAAATATTTTTAAATTTGCCATGATAATTGGAACGGTAATGGTAATTCTGGTTCTATTACTTTAATGTAATTATTTACTAGTGAAGCATTAGCATTTACACTTTGAATGCACTAAAAATTGTAAAGAAGTAATTTTTATTGCAATGATATTCAGAGTTCCTACGATTTTTGACTTCGGTGAAATTTATTATTTATTTTAAAAAACCTCAGTAGTAATTAATTAAATGTAATTGACTTTGAAGAGGACTAATCTTTTCAAACGTTTCGTTTGACAAGCATTACTTTCTATCCCGGATTTAAGATCTTTAAGCAAACTTGTAAAAATCTCCAATGCTTCAAATAGTGCATAAACACATAACATATATATATATATATATATAATATGTATATATAATAGAATATTTAATGAAAAATTAGAAATTAGTAGAAACTTAAATATTATTGCGTAATTTCATTTCAATTTTAATTTAAATTTGTAATAGTAATGAAAGCTTTACTAGTAATTAATTAAAATAAAGTAATTTAATTACAATTACTATAATTTTTGATCATCAAAGATAATTTACTCCAATCTATTCAAAATTAATGCTATTCTACAAAAGTAAAGAAAATTTAATGATTGTGTTATTAGTTTTCCTGTAAAAAAATATTTCAGGCTGGTTTATCGTTCTTTATTATGCAAAATTAATTGTTTTAAGACCCACTCCACTTCAGATACAGGGTAAAAGCTATGCATACAAAATTTAATAGGTTACAATGAAGTGCAGAGAGTTTAAATTACCAAAAGCAAAGCGTTTTAATTTATTTTGTAACAATGAGAGCTTGCAGTCCTGTTGATCCCACGATTTTAATTAAACCCGACCTAACGACCTATGGATTCGGCAGATAGAGTATAGACCTTGCAACAGAAAACTGCATAAACCCACCTGACCTTATCTCCTCTTACTCCATTTCGACCCAGTTAGGAGAACAGTTGGATTAATTAGCATCCTTAAAAGTTTCCCAAACTATTCAGTGCTTTATTAAATCTCTGCACCCTTCCGTACCGAAAGCAATTCTTCTCAGTTTGCCTGCCATTCCCTAAAACTCTTCGGGAGGGTGGGCTAATTGAGGTTAATAAACGGGTTTCTGGCATGCAACCGGTTTCCCCGATTTTAGGAACGAACTCTTCTAATTCTAATGAAACTTTGAAATTTCTGCTAGATTGCCCAAAAGAAAAATACGAGGGAAACGTGGCGTATGCAAATGAAGCAAGGATTTAGCACCTATGGAAGGAGTTTGCTTGTTCCCGTGTCACCTGTCACCATTTTATAACGTTTCGTGAAAATTGGCGCCAGGATAATCCTTTTCTCGGCCTAATAGACCTCCAGGTATTGTGGGACTAGGTTTAAGGTGAACTTGATTGCTACCATATTTTATAAGATTATAAGGTGTGTGTGTGTGTGCCGTGATGTGCGATATTATTGGCTTTCTTAAGACGGCAGGAGCTCACCTTCACCTGCTCGAAAAACGTTTCTTTCCATTTCTTAGCTATGCCTGCGTGCAGATAGATCAGGGACACGGTTTTATGTTCGTCGTAAAGGCTCCTCTCTCTTTACGACTTAATCAACGTTGCATACAGTGCCGGATTTACCTAAGACGGGGCCCCAAGCAATCTCAGGTTTTCGGGGCCCTCATTCTAAAATTAACCCCCTCCCCAATATTTTAAAATAATAAATAACCAGTTAATTTTGCAAAATCAATATATTATACAATTTACTTATAATTTACGAACTAAATTACAACTTTTTCCTACTTTTCGCAGTCGCAAATTGATGAATGACATCACCAAAGTCAAGTTTTTGAAGCTTGTCTTTTTCGATAAAAAGTAACGAAAGACACGAAATACGAGCGACCGAAGCGCCAACTATACGTGCGAAATACAGTTTTGAATTAATTTAAATTCGTTTGAGGACAATGAATAATCGATATTGTTTACATGGATTTTTTCATTTTGCATTTTTTATTTATTTTTTTTTTTTAATTTCCGAATGTATTTTCAACATTTTTCAATTTTTGGGGCCCCTGTCCAAGCGGGGCCCCAAGCAATTGCTTCCTTTGCTTCCTGGTAAATCCACTACTGGTTGCATAACCCCCGTGCCGAAGCAACGAGAATAGGCATAAAATTGTTTCGTGAAGCTCCACCATGCTGCTGAATCTGTTACCGGGCAATTCGCAATGGTTATCATGGAGCAGACCGGGCGCCGTAGGAACATGCTCGGGACTATCGATTATGTGAAAAAGTAAAGATGAAGTTGGGTCTGAGGAAGCATGCCAGCCTTCAGGCATCGGGCGACACCGCCTGCATGGGGTTGTAGTTGCACTTAAGTTGATTTACGCGAGGTTGATAAACTCTCCACCAACTCAATTGTGATCGAATTTGGAGATAAAAGCTGTACTCATGGACCACTGAAATCCAGGGAAATGGACATTTTTATATAATTTGTCGCTCCGATTTACTACTCTTCATATTCCATGGATAGAAATTAGTAGATAATCGACACAATTAATCGCTTGGATTTCGAGCGGGAGCATAAGGGACCAAACCACCGCCGTGTGAGGATTCCTTTTCCTCGAGTCGCACGGAAAGTCGGAAGCCCCCATGGCTGCGTTCAATATCCGCCACTTCCCACTTCCCAATCTCAAATAATCTATTTGTCCATCGTCGCTAGATTGTTTTGTTTTGACCAAGTTTATGTCTTGTTGCAGTTATGGCATCGTTCCGGGAAGGGAGAGGCGGAGACCCACTTACGTCCAGTCTTCAGATAATAAGCTCTGATTGCATTCATTGACCGGAACGACGTAAGCCGGTCATTTGGCGACAACATGAAGATGCCCTGCTGGATAGTCAGATAGACAGACATAAAAACAGACGAACGGTGTCGGATTTCATCCGTTTGTTCTTTAAGCGCTTTGTTACCGCGAGCCTATCACGCTGCGGGCAAGATACTGCACCGCCATTGTACCGCTTTATTGTCGGTACGACACACTTGCTCCAGTATGTAATTACTGTCTTCTTTGGCTGATGACAAATTGTGTCATTCTTTTATGGAAGAATTATTTCATTTTATACGGAAAGCACTCGTTTTTGCGTAATTAACCTCATTCATGCGAATCACGAAAACTGCAAGACATGCAGCCTTTTGTAAATGAAAATATGTGTTCCTGTTGCAATTGGAAGCTGGTGTGTAGAAGTCGCTTACAAGCAGATTACAATTACTCAACCTATTTAGTTGTTAAAATATTACATAAATTTACAAATTTTTCAATAATAGCACAGGGGAAGCAAATGTTAATTTATTTTAGCGACAGAACACGTAAAAAGTTAATAATACCTTATAAAAAATGAAAATGAAAAATGTTACCCATTATTAGATGGATGGCTCACAGCTATATCGATTAACTCTATAAGTAAAAAGTGGAGAACACTGGGGAAATAATACACATTTAATTTAAAAGCTCGTTTAGGTTTAAGTTATTACTTTTACGCAAAATTATTAAGATAATTATCACTAGGTTTACCATGAGTATTTATTTATTTTATTTATTTATTTGCGCTTAATACAAGCTACATAGTGTACATATACCTATTTCTACCAAAGAGGTCAAAATGACCTTTTTGGGTATTTAATTGGAAAAAATATAAATTGACTTATGGTTCAATTAATTTCATCACCATGAATTCACCAAGAGGTATCGATGATGGCCTTACTTCATCCTTGCCTAGGTAAGGGAACCCGTTTATGACGTATTTTGTAGCTACATCCGATGCCAGCCAAAATTTTATGCCAAATTTGTTTGGTTTATTAGGCATTTATTGTGTAAATCTACAATGAGCTTTTGTCGGGAATAATTGTTCATCGATAGTTATATCTTTTCCTGGTATGAAGCCCTTTTGGCTGTTTTCAATAAAATCGCGCCAAACTCTTGATATTAGAGCAAATTTATCATTTTGAAGTCGTTGACTCCGTTCAGATTTTTTATCAAAGCGGATGAAGCGTAAAATTTTTGTAAATTTGTTTCTACTTAAGGTTTGTCTAAAAAAAGGAGGTCCCAATTTTTTAGACCAAAGATATTATATCTTCAAATTTTTCGCTTCGTATGCAACCCCATGCATTATATTAGAGGCTTGCTTGGCTCTCTCTAACTTCTTGCTGTTTTCACATCTAAAAAAATTAATGCGTGGAAAACCAGCCAGCAGCCGTGGAAGAGTATTTCGACAGTCTTCCGGGTTTTCACTTCAGGGATGGAATTCATAAATTAGAAGTTCACTGGAACAAGAGTACTAAAGTCAGGTATTATCTTATCTTGAATAATAAAATGTATTTGAAACCATAAAATCGTGTTTTTCTTATCACACGTTTTGTCGTTATTGAACAATCTGTTAAACGAGTATAGGTAACCCCCTTAAGCGACATCTCTCTCTTTGTTAAATTTATTTTTTATTAATATTATTAATGTTTCTTCGTTGTAAAAACCTAACGCTTTATAATAAAAGGGGTTTCTTTTTTTATAAAAGGCAACTTATACATTTGCACTTTGAAAAGTTCTCAAATGTTTTATGTATTTCCAAATTATTATAGCTTTAGTTGCCTAGAAGTTTTTTTTTCTTTTTATTTAGCGTTTTTGGTTTTTTGGATCAGCTGATTAGTACTAGCTCTAACATGTATTGTGGAGGGTATGGAGGGTTCCTACGGTTGATTAGTTTTTGCTGTTGGAATATCGTTTTTTGAGGCCTCTCCGGAAGTCCTTATAGAGTTGGTGTAGCAGTGATATTTATTTATTTATTTATTTATTGAATTTCGCTTAATACAAGCTACTAGGAACATAAATTAATAAGTAAAAATTAATTTAACTTAAGCTAAACAAAAAATAAGAATAAATAAAATGAAATTAGGGACTAGGTAGGCTAGGCCAGGGGCAATAAAGAGTGCGCTGGAGAGAGAGTTTATTTAAATGGAAGTCGAAGGTGGAATAGTTGTTGGCTTTACGCAGCATTCGGGTAAAAGGTTCCAAGTGGCCATAGTTTGTTCGGTGGGATTCAAGGCGAAAAGTGGGGAAAGATCTGACGTTACGGGGGTTGGTATTGAGGGATATTCTATGAAGGAGGTCTGGGCAGTCAATAGCGCCGACAAGGACTTTGTGGACAAAGACAATATCGGCTACATTGCGACGAAGGGAAAAGGGCTAGAGATCGATTCCCACCCATCCCACCTAGATAGTAAGCACTATCAGTGTGTCGGTTTTGATGTCTTCTGGTTTGGTTATAATGGTGTTAATTACTTCTCCAGCATTGTCGATTTTCTTGGAGTTGGTAGTTCTCATGTTGGTGTGCTCTGGCGGTTCCTGGTCAGCTTTGAGTGTCCGATTGTGACTAGTTGCCTAGAATAATTCGTAAAGTGATATACCTCATCTATTTTCGAATTTTTCCGCTAGTTAAAAATAAAGGATATGTACGAATACTATTCACCTGGAATGGTAGATTAAGGATAACTCACAAAAATATTCGACATTTCATAAAAAACACAAGTTAAAACTTTACACGATTTGTTTGCTCGGCACACTTGTAGTAGCAGTTTTAGTTACAGAATAACGAGACCAATTTTTGAATATCTTACAAATTTTTAAGACTCGAAAATAAAGAAAATGTTTGTGGTATTAATTTAACTATCGCAATTTTTAAATAAAACTTTCTGAAAAAATTACTAGAGATAACTCTGAAATGGATCTTTATTACAACAAAAAAACGGTGTTTATTCCTACAATTTCCACTTGAAAATAATTGTTTGAAAAGGTCAAAAGGCAAGCTGAATAGTGGGACCCGCTTAACAGAATCACCCTATCTTAATTTACAGGATAACGACTTTTTCGGAAGTGAATTTTTAAAAAAGGAAAAGGGCAATTTAATTTAAATGAATTTGCTCGACTTATCAAAAATTTAAGAATTCTTAAAAACGTCTTGGAAATCAGTTGTCCTTCGTAATGAGCTAAAAAAAACTCTCCATTTTTGCCTTTAGCTAATTGCCCGGCCCGTCTTGACGAGCGTCTCAAACGCTTTAATGAGAAACTTGTTTACGTAATTCAATTGCTTCTCTTAATAACGATGGCAATGTAAACAATTTTATTGAAATTAGCTCTTGGCCTAACTTTGAATTGGATTTTGCGTGTTTGTTTCCCGCAAACAGACTCCAGACCCCACAAGATTTCTCTCGACGTGTGCCACCGGATGCATAGTGCTGGCTCGAGTTCTGGAGAAAAAGGGGAAAGTTGTAAAAAGTTTCTCAGTGAAGACGAACTTGCAAAACTCAAAGGAGCAGGAGCCAATTTAAACTTCCCAAGTCCCTGGCCGCGTCGAGCACGTGTCGATATGCAAATAAATTGCAAAGTGCATGAGCTGCAGCTGAACAATGCCACAAGGACCTTATCACGTCAAATTCCACCCACAAATCACCCCTGTAGTCTCAGCAGGCGCACCCCACACCTTAGCCCCGGGCATACATTTCTCTTGTACCTGCTTGCCGGAGTTAACCTGTAATTTATAGCCGACAGCCCATTTGGTGCGGTGACGGGACGCAAGGTAGCGGAACTCCTTGTAACGTGCGAATAACCCGGTGCAAGGAGCCGAGCCAGATCATGCAAATTGAAAGTTCCCCCTCACACATCGCATTTTCCGGCAATTCTGCACGCCTGGCGCAACTGGGGCCCTCCAAATGGATTCACATAAAAATCCCGAAATGTATGCGGAACTGTGCCATCCCAGGGCCAAGATAAGGCCATCAGGGAAGACGCCTCAAGATGCTCATTCGAACGGAATGGAAATTGACGGCATGTTTACAAAAGCACCTTCGCCCCGCCGCCGGCGAACACGCTCCGAAACGATTGGGGCGAGGCTGGGCTGTTTTATGGGCGCGGGTGATACATAAATCGCGAATGTTAAGTCATCGCGTATTTATAAGAAAACCAGAAATGTTGCGACCGCTTTATTTGTTCTCCCCAGTTGCGTATACTTTTGTCGTTTTTATTTCGACCGTTTGTGCGAATGCCAAGACCCAGATTGGCGACATTTTCAAGCTCTTGAGCTAGATCGAAGACTGTTAGGACGCTGTCGTAACACCTAACATTGAGGTAAGCAAACACCTTTAGACTTGTAATTAAGTCGTTGAACTTGAATTATCTGTCCTGGAGGTATGATACTGCTTTAAGCATAAATTCTACGAAATTACCAATTGCGAAGATTAAAACAGAAAATGCACTATCATGAGTTAGGTTTAAGTGCAACCTGTGATGTGTGCTAGTCACTAATCAAATTACTATTAACTCTAGATAAAAATGTAGATTTTAATTTTAATTATACTAGCAGGCAAACCCATTTCATTAAAATGTTTTTCTTAACTCTCAAGGGCACCCTTTTGATTTACTAGCCTCTTTTTTAATAAAACATTTCATTTTAAGTAATTCTGTCAAGGGCTTGGGTTACAGCCAAATAGATAGCAAAATTTCTCCATTTACCATAATAATAATAATAATTTGTGAATATCACACTTTTTGTTTACAGGTCACCCTTATAACATCATATAACACGGAAACCATCTTATAACATTGTTACTCAATTACTTACTATTCATTCATCCAATCATCATTTATTCATACAATCTTTGATTCAATGAAAATGAGAAGGTATTAATGAAACACTACACGCATTAGGAAAAATGCAGTATACCTTGATTTGAGCAAAATTCTAAATTGAATGCGTGCTGCTTCATTACTAATTGTGTTTTGAGCTCAGTCTTTAAGTATTCAGTTGGTTGATTGTATAAAACTACATATATTTTTTTAAATTCTTGTATTAGCGATTTTTATTTGTATTTGCGAGTTTAAAACATTTTCGTATCACCATATTTTGTACTGTATCCTATAACACGGTTTCCCACAACACAACATTTTCTAGAAACCTATCTACCGTGTTATAGGAGGGTTGAAATATGTATTTTGTTAGGGCATTTATGAAAGAGTATTCTAAAAAGATAATCATATTTTAGATAGCTTTGAAGATGATACGTATTCCAAGTAGAAATTACCATATATACCTACTGTGATAGCATTTAATCATTCAGAACCTAATAATACTATAGTTACTAGTTTAATTCTCCTCAGTAAAACTCATACCCCCTATTTTGGTACTGCCAGAACATTCAGTTGCTATATTAAACTTTTTACTTCTCCTATGTTTAATAATGTTGCTATACATTTTTATGAAACAAGATACGAGTACTAGATAAATTTTCATTTCTTTGGAATAAACTAATTAAAATCCCTAATAATGAGTTGATTTGATAAGTGTATTTATATATGCCATCTAAAAAGCCATCGCGATATAGTATATTTTCACTGACATATAGTTATAAATATACAATAAAAAAGTAAAAATTCATTATTTTGCAGTGTTTTTCATTAATTTATTTTTAAAGAGTATAAATTGCAGTAACAATATTGATTACTGCATACAATTTGCAAAGGAGGGCCAAATCTCTTTTGCCTCTAAAAATTAAAAAAATGGAAATTTGTGCCATTTTTATGTGCTAAGTAAGGTCTAATTTTATGTACATTAAATTTAGACCTATTTTACTACGTTCACTTCCTCCGAGAGTGAGAAGTAATAGGTTCAAAAGTAGGTTAAATATTTCACCTCTGATTATAATGCAATAATAAACAATAAAACAAGAAATAATTGCTTTGCTCAAGACAAGGAAATGCATCATTTTAATATTTAAAATTTTAAGGCGCAAAAGTGCAAATTTTGTAACATTACAACAAATTTCTTAATATTCAATATCGACTTAATAAGTAATGCAGTAGTACAGGAGTGTTCATGTTTCATTGGAAAAAAGGTCTTGCAGAGTTACATGGGTGCAAAAATTTGTTCTAAAGCGTGATTACCCTCAATATTTAATTTTTAAATTCCAATTTGCCAACAAATTCTAATTATAACATCGCGAACGTAATTTTTTGCAAAGAAATTATTACTAATTTAGAATTTTCTATTCTATACTTCTCTATACTGTCGGTAATTTATTAGTCAAACATTTGTTAATAATCTAATATGATAATTTCTTCAAAGAAAATTGATATTAATCAATCGGTAATTTATGGGCCATAAATTTTAAATACTCAGAAACTCTGTAATTCTCACTTAAAATTTTTTTACGCCGGCAAATAATGACATAATTCGTAAATCCTAATTACGATTTTTTTATTACTATTGCATTGGGTAATGCTAATAGGTCACAAACTTTAAAATATCGGTTATCGGGACGTTTATTTTGAAAGTGGTTGAGGTCCAAAATGTCATACGAACGGTTTTATATAGAAAAATCTTCTTTATGACATTTTGGATTTGGACCACTTTCAAAATAAACAACTCATATGTTGTTTAGTGTTAGTCTTTTAATTACCTATTGCTTGAGTAATAAACATATCGTAATTGAAAATTACGAATTTTTAAATATTTTTAAAACTCGAATCCTGAATGACTGCATACTTAGATAATAAAAAATTGTTACTGACAATTATAAACTAGGTCTAGCCTACGATTAGTAACCTAATTGTGGCCCTTAATTATGAATTAGCTACTACTGATCTACTGACAAATTACAATAGGTTGGACAATGGAAGACATATAATTGTACACTACAAAATATTGAAATGGAAGTATATTTTTATCAGTAAAGAACATTATATAAAAAATAATAATTGCATGGTATTAGCAATATTCATCCAAAGTATTGACATAACAAATATTATTGCCAATCTCGGGATATACATATTACATATCGATTTTTTGATTTGAAAAATAATAATTAGGAATAGTTATGCAATTTTTTGATTTGTTGAGGTTAACCCTTTAACCCATGGTGGGATGTAAAACGTCCCACCTTACTCAAACTTGTTTTTTTCATTGAAAAATGAAATATTTTCGATAAAAGTTGATACTCTAGGGTTTTTGGGGTCGCTGAACACGAATATGAAGTCAGATTTCCAAAATAAAAAATGGCGGATGCAATATGGCGGACCAAAAGTTAGACTTTTTTCGAAATGATTTTATTTATGGCAAAAAGTCATATAAGGGGGTTTTTTGAATCGCTGAATACAAATCTGACATCATATTTTCAAAATTCAAGTTTCATAGAAAACAGTTTTTTTTTATTTTAATCCGCCATATTGGATCCGCCATCTTGAATTTTGAAAATCTAATGTCAAATTCGTGATTTGCGAGTCAAAAAACCCTTATATACCTAGTTTCATAGAAAATAGTTCATTTTTTAGATTTTGGTCCGTCATCTTGGCCGCCATTTTGAATTTTGAAAATCTGACTTCAGATTCGTATTCAGCGACCAAAAAAACCCTCATATACGAATTTTAGTGCAAAATGATACATTACAGAAATGTATGGGTCAAAGGGTTAAGTGAAAGAAAAAACAATTAATACAACACAATATAAACGAAACAACTAGGTGCAGGAAGAGAGCACAGCGAAGTATGAAAAGGTTTGAATTACAGCCACTAAGGCCATAATATTCAGTTTTCGGGTGTTAATTTCGATTTATAAAAGCTATAAATCTTTAATTTTAAAAATATTCGTTGAAGGACAGGACTAATAGGACTAATAGAAGTCTTTCTGGAAGTTAAGGAAATAAATTGATTCATACAAGTTCGAGTAACGAAGATGTACCTATACAATGTGCATATTTATATTTTTTATACTAAGATAAGTATAGCCAAGAGATTTTCCAAGAACGGCCAGCCATGCTTAAGACGTCGTATCGTTACATGTCTGCAGTCAGATGACGCCAATTATCTGATTGTGTTATGTCTCTTCTAGGAAGAGTTGAAAAACTTGCGGAAAAGTGGAAAATCGAATCAAGCAGACATTCGCCATGATAATGAGGCGATTATTGCCGACTATGCATGCCTGCGGCATCGCAGGATCGCCTCGTCGGATGCATGTAATTGCGAATTATGAGCGCCCCGATGATGTACGACAACAGATCGGAAGAAGTTGCTCAGGTATGCGCGCCAAGCGCGAATCGAATATCTCAAGTTAAGGTTCTTTCTTAACAAACTCCATGGAGACCGATGAATGCTGTGCTGGGCAGCTAGGCAGGCACTAACAGAGGAATTTCTGATTGTGGAGCGAAATTGGAACAGGTGATTGCTGGGGCTGGACAGTTGGGCGACAACGTGAGTTATCGTAGCCGGTAATTAATGGAATTGCGATTTAATTAGGAGCGAGCAGCTGTCCGCTTCCGTCTTCAGTCTTATTACCTGAAATTTCGATTAAGTCCGATGAGGTTTCGTATTAACACACTGATGACTTCTATTAGCCGCTGTTACGTCGGCTGATGGAAGGGTAATTGAAAAATGAGAGGATGTACATTCAATTACCAATAAATGGAAGGTTTTGTACCCAATTAACACATTTCTTGCAATGTGTGGACAATCTCCGGTATTAAAAATGTCTCAGGAGCAAATGGCTCTATTAAAATTTAAAGCGGTCTTAAATTAAATAACGGCAACGTGAAATCATTGAGTATACTTATAGATTTTAATATGTTAATCTTGCGCTATTTACTTACAACATACATAGTTGTGAATTTCTAACGTTTATATGTTTTTGGTATCGTTTTGTTAATTTTAAGATTTAATTTGTTAAAACAATGAAAATTTGTACAGTAGTAGTTCTTTGAACTTAAAATTAGTGATAAATTTGAACACAATTTCTAGAAATGGAACAACCGAATTGGTAAATTCGAAAAGCTTAGAATAAAAATGACATGTACCGTGCAGAACACTTACGTTTATTTTTAAAATAACATCACTGAAAAATTACAAAATTATAAAATACGGTCGTTCCCTTATTGCTTATTGCTCTTTCTCCCAAGCGTACACCAATACGCGCTATGGGTGTTTCGACTTAGGATTTGGTTTACGACATTGCTTGTATGCTGCCTCTTGTAACTTGACATGTGAATTATATTGAGTGAAAGTTTCATTAAATCATATCCTGCCGTAAACCAAAGTTCTTAATTAATATCTTTTTGTTGCATCAACACACATTTCTATTTCGTAATACAATAATGCACTAGTTAGAGAAAACTTAAATCTATGGTTGCAAAAATGTGTTTCCAGTTACTTAAATTTTTCCTTAAACGTTTGTTCCAGTTAACTTCATATATAATATCGTGGATCATAAAATATTTGGTACTGCAAAACACAAAAAACGTAAAAGGGAATATTTAAGTCTTCAATGGTTTTTGTTGCGTTTCCCCAACATTTTTATGATGCAGTAGTAATATTCAAAGTATCCGTTACTATTTCCATAGTTTTTAAGCTATTTTGCTTAAGTAATACAAATTTTTCTTCAAGATAATTCAAAACGTATACCAATTTCTTCATAAAAATTTAATAATACTTTTAATTTATAGTAGTTTAATGCACACAGCATATGATCCATAACGAAAACTATTATATGCGTATCTTCCTATAGTTTTATTAGAATGAATACAATTTTAGCTGCCGTAATATTGTTGGAAATATTATATTACCAGTTGGGCTGAAAAGTTCGTATCGTTTCTATGAGTTGGCGCTACTAGAATTAAATCCATATCATTTTTAGTTAGTATTAAGCTTCAAAAGATACGTGTATAAATTTGACAGATGTCGGATTATTATTACGTGAGATACAGCAGTTTGAGTGAATAAACTTTTGTTATTTTGAAATAAAATGGATAAAAAGGGATTTCGTATGTTAATGAAACATTATTTTTTCACGAAAAAAAGTGCTGCTGATACCAAAAAATGGCTTGATAAGTGTTATCCGTACTCTGCGCCAGGCGAAGCAACCATTCGTAAGTGGTTTGCTAAATTTCGTACAGGCCAATGAGTACCGTAGACGATGAATGCAGTGGACGTCCAAAAGAGGCTGTTACGGACGAAAACATAAAAAAAATCCACAAAATGATTTTGGAAGATCGTAAATTGAGGTTGATTTGTATAGCTGACACTCTAAAGATATCAAAAGAACGTGTTGGACATATCGTTCATGGATATTTGGGTATGCTCTATGCAAAGTGGGGGCCGCGCGAGCTCACAATCGGCCAAAAACAAGAACGTGTCGATGCTTCAGAGCAATGTTTGGAGCTGTTCAACCGCAATAGAAGTGCATTTTTGCACTGCGCGATGAACCGAATCCAAAGCGTGGAAAAACTCAACAGTCGGCCGGTAAGGTTATGGCGTACGTATTTTGGAATGCACATGGAAAAATTTTCATCGACTATCGGAAAGGGAAAAACCATCAACAGCGATTATTATATAGCGTTATTGGAGCGTTTGAAGAACGAAATCGCGAAAAACGGCCCCATTTGAAGAAGAAGAAAGTGTTGTTTCATCAAGACAATGCGCCGTGTCGCAAATCGATGAAAACGATGGCAAAATTGTATGAATTGGGCTTCGAATTACTTTCATCCACCGTATTCTCCAGATTTGGCCCCCAGCGACTTTTTCCTGTTCCCAGATCTCAAGAGAATGCTTGCTGGAAAGAAATTTAAAGCCGATGAGGCAGTAATCGCCGAAACAGAGGCCTATTTTGAGGCTAAAGACAAATTGCACTACATATTGAATTGGTATTGATTGGTATTGAAAATTTGGAAGATCGCTATAATCGGTGTATCGCCCTCGATGGCAACTATGTTGAATAATAAAAACGAATTTTGTCAAAAAAATGTGTTTTTCTATAAAACGATACAAACTTTTCAGCCCAACAGTTAATTCTTAGATAAAAAGAAAATTATTTAGTTGTTGTTAGTTCGGTGATTTGAAGGATTATTTTTCTTATTTAAGCTGTTAACTGTTGTTGACGAATATACTATGAGTTAACTCGACTCGATTGTTATTTTTGTGAAAACTAAAATATATTTATAAATTTTAAAATATTTCAGCCAAGACAAAATAAAACGTATAAATAAAAAATATTTTATAAAAAAAAACTATGCCCAATGCGAACAAAGTGGTCATTGTTTCATTTTTGTTACGCTTTTAGATGCACGTTTTAAAAAGGGGTCAACACAGCCAACTATTTAATGACTCATTATGATTTCAACAGATGATAAAAGATTACTGCAAAAATTAGTCCCCATAAAATTTTTTTTGATAACGTACATATGTGATGTCACTCGTAAAAACTCTGTAACAAAACATCAAAAGAAATTCTTATTAAGTAGTATTAAAAACTAATAGCGTTTGAAATGTTGTATAAACATTTTAGCCAAATCAAATGAATAGTTTATATTGACGCTTTGAGAATAATGCTTTTGAAGTTTCATCAAGCTATTGAAAAATGCAATGAAAATAAAATTTGTAATGCGCAGAACGAATTCAGGAAGTACACAAACTGTAATTCAGCGTATGGTAAAGTGTTTGGCCAATGGTTAATCATATATGTATGTATATACATATATAAATTTAAATATATATTAAGTTTCGAATAAATATCGAAAATGTTAAGTTAGATTAACTTTTAAATTAAACAACATTTATAATCTTAACAGTTAACTAATGCTATTAATGCTTTATCGATTGATTTTATTAGCCTAAATTATGAAAATTATTGTTTGTGTTAATTCTTTCAAGAATTATTGTACCAAAACTGAAAAATTTACCAACCTAAACCTAAAATGGCACATATTGTACTATGCATTTTTCTAACCACAATTATTTATGGAGTTTTCATTAAACATTTATAAGGACCTGCAGATAAAGATTCCTAATGGCATGTTAATATGCAATAACTTAAATTTTAATTCATTTTGTATATCCCTGTGAATACTTCGAGAACGATGAATAATTAGTTAGGGTTAGTTATACGGCATAATGGCGATAAGGGGGGGCTAGGGGACATATGTCCCGATTCCTCGAGTTTAAAATTATACGATAAAGTCCAAAAAATGGCGAATACTATTTTGGGTCATAGATAAATTTTTAAAAATTCCCGAATGAAATATATGTAGGTGAATTTGTAAATATAGTGTCTTAAAATCATTTGTTAAAGATGCTGTCTCTCAAAACGATTCTGATAACAAAAATTTAATAATTTAACTATCATATCGTATGTGATAGGCAAAAATCGAAGACGAGCCAAAGCATGCCCAAATAAAATAGCTGTCAAAAATTAACTAAACATTCAAAATACCCGAGCTTGTCAGCATTAGTGAGGGACATGAGTACCAACATAACGCCAAAAAAAAATCGAAAATACGTAGTCCGCGATACTTTTTGAACATACCTCGTATTTCGTCTACTACACTATTAGGTGTATGATTATCAACCTGGGGAGGCCCACGAAAGCGTCAGAGTAAAGAGCCTCAACATTTCTGTCGCGAGGCCTGCTATAGGGTGATGTGCTTTTGATTTTTCATAAGGTCATTTATCACTCATCATATAACTGCCGACATCTGTCTACAGATGTGACAAGTTTTTCAATATAAAAACAGCTACCGAACAAGGATCAAATGAACTAATTAAATCGATCGATATCAGCCGGAGGGCGAAGTATCGCAGTCCGGATGGGTCCCCATGGTAACGAAAAGAAAGTTTACGGCTGGAGCAACGTCAGGTGAATTTTAATGCTTCACCGTCGTGCCTGGTTTCCGTCCTGCTATCCTTCACATGGTTTGCAACTGAACGGAAGAAAGTATTCGTCCGTAAATGCGAGTTTTCCCGATTCAGGCCGCGCCGATGGAATTCCAAGGATCCAGCAGTTTCCTTTCATAAAATTTTTCGGTGATTTATGATTACGCCCAGCGCCCCCACAAAAGGGCTCCCGGATAAAGGCTCAAGCAGATTTCGTATGTTTTTTCCCAAATTGTGTTTATTTACATTTCGCTCCGTTACTTTCTTAATATTCATCCCTCCTTGATGCGAATTCCGTGAAGGGAAATCCCTGGCCCCTGGTCCCTGGTCCACATGCTGCATATCGCTCCATTCAACAAACTCGCCCCTACATTCCAGTTCACTTATTCTGGTCACAGAAACTTTCTCAATTAGGGTCCCAAACAGCGCCGGGAAAGTCGGACAGTCTGGTGAATATGTAGTTGCCAGAGAACCGAAATAGCGAGCTACCCTTTAAAAAGTTTCCTTAATTTTAATTTTACAGACCTGCAGTTCACGAATAAAAAAGTAATGGGTGGGACCGTGCACCCTTGTCGTACGAATGACGCATGGGTCTGCAAATGGACTAATTGCCGACCAATAAAACCTCCGTCCAAAATTAAAAAACGATTTAATCGTTTCGAGTTTGGGCAATTTAATGGCAAAAAATTCAGCTCGTGAAAGATTTCGCGATTTCGGCGAATAAATCGCACCACGGATGGCACTATGATGTGCTTAATCATCTGTTGGTGAAAAATATGCCATGAAATTCGAAATTGGAAAGGATTCGCAGACTGCAGAGATAAACAAGGGACCGATTATGTGGCTGATCGATTTTCGACTGCTGATTTTTCTGGTTTCAGGAAATTAAATTAAAGTGTTTTAAGGGTTTATCCCGGAAAGTAAGGCGTTTGGCAGGCATTGTATAATATATCATATATATACTGAATATCATATATCACTGAAACCAGAACTTTTTACTAAAAGTAAAGATAATTTCTAAATCTAAAGTAAAATTTTGGTAATAAATTATTTATTTAAATATGTTGAAACTTTTACTTTAAAAGCCATTAAATTTTTTTAATTGATAAAATTAATATCTTTATATTACGATGGGCTTCCTTTTTTTCCTGTTGCCACAATAAACAGTTTCTACTTTATTGATCACTTTAACCCTTATTACTCCAACCGGCAGGAATACCGGCAAGATTTAGTCAACGTTCTACTCCAACTGGCAACTGATTTAGTTTATTAAAAGCCAGCAGATACCTAGTAATTGTACCTTTTCATAAAACGTATGCAACGTCCTTTTTAATCACTTCGGAATGAACAAAATTTGTCTGGAGTCGGCTACAAATCATTTTGTAATATTCCTGGAGTGATAAGGGTTAATATGCAAAATGTGGAAAAATGGTATATTGAATTGGATTTAAATCAAACCATTTGTTCTAAGAAATTATTATCAGTTTCATGGCTATCTGATGATCCTTTTATGACTTTTGGTCAGAATTCAAGCATCAGTTCAAGTTTTGGTTTACTTTCCTTTTTAATCGGAATATTTACTTTCTTTTTAATATGATACAGAAGTAGTAGTAGTAGTTTTAGAAAAATAAATACCTTTTGTTAAGAATATTTTTTGAGAAAAAAAAAATGTATATTTTAAAGGTAGACACTTTAGCAAAAATAAATCTGTCATCTGTTTGTGAAAAGCAAATATTGTGATAGGTGAGATAGTCGAAATGTCTTGGGAAATGAAAAAATTTTTGAAATGACGCATTGACACGCAACTTATTCACCTCCTTGTTATAAGATGTGAAAAGCAGTGATGGTTTTTTATGTTAAATTTGTATATATTCCTAGATCAGAGGTAAATTTTTTATGTAAGCCACGTTATAAATTTCTACAATAAACAATTATTTTTAATGATTTTTGAAAAATCGGTATTTTATATTTTCAACTCTATATTTTTTGAAATCAAATTAAACTAAAATTAACACCAAAATGGTTTTTGTTCAATTAAACATTTATGTCCTCTAGGCTTTGATACGACAGACAATTTTTCTTCGTTACACTTATAGGTATGGAATTGAAATTAATACCAAATATTAATGTCTACAGTCTCATAGTCCTGTAACTGTCCACAATAATAAGATTATTGAATTAGTCTGTCAATATGAGAATACACTTTGAAAGACTATATCTTATTATTGTTTTCAGTTACAGGAATATGAGACTTTAGCCTTTAATATTTGGTATTAATTTCAACTCCATACCTATAGACGTTATGAAGAAAAATGGTCTTGAGGGACAGAGAGGCGGTAAACAAACTGATCCTATAAAGATTCCGCCTTTTAATTTCGAGGTACAGAATATAGAAGAAAAATAACAAAAAGTGTAGTATTATTTTAGTATTAGTATTAGAGAGAAAGGGGGAGGCGTCAGCCTCGAGCGCTCACACTACGGTCCATTGCACTCGTCCCCTACCCTATCCGAACTTTTTAGTCATCTTGACGAACCTAAGAACATCAGATAGAGATTGAGAATTGAAGTCTTCCATTCTCATTACATCAGCGCCAAACGTCGTCATGCGCGCGTGGGAGAAGGCCGGGCAGTTACATAGGAAGTGCTCCATACTGTCCTCGTCTTCCCGCACGAAGGACACGCCGATTCGCTGATGATCCCTAGGGTGTTCAGATGCTTGCCGCATGTGTTATGTCCTGTGACCGTCGCTACTTTCGTTAAAGCGTCAGAGGCCACGTTGCCGTCGATTCCCCGGTGTCCAGGGACCCATATAAGATGGACCTGGTTGTGCTTGGCAGCAGAATTAAGTCTTTTCTTACATTCCTGGACAATCTTTGGTCTAGTGGTAGGATTAAGCAGCCTTACTGTCGCTGCAGATGCCAATCCTCTTATTATGCCACCTATGAGCAATTATCCAGTTAGCCACTTCGAGAATGGCGATTACTTCGCCGTAGCGGTTGTTCCGAGTGATATACTGTATTTGACTTCTTCGTTCAAATACCATCCAGCACCTGTAACAGAGGAGATCTTCGATCCGTCTGTGTAGAAGGTATCAGTTAATCGATCCAGTAATTTGTTGGGATCATTCAATTCTTCCCTTACCGGGAGATTTATCTGAAATCTTCTTCGGAACATGGTAATTTGCGTCATATCATCCGTCGGCACGCTAAAAGGAGCGAAGTACTCTTCCAGTCTTCGGGATAAGACGCCATGTCCGATAGCATGTCCATCATGCCATAGTCTAGACTTTTTTAGTCGACATATAGCTTTCATTGCCTCTTCTTGGATTGCGAGGTCCAAGGGCTGCAAAATAATCATTGCGTTGAGGGCCGCACCAGGAACAAAAAGTGTGGTTTTACGCTAACCCCAGATTATAACTAACAGTTTTTTTCTGCTGTACCTGGTTCGCCTCCTCTTCTAATGCGATCAACATTTTTGTCCCGACTGCCTATGGGAATTTGCTCCGACTAATCTGTGAGAATGCCACTATCGTAAAAATGTAAAAGGGTTTTGCTAACTTTTGCGTAGGGTCCTGGCCCTGAATACAATAAATTTTTACTAACTAACAGAGTATATTTTTTTTTATATAACTATACTATACTAACAGAGTATATTTTATACCAGAAAACGCAATCATGCATCTATAAATAGGATTATAACACTCAATCACTACTGCCCCTGCATGAAGAGAAAATTGCTATAAACACGAAAGCGAACAAACAAACAAAGCCCATTGTCACGCTCAATTTGCGCTTCCCATTAAGCTTCGAAATCAAAACAGAGCACCCACGGTGTCAGCCAATGAATACTCAATGGGATGGCTCTGATTAAAATGCTAATTCACACGGTGATTATTGTGATGGAGAGCCGCGCAAAAACCATAAATCACCGTGCATCTCTTCCGAGCACTCGTCCTTACCAAACTTGGGAGGACGGCATGCCACGTCTGGGCCGAGAAACGGCGCAGATAAATAAATATTTTCCCAGCCGGACGCGGTGCCCGCGATTTGTCTGGGTCAGCCGGTAGCACATGTTTTTTTTTTGTATTGGCATCAACTACCGGCAGTCGCGCCAACTCAGCTCCCCCGAAGCGAGTAAATTCCCACCGTAAGTGATCGTAAGCTGTTTGCTGTCGATTTACGATAATTAGCATGTCAACGGGGGCGGGGGTGCTTTGATCTATTGCGCTCTGCTTTGATATCTTTTTGATATGACGGGTCGCATGTTGAGTTAAAGTCCAAAAATTTCAATTTCAGGTAGAAATGGTACAATCTGAAGTCTAATGAGCGGGGTCCTAATTTACACTCTTATTTTCTTTTAAAATTATAACTTTGCTGTAATCAGTTAGGGAGATATACTCGTCAAAAACACCTAACTATCATTTAATTAAAATCAATAGGAATTAGTTAAAGGAAATAATATTGTTGCGGCTTTGAGTCGAGAGACCAATATTTTAAACATCAATTTAAAATATTTTGATTTCATACAATTGAAAGAAAACGTACTTAGAGTTCTTCGACAGAAGTAAAACATTGCAGAAAGGTAACCTTGTCGATGTGTTGTTGTCCTCCATTGTCGTTTTCTTGCTCTAGTCTTTCTTAAAAGACTTTTTGCCCGCCTGCTTTTTATCATTTTATCTTCTCCTAACTTCACCCAAAATTCTCTGCTATGCTGATAATCTTTAAATATTTAGGATCTTTTCTAGCAATGATGACTTTGCTTTGTTAAAACTTAATATATAGCCACATTTCCAGAAAACCTCACCTCTAACTTTCGACTATACACGCTGGGTGATAGCATTTTATCGACACCTGACCAAAACCAAGGATTTATATATGTATCTTCTACTCCTCGAACCTCGCACATTATGCTTAACCAATTCATTGGAAAAAAATGGCGTAATAATGCTAGAATTATAACATTCTGCGATATTTTGACTAAGTTGGTCAATAGCTCTGAAGAAAAAATTAAAATTTCATTTCTTAGTCATATAGTTTGAAAATACATGAATTTCTTCGGGCGTTACATCACCGAACTAATTATGGCAGGGAGGAATTCGGTGTTTTCAGATTTGAAGATATCTGCATTCCTTAGAATTTCAATATCATTATTACTTTCGTCCTTATACAACGGGTAAGTGCAATAGGTGAGCTATGTTACTTGAATTTGGATTATATACCTTTTGGCGAAATCATTTTAATTTATCTCATTACAAAACACTAATATATGACTAATGCACGCAGTAAATAAAAATCCTAAATTGTTATCAAGTAAGTGGTTTAAGGTAGAATTTTATATCTATCACTCCACTCGATAGTATAATAATTGATCGATTATTAAATCGAATAATATTTTCTTTTTTGATTATTGGGCGATTAATTGATTATTTTGTTTATTATCAAATAATTATTTGAATGTACTAAACACCATAAAGGGCACCATATTCTTGCGAGATTGCGATTACCAATTGAGGAGTGCTTTTCAAAAGGAATTATTTCCCATTTTACAATATATTAGCTTTTTTTTAAATTTAAATAAATTTGGATTTGATTGAAGGTTTAATTTGATTCAGTTTGATTCTAATTTCTTTATACTAATTTCTTAAATATCAAGCCTAACTATGGGAAATAATTACTTACAGATTGTAAATCGTTAGTCTTACTTTAGAAAAAAGGTAGAAAACGTAATAATCGTAAAATTTGACTTGAAAAAATGACTTAAGATCTTATATCTATTCAATCAAAATCTCTCCATTATTGATTGTTTTCTATAAATACTCAATTTTCCCAAAAAGCTAATTTTTGTTTTCATTGAAGGCACTTGTACTTATTTTTAAACAACCATTTAGAATAAATATTATACCTATTTATTAAAATAGCTTAACAAATTTAAAAAGGGCAGCAATTTGAATATATAATTTAAGTACGAAAATCTCTTTTATTCTAATCTTTCATCTTTAGTAAGGAACTGGGAACTGGGGTTTATATTTCTCATATTAAATTTATTACTGCGCAATTTTTGCATGAGCAGCCCACCCGTAGTTCCGTGCCTAATCACATTTGAACTCTTCCGGACAAAAGGGAATCAGATAGGTTTTTCTTTGATTGGGTTATATTACAACATAATCGGTTTTTCTGTTCTGAGTCTTCCGTTTTCCCCCCAAGATGAAAGTTAAAAGATTTATCAAAGCATCCAGAACCCTGCGGTTGAAACGAGAAGAGAAAACTAGGATATAAAAGGCAATCGCTTGCTGCATGAAAAAGGGAAAAATCAAGAGGAGCCGGCACAATGGCAAGTAAAATCAAAAGCGTAAAGTTCCAATTTATGCACGTTTAATGCTTCCCGGAAAGAATTCCGACGCCCACGTGAAAGGGCTTCGCTCCTTGAGCATTGGGAGCATTGGTGGACCCCACCATCATCCCAAGAGGAAAATTCACAATACTCCGAATTGTATCAGACATTGCTGGGTAATAGGATGAGGCGCGCGTACAGTTGCTACAAGAAAATCTGCTTGAGCCCCATCTGGCTGGTGGTTGATCCCCCAAAATGTTACGTCCTAACCGAATCAGCGCCCTTTGTAGGGCTTTCGAAAATTCCGTCTGCTAAATCGAAAGAAAATGGTTCTACCATCTCCTTGCTCTTATTTTTGTGTTCAATTGAGTGCATCTGTTTCAAGATTTGCGGTACAAGCACGTGGAGCAATTGTCCTTTTGGCTGGAAGAAAATGCTCTACACCTAGTTTAGCCATTTCCCGATTCACAAAAGGTTGCAGGCGCTTTTGATAGTTGTCCTTTTCTTGTTTTATACTAAAGACCGATATCTTGAAACCGCAATTTAGGACTACTATGTAAGGAGTCATAGTCATGGATAAGCAGCTCCTTCGATGCCATATAGGGCGACACAATATTTATAATTTCGCGGTTTGACTTGTGGCTAAAGTTTCGCTCAATTTGTGCGCTTGGGACTTATTTTGAAGGAGCCACCATTGCCGGATGAATTTGGGGCCTCTGAAGAGCTCAATTCCGGATAAGCGGTTTTACCCTTCCAACCGGAAGTGATATTTCCGCACTTTGGGGTTCAAGTTTAATTGGCGCAGTGATTAGTTTTAGAGTTTTCGTGGCCACTAGATTCAGACAATTCCCTGCTCTGACCGACCATACAAATTATTGATTAAAGGTGAGCTCTATTTGCTTGTAAAGTTTACTCGGCCTCAGGTGAGGTGGTGGTCCGATAACTTTGTTGAAGTTCAAATTTACCAAGGGTATGCGTTTGCTTGTTGGACGGACGCTGAGAAAGATTTCCTCTGAGGAAGTTTATCTAGTCTTTGTTTGGGTTACCTTTAGAAAATTGTATTTGGAGTTTGCTTTCAAGTAAATTTATCTTGTTAAAGTGATGATGTTGCAACATGTAAGCTAAGTTATAATCTGAATTTGGCACTTTAACAGTTCCATCACCTTACTTGATATTACTTTTTTTATATCCTTAAAATATATGTATTTTGAAATTGCTTATAAATCATAGACGAAATTAAGTTAATTTCACGATTAATAACATCCCGCTATATGTACATATGCAATTTAGCATATACTCGTACAATTAAGTCGCCTAATGAGGAATGGTTTTATGACGTATTCCATGACGGTTTTCCTTATATATACATATATTAACTACGAATGTTTTCGCTGAGTATAAAATGCAATAAATTTAACATTTTCTTAGTACGTATTTAACGTAATAATTATACAAAGATACATACCAGATTGTCTCATGCTTATTCACGCTTCGCTGTCGATTCAAAAGATGTTAATATTTAAAAGTCGTTGGTGCTCACCTGTAAAGATACATAAAAAATAAAAAAGTTAATAATAAACAACATTAAGTAAGAATAATATATAAAATATATATTTGCATTAGCGAAAATAAAAGGTTATAAATTTAAATTTGTCGAACTCAAAAACCCAAGCGCCACTTCGTTTTTTCGTGTTAAAAAATAAGTTTTTAATCTTAAATTGTCATAATTCTTTAATCTTTGGGATTTCAAGCTATTCAGACTATAATGACAGCATGATTTTACAAAATTCATTTTCAATTATTTGACTTCATCACTCTAAAATTTAACACGACCATGTGAGAGTAAACTCCATTTTCATACATAACTTATAATAAAAATATTAATCGGCTGGAGGCATATATTAAAACATAAGGTATTTGTTATATATATTTCCATTTTTTGTTGTATAGATTTAAATTTGTTGGGTGAAAGTCCATATATCGTTTCCTGATTAGCGCCTTATTAGGACCAAAGTAGTAGGTACATTTATACCATTAAAAATATTAAATTGTATAAGAATTTGCTGATAAGAATCACCAAAGTATAGTATATTCCGAACGCTGAAAGATAAATAGTAATTACAACTATTATTCACCTTTCTGTTATTAGTTAATTATATATTTTTTCATTACTGTAAGAACGAAGCAATACGTAATTCATTAATAACAAAAACATAATTGATAATTTTTCAATTATTTGTTAATTAATAAGTTAAAAACTTTTTGTAAAGTGTGGATTTGTTATAATTTGAAACTTACAAGTATGTCAGTAAGTCAATAATGTCATTTACCTAAAGTAATACCTATTTTAATTAATTTAAGTAAAAATCGTGTTTGAAAACAGTTTATAGGTATTCATCAGGAGAACCTCATTAGTTCCCATACCAAAAGGTATTCCTGATCAAATGATCCTAATTAGTTCTAAATCAAGTAATTCTCCTGACCAGGATTCAAGAAAACTTCTGTGTTACATGCCTTACATTATCCCCATCAGGTATGCCCGACCGGGTCATATTTAGAATAATTTTTTTAGTCGGTACAAGCCATTTTTATTACCCTTTTTCCCTGATTTAATATTGAACTATTATACATTTTCGTTTAGTTTTGTAGACCTATAGCTTCAATTAATAACATTTAAGTAAATTTCAATATGTATAAAATATTCTGAGCTTCTACATGTGAGTTTCTGTGCAAATTTGTCCAAAGGAAGTAATAATTTTGCTCAATATAGAAATAATAATACAATGTAAACAATTACATATTTATCAATATTACTATGTGTATGCGTATTTTTAATTTTTGCCTGTGTAATTTTTCCCAATCGAATCGAACGTTAATTTTATAAGTATTACCTGTGAATATAAATCCCTTAAAGTTCAAATTTTATTTTAAATTTGTTATAATATTATTACATTTAAAAGTTAAAAAAACCGAAAATTATGAGACTGGATTAATACACGGTGGATGAATGTGTGGTGTAGTAAATGCTACTCAACTATCCCGAAATGGTCTAGGAATCTGCATTTCGGCTGTAAATGGAATATAAACAATGGATGTCGAATTCTTAGAATGAAAATCCATTGGACTTTTCGATCTAGGCTATGCTGAAAGCGAAAATTAATATCAAAACAAATTTGCGAATAGAACAAAATTCCTTAAACTCTCATTCGTGAAGCGTGTGAATCTTTTTCTTTTTGTCATTAAGACCAAATTATACACGCAAAAGTAGGATATAGGTATAGACTAATAAACTTATATTCCACAAATTAAATATGTATTTTGAACGAAGCAAAAAGTTTTAAAAATGTGCCTGTTTTAAATTGGTAACGTTTCACTCCAGCCAATCCAGTATATCTTTTCATTTTAATTTTTATGTATTTATGTCAAATGCCTTGACAATAATTTTGGTATATGCTAGAAGTATAAATGAATTGTTCAGGACATGTATATACAGAAAAACAATATTCACATATATAAATTGAATACGCTAGACCGTGTAACTGGTATCCCAACTTTATATTTGTCACCAGACCAGAACTAGAAAACTACTGGTAAAAATGTCCTTAGTTCTAAACTAACACCCTTTCTCCATGTAATCTCAATTTTCCAATTCCTATTTCATTCGTAAAATCTAGCGAAAAACCGCTGTAAACTCCTAATAAGTCCCATAAAACTGTCAAAGCCATAAATTCCTTTCAACCCGGCAGGAAGACTTCCCTTCCTGGAGACTTAAAAACTTTCCGGGTGCGACAGAATTCTTCGATTGTTGTTTATCGCTGAAATTGGATCCTGTCACAGCGCAAACATATCGATCCAAGCTCCTTTTGTTTGCCGCCCTAATAAGTTTTGTCGCACCCGGGAATCGGGACGGGATGGAAGCAGCAGAACGATAGTCCTGACAGGTCGTGCACACGGACACTTCCCCAGAAATTGATTTTCCTGGTGCCTAACAGGAGCACCCGGCCCTAAGTACATACGAGCACACGCATGTGGGAGGCTAAAGGGCGGTGCATCAGTGGGAAAACGTGTTAAGCCCTTTATAAAGCCATGTCCGGCCCGTTGAAACTGTGCCCAAGAGGCCAATTGTTTTGGTTTACAAATTTTCCTGCATATTTCCATTTGTATGGTTCGGCTCACCTACACACGTGGATTTACGGGGTCTCACACCTATGCCCCTTATGAATTACCGGTAATGAAGGTAAAAGGACTTATGGTGCTCCTAAAAGCTTTGTTCATGCCGCAAAATCATGGAAATCCGTACATAAGGAACATGATTGGTTCGCCCTGCATTCCCCAGATATCCTTCCGGGGTGAGGTTACAGGAAAATTCTTGGCTTGCGGTCACCTTATTATGGACACCCTATTTGTCCGCGGTTTGAATGCCTCCTGTTACGGCACTTAAGCGGTTAACGTGCTTCTAATGGCTGGTGAGGTGTGAACCAATGTGACCCGTTAAGACCTGGCTTTATTGCCTGGAAAACCATAAAAAGAACCCCAGCAAGGAATGCAGCAACCTATTAATGTCGACCAAGCACCACAACTTCTCGGAAATTTTCTGAGATTTGTGGGATTTTAATTAACGTCTATTTGATAATTGCACAAGCTCAAGCGTACGACTGCCTAAAACTGAATCCTCATTAAGAGTACCTCTGATAATTTCCCGTAGAAAAACTCGTAACTGTAACAACAAACATTCTTACCTATTTGTATATTTGTACAATATTTTTCCGTACCAAAGTGTAGGATGCGGAGCTAGCCCCAACATTAGTTTTACATATTGGTTTTGGTTTTTGGTATAAAAGAGAACAAGATAAAATTAATTAATAGAGGAGCGGATATCGTATATTGTATTTTATATTTATATACTTATATTAGAAATATTGCGACATGTGAGGTAAAAACTTAGCAGCTTACCTGATGAAACAAATTTGAAAAATTAATGATGCCATAATTCATGTTAGAGGTTTGCACACTTCAAAAATATATTATAATTTTCAAGCGACTAAACTTTTACTGAAATAGATAAATGGAAATATGGAAGTTATCTTCCATACAAGAACTGTAGAAGAAGAAAGTAGAGATCCTCATCCATCCTGACCAACAGTTTGCATTTCCGAACTTAATTGAAGTATTGATTTCATTAAGAGAATTCACCTTCTGTTCTTATCTAGCTGCCATTGAAAAGATTTTTAATAATATCATGTTTTCAAGATCATAAAATGTAAAATTACATTATGAGAAAAATGAAAATAATTTTGAAAAAAAACCAGTTACTCTAAGGATATTGAATTCTTTATATCACGAGGGTATAACATTTGTCTCGGCTGGCGAATATACGAAAAGTTTTTAAAACAAAAATTAACCCCTCTAATTCCTCAACATGTATTCTTTGCATAAACGCCGAAAGGCTGTTGACAAATTTGTTCCACAATTCCTAAAGAGAATTTTACTGAGCCATCCTTAGAGATGAATTTTCTTTTGGAGTAAATGATTATAATTCTGAATGGAAAATTAACCTTATTAAAAACTGCTTTTTGACTCATATTCCTTATTTCTTTAAATAATTAACTTACTGCTGTATATCACTGTAAAAGAAAAAATAGATTTGTTCGATGTTAATATAATAAAACAAGACATGCTTTTTTATAAAAACTTTATTTTCGAGTATTAAACTTTAAATATGAGTGTGCTTCTGCTGTTTTGTGCAACATTTTTCTTCGATCTAAGGATAATCTCTGCAAAGATTCCATTAAAGGATTTTTGAATAATAGTTTAGCGATTTTTAATATACAGGGTGAATCAGAAAGGCGTATTTCAACATATTAAGTTTGTATTTCAGAATTGAGGTAAGGTTTAGCAATTTATAGTTTGATAAGAAAGTAATTTCAGTAGAATCAATATTGGGGTAAAGTAATTACCATGGTTGTCCATGCAATAATAACTCGAATTGACGGTATATGAAGTATTCTGATCAGTGTTTCACCTTGTACGAGTTTATCAACGTTTTACATAGAAAAGCGGATTAGAACAAGTCGCCACTTGTGTTTAAGAGGGCTAAAAGTTCAAAGCGAATTCAATTAGAAAGTAGTAAAAAAAAATTGTTTAAACAATTTTATAAAATAAAACAAATAATAAACTGCCAATTTCATTGATATATACTTTAATAACTAAAGTTTTAAAGTTTTTATTTCGCTATTTCAAAAATTGTTATTATTTATTGAAAGTCACACAGTAGTACAAATTTAAAATATTTTTTTTAGCAAACTTGTAATTCTCATTCTTCATATTTAAACTGATTCTTTAGGAAAAAAACATTATTATTATTTTTTAATATATGCATCAAAAAGAACTGAAGGTACATAATGACTCATGGGAAAAATTAGGCTTGATTTATTTGTAAACATTTGAGTTAAGTTAAATTTTAGTTTTAAGACAGTACTTGAAGTTATCGTATCAATCATGCTCTTAATTTGAGAGAAAAGCAATATACCGGTGAATTGGAATTTCCAAATCAAAAACAAATCTACCTCAAGACTCTTTTGACTTTATGATTAGGTATAAATTCTCTTTACTACATTTTAATACTACGCTGAACGGAAATCAACTTTAGGGGTTACATACAACTTGACCTCGATGTGGTTTTCATGATTATTTTACAGCTTATAAGAAATAATTGATAAATATCCAATAATGGTTTTCGAAAGTCCATGCTTTAAGGCATTTACAAAAATTTTTATATTAAAAACGATTCAAATACCAGCCCATCTTTGGTAACGTATTTATTTATCGCTGACAGTGGACATGGTTATATATGAAATCAAAATTCAGGTGGATTATGTTAGTGTTATCGCGCCTGGACCAAAGATTTGTTAAAATTTCAATTATCATAAAACATAACTATTTTAGCGAAATCAAAATCCCCTCGTTTAGGTTTTCCCCTTCATCATAACAAACAATAACATGGCATTTGAAATCGATCGCATTAATAGTTTTTGAGTTACTGTGACCACGGGTATGATACTTAGAAAGCCTTATGATTTCTGGTAGCACGTCTTATACGAGCATGCCTATAATTTTTGAATCAATTCTCTGGTATTCTTGAGATGATTTACTAATAAAAATTGCAATAAAAAAATAAATTGATTTGTAAATCCCTCATAATTAATGATAATTTAAAAATTATTATTGCAAGAAATACAGTAAGTACAAGACTGTCTTCTTTCTACCTTAGACGGTTTTCCTCATCAATTTCTTTTGAAGTTTTACCGCTTCAGAGTCTCACAAAGGCACGACGAAAGACTTAAATTGCCCGTGACAAATTTCGCGCGCATTGTAACATCTCGGTTGAATGCAACATCCTACGATGGCACTTGCACCGGCTGGCCTTTTTCCGGGACAATGCGACGTGCACTGGACCGCGAACGCTAATTCAACTTCTACGTCACGAATCAAAGAGCTACAGAAGCTGAACAATCGTCCCGGGTCCCCGGTTCCAGTTAGGGGCAGACCAAGTGAAGCCGGGGACCACGACGACGGACGAGACTGTCAATGGCTCCGCGAAGAAACTGGGTCACTTCCATTAAGATGAGCTCCAGCAAATCTAGAAAAGGCTTTGCAATTTATAGCCCGTCAGCGTGCCGTTATCATGTTTTTGACCAAATCTCTGACAGAGTCCCGGCCAAGGACATCCACGGGACGTGATGGAGCTGAATTTGTATTTTACGTTGCCGAGATGAATGGCTTGGATTTAGGAGTGAAAAAAATTTTTGAGAAGTCGATGACAAGTTTATCACTTAGCCTTTCGTCTGGGGGACTATAGAGGAGTCCCTGAGTCGGATTATGGGTGATGTCACTACAAAGAATTTGGCGAGCTAAGCTAATAAGAAATTTTCAGTCTATTGTTTTGTTTATTCACACGTTAT
This sequence comes from Philonicus albiceps, assembly GCA_963969385.1. Classification (NCBI taxonomy): domain Eukaryota; kingdom Metazoa; phylum Arthropoda; class Insecta; order Diptera; family Asilidae; genus Philonicus; species Philonicus albiceps. The sequence goes on from OZ017773.1 coordinate 12,541,509, forward strand.
GGGCTTAATAGGAGAAGTTTATAAGAACGGTCAAAATAAACTAAAATTTTAAGTCGCAGCTTAAATCATGATAATTTATTTCTATTAAAAACTCTTTCGACACTTTAAGATTAAGAACGTCTTGGGATGATCAAAAAGAAACAAATTCAATATTGTTATACTCGAATTTTGTTAAATTTGTGCTTCATTCGACATTGGTATTATAATTTAACTATAAAATATACATATATACTATATAAAGTATACTATAAAAGATATAGATTAAATCTGGGGCATATGGTGACTACTGAAACCGACATTGCGGAGATCGGAGAGAGTTCTATAAGTTTTTGAACTTAATTTAATATCTCGTAAATTATTCATCTACATGAATTCTATCTTATTTATTATGAAACTATAGGGCTTAATCTTTAATATAAAATGTATGTTAAGATATTTGTAGCATCCCTGCTATGGTAGGTTTGACACATGTGAAATAAAATTAAACATAGCAATGTTAAAATAAAAACATGATATACCACAATTTCAGTCTTTAAAAAATTGTAAGGTTTACAATAAAGCGCCTACTGTTTGTACTCTAGATTCTAGGTTCTAGGTTCAAGTGGCTGCCAAAAAGGCACACTTAGGCCAAGTTAGGCCCATTGTGATACCACGTGGGACGAAGCCCCCAATAACTAGCCTTCGAACCATTTGGACTCTTTAATGAACTGTTCCAGGCTTCTAATCCTGACGGAGCTCAGTTCCGACAGATCATTAAAGAAAGTGGAGCCCAGGCTCCGATTTCTCCGCACCGCTAGTGCTGGGCATTGACACAGGAAGTGAATGATGTTCTCTTCCTCTTCCTCATTGAGGCAACTTCTGCAGAAGTCTTGCGTGGTCACCCCCATCCTATTGGCATGTTTGCCCATAAGACAGCGGCCCGTGATGACCGCTACTACGTTGCTGATAGCGGCTCTCTTGAGCGAGACCAAGTTTCTAGACGTGTTGCGGTAGAAGATGGGCCAGATAAATCTGGTCGTTGCGCAGGTGGGCTAATTTGTGTTTGTACTCGAAAATATTTAATCCATTTCTCTAGAGTCTCTTTCTTTTTTATCTTAAGAGGTTCTACATGTTAGAACCAGAACCAGAAGTTTGGTTAGAACTATTTGGATTGTCTAGACAAAATTTACTTTTATAGGAAAATATTTATTTACGGACAAATTTCGCTGAGAGAGGAAAATTTCTTTTCGAATCGAAACGATTTTTATTTTAGTAAGATGTATTGGGCCAACAAAGATATTTGGTTCATTTTACATAAAGCATTTCCTAAATCCAACTACATATTATATATTATGCAAATATATGTATGTTACTATTTATGTTTTAAGAGACAGTTCTTCATCCCAAATTTATTAACCAGCATTCGAAATAGTGAATTTTTTGAGTAAAATGTCGTCACAGGAAAAGTTATCTGATGTGCTAGATTTTGCCTTTTCGTGAGTTTTAAATATATACTTTCAAGTAAAACTTTTACTGATTGGCCGACTGCTTAAATAGCTAAATAGAGAAGAATAAGATTAATATTTAGAGTTGTTTTTAAGCAATCTTGAATGCACCATAAAATATTTTATAAATATAAAAATGTACTGTTCAATAAATATAAATTTAGTTTTAAATGGTATTGCAGATGGGACAAACAAAAGTCACAATATATTTTGTTTGTTGGTTTTTTCTGACCAAACAGAACACGAATTTTAACACACTTCAAGAAATAGATCGGCATATTGTGATGTGGTTCACATCTTTCCGACACACCCTGTACATATCTTTCAATTTGTAGTATAGGATGGAAATCCATTTACTGAAACGATCTAGTCTGGAAAATTAATAATTAAAATTAAAGAAGAACTCATCCATTTCGTTGAGGTTGTACAAAAATTGTTTCGTAACAGACAATCAACAGCGCCCTCTCATCATGCAAGCAATTACGGGCTGTAACATAAATCATCGTCACATCTATCTAACGAGCATAATGCGCATTAATGGCGCGAAATAATTGCTAGATAGACACTAGACTAGTGTCACTAGTCGGTAATTGCAGCCGTCAAAAGATTATCACGGGCACGTCTTTCGCCGACGTTAAAGAGCAATCGCCTTGCAAATCGAAAGAAAAGCTCAAGCATCCTCGTTTCTTTGCGATATTATAATTTCCTGGAGAAAGAGACAATCGCGCCTTGAGCTCAGCTAGGTACTTAAGGCGCGACTATCGAATTGCTTTTTTTTTAATTTTTTTTTCTAAGAGCCCTTCAAAGGAAAGCAATCGATTTGTCGAACTCACGTTCTTAGGTCCTCTTCACCCGCCCTCTTCTGATCATCACGCTTATTCTGCGACAGTGAACTTGGGAAATTTATCGTCGCGTATTAATTCAGACCCATGTCTTCGTGTTTTTTCTCTATTAAATCGGAAGTCTGGCAAATTTCATTTCTTCCTTTTTGCAGCCTTTTTTCATTATTTTGCAAGGACAGAGAAAAATTGCGACAGCGAGACATCTCAGTCGCGCCGCAATTCCACTTTTACAAGTAGTACTCTCACCTGTGAGCGTGGGTCTGGAGAGGAGCGGAAAGGTAAAATTGCTACCTGAAACTTCCGTGCGATGTCATCTTTTGTAATTCTGATTTATATCGCTCGGCTGAATTAGCACGTCGCCTACAACATTTTCTTTCTAGCTGTGTCCTGTGGAATATGCTCCACGGCAGGGGTTTTTTTTCAGAGGACCATGGGATCATTTATTTCGGCTTAACCATCGTTAACCACCTGGAGGGACGAATTGGTTTAGGTGTCGGTCGAAGTTGCTGTACCGCAGATTCAACGGAGTCTGCTGGCTGGACCACTTTCAAAATGTGTCGCTTCTAATTAGTTTATGAACCTAAATAATAAATTTACGATGCTGCGGGTATAGCAATATACCTTCGCATTGTGTACTATATTTTTCGAGATAATATTATTTCATTGATTTATTTAGCATAGTCGCGCATTTTGATTTATAATTTAATTATAATTTTCGCGATATCTTAACCCTTTCACTGCCAACGACGAGATATCTCGTAGTTGCCTATAGCTGAATGTGTGGCTGAATATGATCTCGGCAGCGAATGGGTTAATTAGGAATGTCCAATTTTTTAATAAACCGAGTAAAAATTTTCAAAAGCACAGCACAAACGCGCCTAAATCTAGTTCATATAGCGCATAAATACGACTGACGCTGATATGAAAATTCCTGCAACAAGGATGGAACTTCGTTGAAATATATGCGTCTATAACAGATACGGAATCTTAAAAATGAGCTTGAAACAGGCATAAACGCGTCTATAGGAAGCACGGAACCTCAAAAATATGCCAGTAAGAGGTATGGAACCTCAAAAATAGGTGCGGCACGCTCTCATACACGCGCCTATAAAAGGTAGAGAATTTCAAAAACAAAACCCGGTACGCTGGCAGATAAATCTGTACATCACTTTTAATCCTGATTGGCATTACATTTTAATACCTTTATTTAATTTTAATGAAGATTAAAAATTAATCCTTTACTTTATTAAAGATTAATTGCTTTAAATAATTAGATTGCAATAGAAGTAAAGAACATTATTATGCTTTGGAAAGGATTTTCAATTGTGTTAAATAATTATAAAGTTTTCAAACACTAAATTATTGCCTAGAAGGCAACAATCATATTGGAAGCATTTTAAATATTAACATTCTATGAGCCTCGAAATAAGTATTTATTAACATTAAAAAGTACAGGATACAATAATGCAAAATGTATTTATAGTGCATAAAACACTGTTGGATAAAATATAACTTTAAATTCAAATTAACAATAACCAAATTCCGACTGCTAGATCTAAGCAAAGAGTGTGTCGCGTTTCTTCACTAAAAACAGAACACAGAATGATATCAATAGGGAAAATGCGCATCCCCTCAATTTCGAGTAGATTTTATAGTATTCTTAGCCTGGAGTATGTTACAAGTTTAATTACGCGTACTAGGGTTAAAAATGAAAGGCAGACAAGGGTTAAAGACGATTGTAATCATTTGATGGAATATGTTCTATTCCATAATAGCATTGAATTTATATTTTAATGTATTACATATTAATCCTATTGGAAGTAAAAGAATTCTAAACCTTTTAATATAATAATATTTATTAACGAACTGCATTAAAATTCCTTATAATACAAAACGGAGAATATTATGCTCACATTTTTCTGAGTGTACACTCTAGAAAATAAATTTAGATTTATTTCAATCTATAAAGTAAATTTGATACCATTTAAATTTAAGCTGTTAAAGTTTACTTAATTTATTAGCTTTTTTAAAGTAAATACCAAGTCATAGGTTCGAGCCGTCCCTTGGTCGTTGTTTTCTTGAACAATTCCTATATTCATGTACACTTATATTATAAAGACATAAAGTTTGTAAGTTTGGATGTAGGGGATAATATCTAAAACTACTCATTCGATTTTTAAAATTCTTTCACCAATATTTAGAACCATGTATGTATATGTTATCATCCCGTTAAAATAAAAGGGTTTTTCGTAGACCAATTTTGCAACCTAAGTCGACGAAATTTTGTATGTAAAATTGAACGTTAAATTGTTTTTAGCTCAATCACGCCTAAACGCTTGGTACGATCATTTTTAATTTTTTAAATGTATTTACATACTACATATTCCGGCTTAACATGTAGGCTACTTTAAATTCGCGGATTTCAAAATTATGGATCCAAGATGATGGCGGCCAAAATTTGTAAATATGATGATTGCCATGAAAATTAATATTTGAGGTTGATTGAGATCCTGATTGCCATTCTATGTTCGAGTTTGGAAATTCAAGATAGCGAATCCAATATGTAAACCAACAATTTTCGAACTTCGACGATTTTAAGCGAAAATTAGTATAATTATATTTTAAGGTTATTAATTTCGAATCTACTATCAAAATTTTGTGACTAAAATCTTCGGAATTTAAGCGAAATTTATTTTGAATTTGAATTGATTTTGAATCGTTTTATACACATATAAAAATGATTCCAGATTGTTGTGAAAATCGACTCTAGGAGGTTTTTGGGAACGAAATCGAATCTACCATTAAAGTTTCCAAATTTGGTGATCGATATTCCTCGATTTCAAGCAATGGGGTTTGTCGTGAAAATCGACATAAGAGAGCTTTTGGGAATGCTAATTTCGAAACTGAAATCAACATTACCAAACTAAAAATGGCACATCTAATAAGACTAAACTGTCTTTACATTAAGCAATTTGAATGAAAAATAATATCAAGACAGTTTCGAGGCTATGGAATTCAAATCTACAATTCATAATGGGTATGAAAAATTTTAAATTTCAAGAAAACCAACACTACATTTGGATTTTTCAATTTTATAATTTTTCGAATCCTCGTACTTAGGATTTATCTACTGTCCTAAATAAATAAATCGAACCCTCATCCTTTTTCTTACATAACCGTCTGTTGTGTACCGTGCTTCGTTTGGACTGGTCCGGGTGCGATAGGACTTGTACCATGCCTGTCGCATGTCTAATTTAATTGTAGTATGAGTGCCTTTACTGCGTCCGTGCCTGTTTGTGCTACGTTTGAGTCTATTGATTTTTCCTCGGGAACCTTTTATAAAACAAAAAAGTATAAAAAACAATGTCTTTTTAGAAAACGAAAGAGTGTAGGATATTTTTTTCGATAAATCAGCATTTAACGACAGTACAATTCGTTTATAAGGGACGTGCCAAAGTGAAACATAATTTTGAGAGTTTTGTCGAGAGTGCTTAAAATTTATTCACGGTGTGGATACTCACTTAGTTATAAAGTGAGTAAAATGTAAATGTAATCGTACATATAGTAGGTATATGCACCTTAAATTTACGCTTAATAAGGTCAAAATAGACGATGTTGATTCTAGATAGTGTGTTGTTTTTATTTTGGTCTATGTTTTAGCTCCAGACCTAACACTAATCCGCCTCAAATTTCGGATTTCTAAATTAAACCTGTATGCAGCGCAAAGTTTAGTTTTAATTTACATGGGAACAATTACTCTTGCATATAAACGTGAACAACTCGTTAAAAAATCAGTTTTAACAAGTTTCGTATATTAGCATTTTGTTAAGGATTAAATTTCATATAAAAAAGATAGGAACTACTAACTTCGTAAATTTAAGAGTTTCATGTTCATTTTAATATACGCGAATTTTTTAAATTTTCTTCAAATCAATTATTCCTACGAATTCAAATGGATTTATAGAAACATCTAAAAATCTAAAATAATTTTGTTAAAAGGTAAATTGTGGTTAGTGTGTTGAAAGATATTTTTGAACAAAAGCTTTTTGGATTTTAAATCTTAAAACATATAGAGCGGATGGAAAGATAATGTTAAACGAATACCAAAAAAAAAAAACACCTTAATACATATATATAAATAAATTTTGTTGTTAACCTTTTATTATGAATTTGGTTGATCTTTAATAATTACGTTTCGTAAAATTCGTGATTTTTGGTGTAAATAGTCGGCCAAATGAGTTGATAATTTAAAGATTAATGAAAACATTTTATGGTTTTGTCAAGGATAAATAAAGGTTCGTAGACAAAAAAGTAGACGTTCTGTTAAAGTGCTCTCAATTCACGGAGTGCACAGCAATTAGGGATCCATCCATCTACTGTTTGAAAAATATTTACATTTATTTTGCAGAAAACCATCTTCAGTGATGAAACTAATTTTAAAATGGATGGATTCACCAATAAGCAGAACGGTTGGGTTTGGGGAGAAGAAAATCCTTGAATAGTTTCAGAAAAATCATAACATCCACAAGAATGTACTGTTTATGGGCTACAGAAAATTGATTGAAGATTTTTTGTGGGAACAGCAGAATGGAGGAGGTACATGTTACATTGAGTTCTTCAGATCTAAGTTTCCCATTTGAGTAATTCGACGTAATAATGGCATAAACTGGAAACCTTGAAAAGAAAAGTCTGTATGGATAAGCCAACAACAATTGCACACCTAAAAAATAAAATCCGGATTGAAATTAATGAGCTAAATGTTTTAATGACTGACAAATTATTGAAAATTTTTATAATCATATAAGAAGCCTGTATATGTGCCCGACGTGGGTATTTGAACTACGCCATTTTCCATATATAATTATGGACCATAATCTTTATCGAAATAAAGAAACTCGACAAAATCTAAGTATTTATGTGTTTTTTTTTAAATCGGTCAAGAGTGAGTCGAAGTTGAGCAATTGCGGTTCGGTACCGGAACTATATCAACAAACATTCGATCGAAGGATTTGATAACTGAAAAATTAATGAATTGTGCCATATTTGCTAGAACATTGGTAAATACGTTATCAATTAGTATTTATTTATTCCTTATATTAAAAGAATAAATGAAATTAATTCTTCTGAAAGAATACAAATCGATTTATTCCTTTTGTCTTTAAACCTGAAAATAGAGTAGTAGTGAAGATTCTGCCCACTTCCCATATATAGAGTGCAGTTTTCCTGTTATCTTTGGATGAGTACCTGGAGAATTTCGATATTTTAGCTTTAGCTAAAAGATCAGGAAAGTGGGACGGTTTTTTTCACATTTTGTGGTATAGCTTTACAACCAATTTATAAACAATTTATTTGGAATCCTTGCAAGTAGACGTTTTCAACGACATACCGCACGATGCATAAAATTAAAGGGTTCTAAATCACCCCTATTAAAAATTTAAAAAAATATATATGTTTCATAATTTTCGATCGGAATATATGCGCGCCGCAACAATTTAACATTCTGTAAAATTTTAAGCTCCTACGTTTAGTGGTTTTTGACGAAAAAATCTGCGATAGACAGACGGATGAACGCTGGTATGGAACCATAATAAACATCTAGAGGTTAGTGAAAGGTTGACAAATTTTTATATATGTATCTAGAGAACAAATTCTAGTTGAAATTCACGATAGTCTACAGCGACAAAAGTTAGACTGGACATAATACTTTTGATTTTATTAACATCTTAGGTTGGGTTTTGAAAAGCTTTGGAAAGTACGGTGGGTGTGAAAACCAGCAAAGGTCGTGGCATATTTGCTAGACTGGGTGCAAAAAATATCGACTAATCCGCCAAAGAAGCGATGTAATCCTCCCTACCGTCGAAAGAGGGAGTAATTAGTCGCTTTGTGGGATTTGCTGTGAGAAACTGCTTACCGCAGCGAAAGTGTACGTAATCCAATAAACCGCCTTGCTGCATGTCCCCAGGTCAACTGGCCCGGGGCGGTAGGTCAGCTGCAATCGACCGATGATCTGGCTCGCCTCTAATGAGTAATTCAATTAGGTCGGTTAATTTGTAACTAAATTGCGAATTAAACTAAACGCAATTCGCCACCCATCCCCATAGGCGAGCAGTTCGGTCTCCTACCTGAACATAAAATGACTTCCAATAACCATCATTACCACCGGCAGCAGGCATGCATCGCTCGGACACCATCACTAAATCACATGAAATAGTTGCACTGGGGCCCCCGTACGTTCCAAAAGGCTGCAGAGGACAAAAAGAAGCCAATGGCCGGTCGTGTCTCGCCTATTCGATAAATTTAATCGGGGTTGATGTTGCAGGCGATAGTAACGCATTCCAGCTGTTAATCAGCCTCAACGAGGATTACACGACCCTTCAGCTGGCAGGCCTGGCCCCAGTCGATTTAAAAATTTTATGGTCCATAAACCTGCAGAGGGGTATGGTCGAAAAGCGGCAGAGACTGGGGCGTAATTAGACCCGGAGATAATTTTCCTCTTGAAGAAACTTTCTCCATCGCGGGCTTTCGGCTTCTTGAGACGACGCAAGGTGATTCAAAGGAGACCTCAAATGGTCGTCGTCGCGCTTGGTCATGACACCATCCGAAAGTGAGCATAAGTCTTCTGGAATATCCGAATTTTGCGGTGGAAAGTTTAATTAAGGAAGTATCAAAGCTGGGGTTGTTGGGGACATTTTTCAGGACAATTGCCCGGGCGACTACTCGAGGAGCGAACTGCTGGAGGACATCTGTTCTCCATAGAGAAAGTTTGTAACAATTTTGGGAACCAGATGGAGGAAAGGTGCTGAATAAAAAACTTTGGAAATTCGTATCGTAAGGCACAAAGGGGGCGATAGTCTTGGTACTTTCCTTATTTCGCTCGGGGGTTTACGTTGGGCTTTTATGCCAGTGGAGCTGCATGTGTGTTTTGTAATTTTAAATTTATACCCTAGCTACATTACAAGTCCACCGCTATTTCCTTCGTTAAGCTTCCTTTTCGAGGCATCATTTGAAAATTACTAAATACTTTTTGAAGTATTGTTATTAAGTATTTATTTTAGAATTTTCCTTATGCTCCTGAACAATAATAAACAGAAGATCAGTCACTACACTGAGAAAAAAGGTGCTACAAAATCATTGAATAGAGTTTATGTGACTAAGAAAATCAATGACAAATTTTAAGTGATTTATTGAATTGTTCAATAAATTTGCTACAGAATTTTTTCAATGTATATGCACTACCACTCATAAGTATTTGCCCACCTTAAATAATATTTTAAAATATTATTAAATAAGGAATTACCTAGCTCATTTGTTGTTATCACAATATAGAATCCTAGTAATACTTTATTTAAGATAATAAAGCAACATTTTAATATTTTGTTTTTGTATAATATCACGCTATTTACATTACGCCCATTTAGCAGAATCTAAGTCGTGTACTTTAAGACTATTCTGTTCGGTCATATTTGGCCACAAAGGTAAAGTTTTATATTTTTTCTTATATATTCTGAGAAAGCAATACACGACCCTTCTAGGGAGTAAATAATTAACAACTTCATTCAAGTATACCAAGTTATTCAGGACGGTTTAAATCAGTAACACATCTGATACCAACCAATTTTTCAATATTAGTAGTTTAAAATGAAACAATGGCTAAAACTAAAGAATTAACTATCGAAACACGTGGTTTAATCATTAGTCTTCATAAATTAAACAAAAGTAACAGGGAAATAGCTACCTAGTTGAATCTATCGCGAAGGACAGTGGATTATAATGATAAAAATATTCATTAACCCTACGCTTATGTTATATTAGGTCCAAAATTGTTAAAAAGGCAACACTGCGTTGATATGAAGCCTATATCGGGTCCAAAAACTTTAAAAACGGATCTGAACCGCAGGCCCAAAATCATTTAATTAAACTTAATTTTATAGAGTTTGCCTCGCTTATAATTCACACTTTAAACCAAGCATATATATATAGGGACTGACGTTAAATTCATTCGATCGTGGCAGTTGTATATAATTCACTATTTCAGTTCACCGAGGGTCCTAAAAATGTACTATGCCCGCTTTAAGTTCATCTTAATCGAGTGTTAGAACACGTGTTAGCTTCAAATAAAATTTTTTGCCTGATATGGGACTCTGTTAGGACCGCAGACGTCAAATAGATTCGCTAAAACAATTTTCTACTTTTACGAGTTGTTGACGAATTCTAACCATGTTAACCTTTGTGCCAACAACACACAATTTGCGGGAAGCGTTTCTTTTTTGTTTTAATTTGAAGAAAAGTGCAGCCCATGGACATCGATTACTGTGTGAAGCATATGGGGAATATCAAATAAAAAAAGTGGCAATTTTGAGACCAGCGGCAAAGGGGCACAAGGGAGGCCAGTAACGTTTGACGATACTGATTTGGAAGTTCAAGAAGAGCTCGCTAAAACCTTCGGAGTGACTCAACAAACGATTTCAAACTGTCTCAAGATATGGTGCAAAAACAACGAAATTAGGTTTCGTATGAGCTCAAGTCAAGAGACGCTTGGCCACATATTGCAACAGTCGTCAAGGAAACTTTGGAGCCGCTGATGGATGGATGTCCTACTCCACTCGCTGTATTCACCAAATATTGCTCCTTCCGACTACAACTTTTTCCGATCGATGACTCATGGCCTAGTCGAGCAGCACTTCACTCAAAATTGGGCCGATTCTTGGAACGCCTCAAAGGATAAAGAATTTTTTCAACGTATGCTGCGTGTAAGATGAGTAAAAGGCGTAGCTAAAGATCGATATTTTGAATAAAATATATTGTACCACTTTTTCTGAATACACCTTCAAAGTTACAAAAAGAAAAAAATCCAAAACTTATTTGTATCCGCAATAGTTGATATCAAGTCGGAATTTTTACTTGGGTTAATTACGTTCAAAATTATTAAAATAAGGTATCAGGCACCTACATCGACTGTGCAGCGCTTCTGATGGTGGTGCAAGGAAATTTGACTTTCTTGGAATTATCCAAAACATTCATCATAAATTTTAGCCCATTTATGAAAGAATTTCGCAAAATCCTGTCTTAGAGAAGAACCCTTCTACTGTCCACACTGTCCACATTTCTATTTCTTCTAACATACCAATAAAATAAAATATCTAAATCAGTTAACATTGCTGTTTTGATTTTGACCATTTTCAATTATCATATAATCTGGCTTCGTAATAAATCTAGTTACGCGTCGCAGAAACATTGGGTTATATTACAAAAATTTCGCGGTACAAAAAATCGCTTGTTGATTGCCTCAGACGGGTGCCCCATTACCTAATAACCTGGGCTCATTGTCGGGACGAAGAGTGGGTGCATATCGCGTTCGACGCAAACACCGGAAGTCACAGAGCAATCCAATTTGCTTTGAAAGTGGATAATCGCCGTCGTAAGGCGCGTAATGATCCAAAGGGGGTTAGGGTAACCTTCGTATCCACTTGCACGGATTTAACCAACCCGCTGTTATGTTTTATTTGATACAATAAAAAAAATAAGCCACCCGCTGTCCCGCTATTCCACCCAGGGTGTTTGCAGAGATTTCAATGCCATGAAGCTTTCTTGCTGCGTGTTTATTGCTCTCCGGCTGCCATTGTTTTAGGTAAATTGCGACGATTCCCGGGGTATGATACGCGGGCTCACCAACCTCAAAGCAAAGCCGTAACGATCGTAATAAAACGCGGAGTGATGCAGGAGCATGTTAACGCAGGCACTGCAACCAGGTGATTACGGCCTTATGAGAGGGTCGGAGTTGTTTTCTTCTAAGCAAATTGTAGGAAAACATCTGGAACATAAGAAAAACATCCTCACACCCCCGAACAGCCCAGGTCCACTTCCCTCCCCCCGATAGCATAGTGTGCTTCCCGCTTGTTTGCGCTAGGGGAGCTCCAGCAAGAGTTAGGTTGCGGAAATGGAACTGGATCGGGGTGTTGCCCTAAAGGGGGTTACTATGGCAACTTAAGGAATCACATGGCTTCTCAAGTCCGACCGAATAAAATCGGTCGCTCCTTCGCCGCCTGGGGCAGCGAAATGCTGCGACCAGCGACAGATGTAGCTCCTCCGGGCATCAAAATGAATCAAAAACACAAAAATTGCTTTGTCTACGGAGCATAATGTGACTCTGGGCCCACCCCTTCTGGAATTTGACCAGTCTCTCACTGTTGCGGCTTAGCTGAAGCTTGCAGGGTGGCTCAGCTAAATGGGGTCTGCTGCGTTGTTGCCGGTGAGTTAATGGAGGTTTATCAGTTTCACTACGCAATAAAATGAAGCCCCTGCAAGTGACACGGAAAAGTAATTTTCCTAAAGTGGACCCGAATCGTTTGTGTAATTTATAAATTTGTTCAGGTGACCCGTCTGATGCAGGCCTAGACAGGAGGGATAGAGGTGTCAATTAGAAAATACCAGACGAAGAGACTCCAAGAAGGAGTGGGTATAGTCGCCGCAAGGAAAGGGATGTTTTGGTTACACCTGGAATTTACGGTTTGATAATAGCTTCCTTCACTGAAGGCATTATGTGTTTTTACATATTAGACAATATTGTCTAATTTGTATGTGAAGAATTTTGGAATTTCTCAACTAAATCATTTCGAGACGAGAATTTTCCTTATCAAAAGCATTTCAAGGTAATTTGTGTTTAGAAGTAGATTTTGATTAACTAAAGTTAAGTTCAAAAGAGCATACCTACGTACGCGTATGGTAAAATGAAACATTTTTCATAATAACCGGACCAGAAAAATTTACCTGAGTATAATCAGGACTTGATCGAGCATTCCCAATGCCAGGATTGGGAATTTTTTATTTGAAATAAAATAAGATATTAGGTCTACCGGAAAGTTCTGTCCGATAATTTCGTTTCAAGTTTAAATATATTTGGATATGTTCGTTTGAGTTATATGTGGCTGTATATCTTTATAATTGCATTTATTATGTGCCCTTCGAAATTAACTACAACAAAGATAACTCATGTCATTGCCAGAGTGTCGAAATTTGTTAAAAGTTTTTGGTGAAGATGCTGTTTCGGACAGAACGTGTAGGAGATGGTTCGAAAAATTTAAAGCAGGTGATTTCGGCCTTAGTGATAAGCCAAGCTCTGGACGGCCATTTATGGTTGATGATGATATTTTTAAGACCATGTTAGATCAAATGATGAAAAATGGATTACATATGAAAACATCGTAAGGAAAACAGCGTGAACCCGGAAAGCATGCCTTCTTTACCTCTACACCGAGCTTGAGCCTTAAAAAGAGAATACTGTGTATATGGTGGGACATGCAAGGTCCAATCCATTATGAGCTTTTGGAACCCAAGAAAAAGCTAAATCGGAGAAATACAGTCAACAAATGTACGAGTTAACAAAGTACTCCAAGGAAAAAGGCTGACAATATTCAATAGGAAGGAAATCATACTGCATCACGATAATGCTAGACCACATACTGCTTTGGCGTCTCGCTAGAAGATCTCAGAGCTAGGATGGAAAATTCTTTCGCATCGATCATACCCCCCAGAACTTAACCATCAGATTTTCAACTATTCCTTTATTTACAAAATTATTTGATGAGAAAAAAAATTAAAAAATGAAGAAAACGTTTACGTTTACAGTAGTGCTGTATTTTCTTCAAAAATAGATTTTATAAATTGCCATCCTGCTGGAAGAAGTCATAAAGAACGATGGAAATTATATCGTACAATAAATCTAGTTAAATATGTTAAAAATTGCATCATTTTCTTTCTCTTCAAAAACGGACAGAACTTTCCGGTATACCTAATATAATAAAAAATAATAAGAATACTAATAAAAAAATAACGACCTAATTATTTCATTGGCATGTAGAATGCGACATAACGCTAATAAAAATGATGAGCATTGATCATTGCAATTTGAGCATTGAAAGGGTAAAAATTGTTAAGATAGCTGGAGTGAGTGAAGTGAACTGAATTGAATTGAAATGGTGGCAAAACGGAGAATGTCTGTTATAACTTTAAAAGGTTTGTTATAGTTAAACATACATATAGCATCTGAATTAGGATTCAGTAAATGAATCTTGGAGTTGTGAGAGATAGTAAGGCTCTGAATGGAAAAAAACTACTCCTAGGTAGAGCAACTTATTGAAGCAGTTAACCGTGAGAAATCGATTTAATTCCGAATGAGGAAAAATCATATCCTCCGCCAATTCTAAATTTAACCTGTTGGGGTCAGGTGGAGCTGCGAGAGTTCGCCACTGGAAAAGTTTGAATGCATCATGTCAATCGTAAAACATTCACCCTACATAATAGTTTGGCGATGCATTACTTTGGTTGGAGTTGGCCCTTTAATAAATCTGTGAGAAATACAAAAAAATAATATTGTATTAGATGATGATGTTCCCGCTCTAGGAAAACTCAATAAAATAACAGAAAATTCTGTTTTTCAAGACGCTGCAGCCCCTTGCCATCGAACTAGATCGGTATGTTTGTGAAAAGATCATATAAAATTTCGTTCTCTAATTCATTATAGGTGTCTTTTCTATCGAAGATTGAAGTCTATAAAGAGGAACTGGTAATAAATCTTTGTCTTAGCCTGCAAATCAAAACACGGATCTCAATCCCATCGAAAACATTTTGGCTATTTTCGGACAAAATATATTTCATATTTGACAATTTTCTACATTTCTGCGTAAGAAAACAATCCTTTTTGCAGGCGCGGAGTATGGGAAAAGGATGGTGTGTTCTAAAAATAAACGATCAGTTATAGGGTATTCAACAAGTATTCTAACATTTCTTCACTAGTCGCCAAAGTATCTGAAAACGCAGATTAGAAAACATCTTAAGGAATATTTTATTGCACCTAAAAGGCTTTTTTTCATTTTCAAATAACTGATTATTTTAAATAATTAAGCTAATTTATTTTAATACATTTATTTCATTTTAAAATAAAATTTTTATTTAAAATAACAATTAATTCAATTTTCCCGATGAGGATAATGTAGGCATGTAAAACAGAAGATTACTTGGGTCCTGATCAGGATTATTTGATTTAGAAATTGATCATGACGAGGATTGCATGATTTGGAATTATTCAGGTTCATCTAACGAATACCTTATGCGGAACTTATAAGGTTATTCGAATAGGAAATACTTTATATGGAATTAATAAGGTTCCTCATATCAGAAATACGAAATCAACTTTAGATAATAAAACTATCTTTATTTTGGTACGAATCTTTCACTTCTATGACTATTCCAAACTGCCCAAATATAAAATAGAAGTATCCGAGTACTCTAGTTCTTGAGAAAAAAATTATCTGAGAACTTGAGTTAGATAGTATTTGAGTATTTATTTAAGAAGTATTTGAGTATTAGAGTTCCGTAGTATCAAGTAAGAACATCTGAACCCTGTAAAATGAATGTAAAAAAAATGTAAAAATGCTAGTTAATTAATTGTAGGTTTCAATAAGTAAAAATAAAAAGACGTTCCAGAATAAGTCACAAGAATGAGATTATTTTCGTGTATTCTGATTATTTTAAACGTTTATTGTGCCACGGAATATACTCAAAACACATTTTAGAAAGCACTTTAATAAGCTTCTATATGTTTATAAAGCCACAAATCGAAAAACTTAATCACTTTCTTTTAATTTTGACTACTTAAATAAAGTAAATATCTGAAAGCCTGGCTATCTTCCAAAACGTAGTAATACCGCAGTATTAAAATGCATTGAGTTTCTTAATATTGAAGATCGCAGCGACGAAGTATTCAATTCCGGAATGCAGTACGACGCAACAGCATCCGTTGTGTCAAGAATAAGTAGACAGCGCAGTCAACATTTTCTAATTGCGCAGTTTGTCATTTGACAATCCCTACACTTTGGAATTTTATTAAATAACCTTTTTGTAAGCCTTACAGCTAGTTTTCTGCTTTTTCTTAACAATTTCCGTGCTTTCAGCAAATACAACTTCTACTCAACCGATTGATTTTATTTTTTTATTAATATATTTTGGATTATTTTTGTTGAACCACACATTCCAAAACATCAAATTACTACCTTTGCTACTGCGATATATTTGCAGTATTAAAGAAACATGTATGGTGTATTTTGATTTAGAGGCTGTCTTCCAAAGCACAGTAATATCGCAGTACTTTCGAAGCGCAACAATACTGCAGTACAAGTACATTAAGTTTCTTAACATCGAAGATCAAAGCGGCGACGAAATATTCTATTTCGAAACGCAATATGACGGTATCCGTTGTGCCAAAAATAAATAGGGAAAGCAGTTAAAATTTTCTCAAATCACAGTTTTACATTTCAGGGGTATACAATCAAAGTTGGTAAAGTCCACAACATTTTAAAAGTGAGATTTAAATTGCAACACATTTATTTCCGTATCTATATTTACCCCGTAGAATAATTTTATACAAATTCTAGTAATCTCGACTGTTATTTCAAATTGAAAATTGACTTTACAAGCAAACCTAGCAAAGCCCAAGTGAGTTGAGTTTCAATTTGAGTAAAGTCCTTTTCGACCAATAGGAAGGCTCCATTGCCTCCATTTCACTGACGCCTGAATCAAACCCTGTCCAGAAAGTTGGTAACAAATATAGGAAAGTCCTAAACATTCAGTTACAAACTTAGTAAAGTCCAAAACTTGGTAACAAAACTGGGAAAGTCCATCTTATACTTAAGGTTTTACTCAAAAGTATTGAATTGAGTGTGATGAACGCTTGTATTTCCATAATGTATTACATTCTGCATATAAATAATGTTTAACATTAGAATAGTTACCTGTAATTATTAAAATAATCGTTTTTATCGTTTACTGAACATTTTGGCACTGTGGACTTTACCAACTTTGATTGTATACCCCTGATTTGACACAATTAGTTAAAAATTTGTATTGAGATTAACTCAATGGAGAATAATTATTTTGTAAGTCAAATTAGACTGATTGCTTAACAATTTTAATACATTCATTGATACTGTATCCGATACCAAAAATTTGACATTTTGGAAAGCACTCACTGCACATTACCCAATTGAAAGAAATTTTAATTTATTTATTTATTTTGTAAAAGTATTTATTTAATTATTAATAAATGACATATAATAATAAGAATAGCTTTTGGATATGTTGGTATAATATTAATCTGCAACTGTTAAGGGTGATAAGGTTGTTCGGATGTTTATAAAAAATTAGGATTATAGGAAATAGTGAATGATGGTTGATTATTATACTTTGGGAAAACTGGAGGACCGTAACATGATTATGAAGTAGTGGGTAGTGCAGAAAACGACGATGATGCTCTTAATGGTAGTCATGCTGAAATTCATGACGGTGATGCAGAGGTAGATGATGCTAAAGTTTATGATGGTGGTGATGATCGCCGTGGTTAATTTTCTATTCCAGGTTCAACTGCAAACAAACAATGAATATCAAATATATGTAATTAGTTTTAAAATTAACGTTAAATAGAAGTTCTTTCCTTCAAGGTTCACTTATATTCTTTTCCTATAAACGTTCATTTGGTAAGTCAGAGAAGAACTTCATGAAAAACTTTCAATAAATTTATAGTATACATATATAAAAGAAAATCATTTGTTTCTGATTGAAGTTGCTTTTGTTGATTTTACGAATTGTTCTAATATTGTGAATACACCCAAAAAATCTTTCAACCAATAATCCATACTCCTTAAATTGACGACATTATAATTTTCGTAACAATTATGCAAAATCGTGATTTTTTCATTCTTTTTAAAGCAAATTATATATTTTGTAGGATTAACTAAAATTATTTCTGAGAATTTTGCCATATTGTAAATTTAATACACTTTGTTGTTAAATTAAACTTAACTTTTACTTTATACAAAATATGAAAATTCAACGCATGTTGGTATCAAATTTGAAGAAAATTTCGTCTAGTATGAAGAATAACAAATTGAGTTGATTTATAAAATTAAAGTGTTTTTATGAAAAATTTCTTGTTTTTTGCACTCGAATTATTGAATATTAGCGTAGAAAGAATATTTCACGAAAGATTACTTATTTGAAGCATTCTTAAAGCTACAGCATCAGTAAGAAAAATTTTGCAATAGTACGCATCTGATGTTAAATAGTTTGAAAATGAACTCAGTGAAAACAATGAAAAATGGATGTAATATGTAAAAGCCATTAAATGTAATGGGCTCTACACTATGCAAGCTATCAAATCGGAATTAGAAGATTTATCTTAAAAAAAAAAAAGAAGAAACAATTTTCACCGCAACGAAAAGTTTCTGAGAAGTAATAGAAGTATAATCGATTTGAATATGAATAAATATTGAGTTATGGCCTAGGTTAGGTTAGGTTGCTGTGGCTGCCTAGAAAGACACACTTAGGCCAATTTTGGCCCATTGTGTTACCACGTAGCGCGTAGGGGACCATGGTTATTCGTGGGATTCGAACCCACAGCCTCTGGGACGGTAGGACAGCGCGCTAACAACTGAACTATCAGAGGACCCGAGTTATGGCCTAACACATAAATAAATTAGCTAAAATATCATCAAATATCACTCATTCTTTTTGTTCTTTTTATTTTGTATGATTCCTTAATTCAAATTGTACTTGAACTTTAAGGGAGTTTGTTATAATTTCCGAATTATAATTATATGAACATAATGAAGTTATCTAACCCATATATGTCTAAATCATAATTTACTTTCTCGAAGCTCAGTATCTACTGATGAACTATAGTGAAGACAGGGGGGTACACACGGGTAGACATAAGTTTTAAATATTTAATTGGAACATTTAACTGCAATATACTACAGTACTGCTGTAAGGCTTTTTTCGTCATAGGTATTAATCATTTTTCTCAGTGTACTCGTAGAAGAAGAACAAAGGTTCATTAAAATGCTTTTGGTTGAAGGTTTCTTGGTTTCAGGAAGAAAAAGTTCATCATAAAGTGATATAAATGAATAATAAGGAAGGAATCATTTTGTTTTTTAACACAGGCATGTTTTTAGTAATTACCTTTAATCTTTGTATGCCTCTCTTGTTCATTTGTCAGATTTTGTGCTTTCCTCTTCTGACGATTCAATTTTGCTTTAATTCTATTATGTTCTTTTTTTTGTTTTAATTCCTCTTCTGTTAACTTAGTTTTTAATTTCCACTCTCCTATTTTATGGTTGATTACATTGTTAAATTCTTTTTTTGTTACATGCATATTGTGATTGAATTTCAAGTATTCTGAAATTATACATTAGAATTTAATTTCAATTCTATTAGTTAAAATATCCAAGGAAAAATGAAAATATACAAACCGCAGATAGCAAGGAAAACTTCAGGTCGAGCTTTGCATAAATTTTCTGCTGTACTAAATGTTAATAATTCTTCTTTTGAAAAAATTAAAATCAATAGATTTCTTATTAGTCCTCGATGATTATCTCCAGCTTTGGCAGTTGCCATCAAAATATCCTTCTTCAATAAATAAATATTTGTTCCCGGGTAAAGTTCAACCTATATTTAAAGTTATGTTCAAAATAACATAAGTTTTGAAAATTACCTAGTATTATTTATACATAAATGATATATGTATACTGTACCTTTGTATCTAAATTAATCATTGGTGTATTTGTCATCGCTTTATTTTTAATCGAATATAATATTTCTTCAAACATAGATATAAATTGTGGTGTTACTAAAAATAATTTAAAGTTATTTATGATTTCTTTCAATTTATTTTATTTATTTATAGTAAGGAATTAATACGGAGAAGAGAACACTAATAACAATGAAATAATTATTAATTTATTAAGGTGTTACATCCAATTGTATTTTAAAAATATATTATTTTTTTTTACATTTAAATAGAATGAGCTCTTAGCAATATTTTGTTGCAAGTCTCATTCAAAAATTCGCATAATTAGCTGGCCTATAAATTTTTGAATGGACAAAGATTATACCTGAACGTATCGGGAACATGATATTAAACACAGTTTTTTTGCAACTATATATGTATTTTTGTAGACGTTCGACATGACAATTTAACAACCCTTCACCTATTTGAACGTAATTTCTTAATACCGAATGCGAAAACCTGACTGAATTAATTCCAATACTTGTATTATAGGACCTTTGTATAATTTAGAATTAGTTTATCCGTTATAATATTTTATTTAAAGATTTACTTTATTTTACGAACTACTAATTTTTCGATTGAAACAAGACGTCTGGATGGTTTGTAAACTTCTTAAGTATTCAAAAACAAACCGCGAATTTAACAATGAATTTTACAAATATGCCTTGAACTTTCCCTATGTACTTTATTAATGCTTTGAATGAATCGCAATAATAAGTCAAGAAGATATTGTTATGAGATTTGTACTATAATATTATTCTAGTGTTTTAAAAATATTACAAAATAATCTGTACTTCAAAATTATACGAATACTACGGATAAAAATTAACAATAAGAAATTTACATATAACACAGTCACGGATGTCATAATGGCTTGAATATTAATATAATTGTTTTCTGATTTACAAAAAAAAAGTAGGGTTTTTTATCTTGATTCCATATCGTTGTAAGATTGGAGTAAAGTAGTTTCGAACAGACTCTGCTTAAAATTTGTTTGTTTGTTTGATCTTTGTTCACACAGAAATTTATACTCCAGCCAATTCTGCGAACCTTTTTTGAGACTTTCACAAACATTTACAAGTTTATTCTATTAAAATATGACGAAAACTTAAAACAATTTTGAAAATGACTACTAGATGTTAAACACCTTAATATAAGGAAATATTAATCAACCTGAATTAAGTCTTTTATGTCAAAACTTAAAAGTAATAATACCAAAGTATTATTATTTGTTCTCTCAGAAAGAATATAATTTTATTACTTACATTGCTCTCTCCAATTTTTACAAATGCAATTTTTGCAATTTTCGCAAGTTACTGGCGGATTACTTAAAATTGATGAAGTTTCTGGCATTTCGCCAATATTTGAAGATTCATTACATTTTGGTATTATTTTATTTTTTGCTGATCGCTTTTCTTTTTTATCCTTTTTTATTTTATATTTTTCAGCCATAATACTTTTGAATACTTTTTGAATATGTTATTTTTAAGATTTTTCCAATTATGTCGATTGAGAGCAATTCCAGGTGAGCTTTCTTCCTGTAAAATGGATTTTATTACTTAAAATGGTTAAAGAATGATTATTAAATTTATAATAAAATACAGTGTGTTTGGATTCTACGCAGAAAACGATATACCAATTGATTTCTTGGGATGTCCTGAGCAAACTTTTATTCTTGATCACTTTTTGAAAGGATCAAAATCGCCGTCAAAGTTGTTCAGGCTAAGTGACATAAGTCCTTATAGATCTTTGTAAGGACATCGAGCGGGGTTCGTTCAATTATTGTTCGCAGTTTTTTCCTGTTTTCTTAAAAATCATCTAAAGATCACTTTTTTTCAATCGAACCCCATAATTTCTACATTTGATGTATATATTTAATGTATTAGTTAGAAGGGTACGTTTATCTTCTTTTGAGTAAGACTCTATCCCCATGTCTAGCGAAGCCCTTCCAAGTAAGTGTACCTCCAAAAACCTTGATGTTGATTTTGAGAGCGTAATAATGATTTTAGAGGGGATGTGGAAATCAAGAATAAAAGTTTGTTTAGGACACCCTAAGGAATCGATTGCTATACCTTTTCTTTTGATACAATTCGAACACCCTAAATACCACAAATAACATTCACAATCCATGTAAGTGAATAAAGCGAAAATATTTTTCATGCACATACATGCAGGTATTCGTAAACATTTTTGGCTTTGGGCCTGGGATCATGTAAAAACCCGATACAGCCTCAAAAATAAAGCTAATAAATGAAACATATTTTTAAACTAGAGTAAATGCATCAATTCGCTTCATCTCTGTTATGCCGTCAAAAAGTGTTTTTTCCTAAAATGCAACAATGTACGTACATATCTCCTTCCGTCTATGTAAATTACAAAAATATTGGCTGAGAGTTAAATTGTCTGAGTTCAATTAATTAAATGTAAAATAAGTTGTAAAACAGTTCCTATTTTTTTAGTTAACTAGTACTTGAATTTTATATAAATATAAACTTTGTTATAAGTACCTATAAATTAAATGAGTATAATATTGCCCAAACTTTTAAGTTAATTTTGTGAAATATGCGTAGGTAAGAGTTGGTAAAATGGATTAATAAATATTAATTATCATTATCCGGTGCGTCCAATCGTAGTCGCAAATTGGTTTTGGCTATATATAAACACTATTATTAATCAACATAATTTAATACATTTTAGGGAAGGAAACATGGACAAATATATTGTTGAAGTACTAAATAAAGAATTGATCGAAATTCGGTCTATTCAATTAAAGACTACTAATATTTTTAATATACCAATTTTAGACGCCGATTAGGATGTTACTACGCTGATGTAATGAGAATGGAAGACTTCAATTCTCAATCTCTATCTGATGTTCTTAGGTTCGTCAAGATGACTAAAAAGTTCGGATAGGGTAGGGGACGAGTGCAATGGACCGTGGTCTAAGCGCTCGAGGCTGACGCTTCCCCCTTTCTCTCTAATACTAATACTAGGATGTTACTAAAATTCATGGATGTGACATAAACTTAGTCCAAATAAAACTTATCCTGTAAATTTAGAACTCATCCATAACTATATAAGTTATTCTTTTTCTCCACGTTGCCCTCGGTCCTCTTCCAAAAAACAAGAGTAATTAATTTGGTTACAGTTTCGTTGACATATTTGATATTGTTGATACTGAACACATTATTTTCATACGCTATCAACAATCCTATTCCAATACATATATGGTATTATCTTATAATAATACTTTGAATCTTGTCAAATGTATTTGCCCATGTTAGATTTGTCGGCGACTGTGAAAATCTATTATTTAAATTTCCCAAATACCAATTTTCATGGCAATCCCTTGAGGTTCGTCATTTTGAAACCGCGTATTTTATGCGAATAAAAAGTAACCTATATGTTAAGGATAAAGGGGAATGATGTCTTTTTGAATTATTTTCTCGATTTTAATTAAGCTAAAGAGATGGTTATCTAAACAAACAATTGAAATGAAAATGATGATTAATTAACAAAACTACTTACGAAATAGAATTTCTCTAAATTTCTTTTCCCTTTGTACAAAATATGGATTTACCTGTAAGCGAATTGGTGATTAATAAATTTTTTTTTATATTATAGATATATTAATAGACGAATGCATATCCAAATAAACATTGTGTTCCAGAAATTTTATCACTAACTTTAGTCGGTAGCTTCCTCATAGTGATGATATTTCCTGAACTGGCACGAATTGATGCATTTGCTCTATTTAAGAACGATTTATCTTGCCAAAATTGCATTGTAAACGTGATTAAATTGGTTGTATTTTCAGAAATTTAATTATTTTACGTGAGAAAAATATACTTACTTAAAATTATTAACACCTTTGCTTCGTATATCGTCTTGACATTATTTTTAATCTATTGCAGGGCTCCGATCACCCAATTTTAATATTTATTATTTTTTTCACTTTCACTTAATATCACTTAAACTGACAACAGAAATTTCACATGTTTCTAGTCAATAAATTAGGGTTCACCGACATAATTTTTTATACGGACCTATTTGTTTTTAAGTTTTGTACACCAGAAAATTAAATTTACACCAAAAAACAAAAAAAAAACCAAGCTAATATATGGGAATCATATACACCCCAAATAAAATGCTAAAATATTATCTTTAAAGTGAAAATACTTTTTGTTATAAATAATAAATAATATCATGCGCACTGTACTCTTTTACTGCAGAATACCAAAATTACAATGCCTCAAAATGCGACGCGCAGCTGCATGCAGCCATATGCTGGTATCAGACGTACCGTCTTAAAGCAGGTTCGAAAACCAAACCCATTCACTTCTTACTCACTCGATTCTCAGAAATCAAGATTTTAAGGGGTACCTGCAAAATCATGCTAAATTGTATATTGAAAATACCCCGAAATAGTTATGTTAGGCATTTTTAGGGTAAGCTCTTGTTTCTTTGCCTACTTGGGAAAAGTTGCGCTCTCAATATGAGACCTCAAAGCCATAACCATTAACCCATATACACTACCTAACAGTATGTCTAGAAAAATTTCCCTTTATATGAGGCAGCAAAGGCTGGGATGTTCACGCATGTTATTACTGCCTTCGGGCGGAAGAAGCAAGTAATACCAAATTAGATCTATGACGGAATGTACAGGGTGATATATATTGATACTTTTATGAAAATATATTTTCTAGTTATGATCTTAATTATTAAAATTTAATTTGTTTTCATAAATTTTGACAAACAATCTAAGGTTACGTATTTCTAAAAAATATTTAAAATTTCTCTCTCTCAAGAATGATCTTTTATTACTCTAATTTTCGCATAATTCGCAAAGTCGATCGGGTAACAAGATTAAGATTGAAAAAAATATAAGAGGAAACGTCACATCTTTTTATAAATGATCTTTTGGTATCACACAAACAACGTAAATGCGTAATATGCTTATGTTTTCTCATAGTAAT
The DNA here is from genome assembly GCA_963969385.1 of Philonicus albiceps. Taxonomy (NCBI): domain Eukaryota; kingdom Metazoa; phylum Arthropoda; class Insecta; order Diptera; family Asilidae; genus Philonicus; species Philonicus albiceps. The sequence continues at coordinate 12,566,428 of OZ017773.1, forward strand.
ATTGAAAGCGAATGAGGTTATATGCGTGTGTTTATTTCTATCCTTCGCATGCACATAAATTAATGATAATTTCAAAAAAATCGTTTCTTTTTTGCCGTTTTGCCTAGATATATTATTCATACTTTTAAGAATATATTAAGCGTTTCCTCATGTCAAAATTTCAATTATTACCTGAGTTATACCAATTTGAAGTGAACGGGGTAGAGAATAAACTCGCATCTCAGGTAGCAATTGGGCAAGTGCGAGCGGACAAAAATTTGCTACAGGTATAGTAATGCATATATGTATATCTTTATCCTTTCGTCAGAATAACACCTTTTAAATTAATCACTTCGTTTGAAAAATTAATGTATGGACCAGGGATCGGATATTAAATCTATACTCATATATGTATGTATACAAAAATATTTGATTTTAAGACGCTGGTGCAGTACTATTTTCTTTTGCGTTTTTCTCGAAACATATGTTTTTTTTCCAAAATTGTGCACAAAATATCTCGAGGTTATTCAACAGATTTTGAAAATAAATGTCATCAATCATATCATATATTCTTTACATTATTCTGTTATCCACATAAGATTTTTTGATTGAATGTCGCGTTCAATTTTTCTTATATTTTCTCAATATTATTGGGAGTATAAATAAGTCTCTGCCGCTTGATAAATATATACTCGGGTGAAATTTCACCCATGATACCATTAACGTAGTTTATTTAGATAATACCTAGAGTTAAAATTGTCTGATGTAAGGTTGGACAACTCTTGACAACATAACCTTGAAATATTAGCGATTTTATATCAGCATCAGATTTTTTTTTTTCTTTCGAAAATGTCGAATTTTGTGCCGAATAAGCATTATTTTTGGGAACTTTTGATTTACTTTTGTTATTTGCGGAATTCTACAGCTGAAGCGCATCGATTGTTTACAGAAGCATAAGAATATTGACTTTAACTTCGAAAACAAAGAACGTAAAAGAGAAACAAACAAAAATTAATTTATTTATATACATACAAGGTACGTCCAAGGTTTCGCAAAATTAATCATTCAATTTTGTTTTTGTATAACTTTTTTACTAAATAAAAAAAAATATTTAGAGTGATGAAAATCTTTATATTTGGACCTTTACAATTTTTTCTGTTAAGTGGAAAAGATGATATCCGTCAAGTGGCTGTCGCCAGTGTTGATACACATTTGTGCCCGTTCTACCGCATTTTCCATGACATTCCGCAATATTTTCCGGTGTAACTGTTCGTATTCCTGTCGAATATTCTCTTTAAGGGCTGCGATTTTCTGAGCCTTGTTGGCATAAACCTGCGACTTCAAGTAGCCCCAAAGAAAGAAGTCTGGGGCGGTTATATCGGGCGATCTGGCTGGCCATGCCAAATCGCCAAAACGGGAAATTATGCGACCAGGAAACGCTTCCTTCACAATATCCATTGTGGCTCGTGCTGTGTGTGCGGTTGCACCATCTTGTTGAAACCACATGTTCACCAAGCCCCGTTCCTTCAATTCCGGCTGTAAGTAGTTGTTTATCATGGCCCTGTAGCGTTCGCCAGTAACAGTTTCTGTATTGCCAATGGCGTCCTTAAAAAAATACGGCTCAATCACTCCTCCCGTGTGAACGCCGCACTACACAGTGGCTTGGAGTGGATGTAACGGTTCTTCGTGCATGACACGCGGATTTTCAGTGCCCCAGAAACGGAGATTTTGTTTATTGACGTAAGCGCTTAAAAGTTGAAATGCGCCTCGTCGCTCATGATGATTTGCGCTAACACCACCGACCGATTATTAGTCAAAAAAAATGGACACAATTATTCCACGCTCTTGCGGTGTATAGCGCTCCATTGCTTGTCTGTTTGTATTCTGCAGCTGTGTAGTTTACAAATGTCAAATATGATTGACGTACGACGCCATTGGCAATAATTATAACATCTTCCGATAGAGTGATTAATTTTGCGCCATATTTTGTATAATACTTAGAACTAACTATTTATAAGGCAACATTTTGTTTATGTTTTTCACACGCTTCCGCAAAATATAACCCGCAAACGACAACGTTTTACAGAAAAGAGTCCTGCTAGACACCCTACATCTCCTCATTTAATTTTACTAACCCCTTCATTATTCGCAAGTTCATTTGGCTCACGGCATCAACTTTGCAAGAAGATAAGTATCGTTCCGATAGCATGCCAACATTGTTTTCACTATAGAAGTCTCCGGAGATCACACTAAAAATTATATTAATGATTTTATCATTAAGGAAAATCATTTAGCTTTTATAATTATTATCAAAATGAATTATATTATATATTTGGATCATATCCCTATTATAATTGGATCTATATAATTTTTTTAATTATTTAGTAAGCGTCATATTGAACAGCTTATTTTTACACCTAGTACTGTTTCCAAATAAAAGATATTGTATAATAATTATAATAAACTTATACTTATACGGTACTAAATTATCGCAAGCTGGTTCGTGTGGTAAATGGCAAAGAAAATACGGAGTGTTGACTTGGGGTTGGCTAGGTACCCAAACAATTCCCTCTCGTGCCATCTCAGTACACCCTGAAATTTTCAAATTGGCAAGATTTCGCATGAAGTTCCCATATAAATTTTTTAATTCGTGGTTCAATCAGTATTTTCTAGAATATAATTGAACGAAATTGAGAAAAGAAATACAACAAAAGGACGTGTCGATTTATTACAACAAAAACAATTTCATTTTTATGGCTTTGTACTAAATGTCAATGAAAGTTGGCTAAAAGTCTTCACACACTTTATTCCCCGACATCGTTTTCTTTATTTGAAATAATTTTCATAGTCATGTTCTTACGAAACCATAAAACCACAACCACTTTAGTTCCGTAGTGAATCCCTTCTCATCGTCATAACACGGACCACAAACCACCCTGGCGCTTTATTGCTTGCTCATAGTCATAAATTTTCACTTCACAAAATTAACCCTCCCCTCACCTTCCCCACAGTGACATATATGTCGCTCTAAGCCTGTGCTGATAAAGATAGCATTGTTGCAAAATGTCACCCAGACGACTAACTAATCGACTGAAACGATCAATAGAGTCCCTCGGGACAAAAGTTCTATACCTGGTGCAATATCTCAATGCCCTGAAATCGATTTACCCTATCGTCCAACGACTCATTCGAAAGGTGAGGTCGGAAAAATTGAATTCGCGATGCATTATCCTCAGCTAGACAGGATGCAAGTCGTCGTCTAGTTCAAAGTTTGAATTTTCGGGTAATACGACACCCGGAATTAGATGCAATTCATTTCCCATACTCGGCGGGACTGGAACCCCACGGCAGTGCTATGAGAAATGGGCACCAATCACAATAATGGCTGAATAAATATTTGCGTAACCTCCGGAGAGCTGGAAACCCATCGACAATTCCGGGTATGTCCATTCATCTTGGTTGGGAATAAGTGTCACACTTTGTATGATAATGACGATAAATCTTCGGTTGCAATTCTTTTCGGCGACCACTGTTCGCAAATATTTTCTTGGGCTCAAGTAGCACAGAGGGTGATATATGGGTCTTGTTGGCAAATTGGTTCAGAGGCATTATCCTTATGGGATGGATAGGTTCCCTAGAACATCTGCATCAATCCAGAAAAAAAGGTCTCAGTTCATATGAATTATCCATGTTAACATACAGTATACATATATAGAAATTTTTACGTTAAACTCTTTTATTAAGATTTCAGACCGAGAATTATGTTTATTATTAATAAAATCCATATAAAGGTTTAACGGTAGACGTTAGTATACAACTAATATAATTTAATAATAAGGGAAACTACTACTACTACAAAATGACAATTTAATGCTATGTCTAAATATTAATTCAAACTAATACACTTTAAACATTATGAGATTACGCTACTGCAATGAAATTTATTCATTCTTTTAAACCTGTCTGATTCCTCTATTCAATATAATTATAACCTTTATAAATATTATGTTGAACGAAAGAGCAGTTATTGACTTGTATATTTATGTAAAAAAAAAATTTATAACAATAATAAAACACTGTAACTATATGAACTAATGTACTAATATGCATATATGGTAATAAATTCTCTACATTACTGATTAAATGAACTTGATTAGTTCCAAACCAGGTATTCTGGTGAGGACCCACCAAAACTACATGTATTGTAAGTAAGCAAAATTGTCGTCAGGGCTGTGTGTTTAGGTATAGTATATGAAAACAAAAACTAAAATGTTGAACTTACCATATACCAAGTTCCTTTACTTTATTAGCAGTATTTGGATAAACAGCAAAATTGTACGTATATTGATAAATTTACAAACTAAACTTGGCAAATTTTCATTAAAGAACTGTGCAATATTCAGATATTTCCAAGATTAATATTATCAAAGCATATCTGTAGAAACTTGGCATAATTTCTACATGTCAGTTATAGTTTTCAGATATTTAAAATACAATCCTGATAAAAATATGGTATATTTTTTCACAGGGATAATTTTGGTGGGTTTTACAATATTTAATCTTCCTCGGTACACTCCATCTGCAATTATATATTGAAGTTTGGTCAAATTTAATCTGAAGTAGTTAACAGAGATTGAAAAGGCTAAAGCCATCTATAACATCACAAAAAGACAATTTTGTATTGAAAACGAAGATTCACGGATATAATGCAAGAAAGGGAATGCTGGAATGTTATAATCAACCTGCACGAAGGATCGATTGTAAAGTGATCCAATTAATTATTATAACAGTCTGCCTGAAGAATTAAGAAATGCTTACAGTATTCTAGAATTCAAAAGATATCAAAATTTTCATTAAGTCGGAATATTAAACAAAAGAAATGAAATTAAATAAAGGGAAAATAATAATATTACTTCAATATGTATGTGTGACCCCTTACATTATATAGGTTTTTTGTTTTTAATAATTTCTATTTTTGATAAACTCTCACTCTTGAAAAGGGCTCGAAATAGTTCGTGTAAATATTGTGCAGTTCATTTAAATCAATTCCAAATTAGGCTATCCTGGTCAAATCCTGAGAAATCTTTTTGTTACTTGACTGATTATGTTCAGTCAAAGTTTAGCCGGGTTTTCTCGTATTTTAAATCTTTTAAGGGTAAACTACTGAGAATAGTTTTAGATAAAATTCCCAAACCGGAATTTTTATTCTTGTATTATTCTATGGGGAAATCACTATACCTTTTACTTTGAGGCAAATTGTGCTATTAATGAACTGGTCTATTAAGTAACCGTAGATAGTGCGCTGTGCAACAGCTGCTCGTCAGAGACTTTGTAATTCATCCCGAAAGGACAAAACCTCAATTTATGAGCGGCAGGAACCATTTAGCCAGCTTCAGCCCCACCTTTTGCGTAGGGAAGGTTTGTATGCGTACATGGACAGCACACAGTGACTATGCGAAGAGCTTCCTGTTTACATCCACTTGCTCTTGACTGTCCCGGGGCTAGTGAAACACATCAGTTGCAGCCCCATGCAGAAACGCTCGCCTCCGGCAATTGTGTCGGGACGTGGGGCTAGCCGCTGACGTAGGGCTCCGCTGCATACGTGTGTAAAAGGTATCGATTTCCTGGAACAAGCTGGCGGACGGGAGCATGAATAAATAAAATTTTCGGGAGGGTTCTGACTAGGTTTCCTGTTCCTCCCGGGCTTCCTTTATTACCCCGAAGGCAGTAAGGCAGTGGAGTGCACACTCTTACAGATTGCCTCCGCTAAAGTACAAAGACGGCCACGTCTCCTGTCACTAAGTGCCCCTTTTCGGCTGCCTTTTACAATGCAACCCTAGAAAATTGAAGAAATTCAGTGGAAAAGCCCACGGGACACCCATCTCCTCGCGGCAGCCCAATGTTCAGGACTGGTCGAAGGTGAGTACTCCGCCAAATGGGCTTCCTTCCGCAGAACGAATTTTATTGGCATTGTGCGTGCCGGGAAATTACTTTTCCGAGTTTAAATGAAATTATTTTGGGGATTTGGAGGAAACAATTAGGCACGGGGCCAGTCGGGTGATTTCAATTTCGGCAGGACAGTTTACGGCATTCACGTGATCAAATATTTGCCAAAATAACGCGTATATGTAGTTTTTTTGGCGCCGTGGGTGTACCTAAACGATACCATTGTGGTCATGGGAATGGGCGCATTTTGAATTGTAGCCTTAAAGGAGGAAAGATAATTGACAAGCTTAGATTAGTTCATTAATCTGCAATTTTCAAATTTTTCACCTCAGGGGTTTTTTGTTGTCATATTTATTTGCCAGGTTGCTCAATTAGTTTTATCGTTCGATAAGAAAAATACGATTTTATGGTTTGAAACACATTTTATTATTCAATATGTGTAATCTCCCTGAACTTCAACATAGTTTTCCAGAGAACTTCTAATTTATGGATTCCATCCCTGAAGTGAGAATCCGGAAGATTGTTGAAATATGCCTCCACGGCTGCTAGTACCTCTTCGTTCGATGAAAGTCGTTGTCCACACATACATTTTTGAGATGTGAGAGAAAGAGCCGAAGTACCGGGCTCACACCAATCCTTAGCATTTTGTTTTGATTCAAGATAATCATTAAGTCTCACCTACAGTGATAAAACCACCCGTAAAATCCCTTTTATCCTTTCTATAACGATGCAAATGTTGTTAAGAAACTTGCATACGAGTGCCTTTTTGTTCTATTGTTAGCGAATGTGGCACTCATTTTGCAGATATCTTTCTGCAACACAAAACTTTAGCTAAAATATTGCTCACACTGCCTAACGAGATACCTAGGACTTCTACTAAATCTCTCTCGGTTAGTCGATGATCTTGCATAATCACACTTTTTGGAAGTCCTTCACGTGGATCGCCTTCAAGACTTGTGTAACCATTTTTAAATGCAGGAACCCATCTTTGTACTGTTTGAATTGAAGGTAAAAAGTCCTTATAGACTCTTAACAATCACTCACGAATTTGTTTTGGTGCTACACCAAATAAAAATAAGAATTTTATTGCTGCACGATATTCAATTTTTTTAAAAATACTGAGACACGTAAATTTTGAATAGCTGCAAATATACGAGACAAATGTATATGAAACACATATTCATAAAAAAGTAGTACCACTTTTAGAAAAATAAAATGACGAACCTATTAGGCCCCTATTTCTTATTGAACGACAAAATTATTGAACAGCCTAGTAATAGAACTTGATCTTTTTCAGGGCAAAATAATTAAAAGTAATTTTATTCCAGTATTTCTAAACTGAAAGACTTTTACATTATATGCCTCATATTTATCACAAAATGCTCAATAGATCATAACTTATGGTATTGTATTCTGAAAAGAAGCGGTGCATTTTGCCGTGCCGAAAATGTAAATGTATTTTTCAATTGATGGTAAGTAGAAAAAACATAGTTTAAAAAATCATGAAAATCGTGATTGACTGGAAAAATCGAAGCCGTTTTATCAAAATTTATTACTTTTAGTAGGGACTAAAGCCCAACCCATATTTATTGATAACTAGATGAGTAACCGGGTTTCATCCATTGTATCATATATAAGTAATCTTGAATTAAAGACTTCTCAAATTTTCAGCTTAGGAATGTTATTAATCTGTGAATGTGAACTTTAGTAGAACTTTAGTCCAAAACTTATGACGGTTCTCACCTGAAGGGTTTTTCTTCTTTTATGTTTTTTGTGAGCATTCAATAAATAAATATATAGCAAAAATTCAGGTTTGTTTTGTATTTACTATTATATCGTTGCATTATTTGCTATTTTGAGTTATTTTGATATTATCTAAATTCGTGAATAGTTCCCACAAAATACCCCCAGTAATAATTTTCATTTAAAAGTTATGGTTTGAATTTACAAATGTTAATAGTAGATTCAGAATTAATGCATTACTGCATTGCAAGCCTTTCAATTTTACAAAGATTGGTCACAATATTAGGTCCACTATATTAAATTTCGAATTTTCGAAACTAAAACTTTAAAAATGCCTTTAGTATTAATTTAATTCAAATTAGTTTAAATTGGAAAAGTTTGGTCGTCATATTGAAAGTTCGGTCATCATATTGAAAGTAGGTCGTTATATTGAAAACCGACTCGCAATCAGCATCCACAAAAACCCTTATATACTTATCAATTTTTATGACAATCCCTTTAAATTTAAAATTGTTAGTTATCCAATAAATTTACAATTATTAAAGTTAAAAATACAATTACTATATTTATGTAAATTATACGAATCTACTTCTAATTAGGGCTACCTACAAGTGAGCAGTTAAAAAGAAAAAAAGAATAAATTTGTTTATACCATTTTCAAAAATAATGACTCATATATTTATCTTTTAGATGTTGAAGAAAATCCGACTGTAATTTATATAGTGTACCTAACTCACAACAATAGGTAAAAAAGGTATAATTTCTAATTTTCTACTATAATAGCTAGAATTACTTTAATAAAAATAATAGCTTTTATTAATGAGAAATATTGCAAGAATCTATGTGCAAATCTTATTTCTTAAAGAAGTACTCGATAATTGACTAATTACCAATCAATTTTAGTGCGTACAAATTGAATAATTCATATCAAGATATTTCTAATGGTGGTACTTGAGGGTTTTTGGGTTTAAATTACATTTGAATTAAAGGGGGATTTTTATAATTCGAAAAATATTCAAAAAACAGTTTTCAAGTTCTTAGTCCTGATATATTCCGTCGTGTATTTCTTTTGACAACATAAAGGCTTAAGAAAGTTATGAGTTATTATTTCCGGTATTAGGACTTTGTCGCTATAACTCTCAAACTGTCGGTGATATCACATAAAGTGGTTTAAATTATAAGCGCGGAAACTCGTCCACTCAGGGAAAAGTGTTTGATTTACAACCGATCAATAAATAGGAAATGGTGATTCGCTCTAAAAAATTAAAAAAAACAAAAATCTCATTAAAAACAGTAACAAATCTTCGCGATAACATCAAACTTAGTACACCGCTACGGCTCAGTGTATCCCTCCAAAAAAAAAAAAAACGACGCAAAATACGAACGTTTAGCCAATTATGAAGGAATCCAGTTCAGAACGGGTTTCTACACGGTAACCTTGCGTAATCAGTGAAATTCATATTCATATCGATAGGCACGCAATAATGAGACGCGGACAGGTATTGCCCGGCGTGAGTCGCCCATGTTTATCGCATCTTTACAGCCATGGTGCCCCACAGCGATTAGCGTCGATTTATGCTAACTACTGGGTAGCCGGCTGTGTCTTCTGACACATGAAATGCACCTTATTGAGAAATTCATGTTGCACTCGAGCTGTTTTAAAATACTTGGAAGAAGTTGTCAATTGAAGTCCATTTCAATTGGGAAAAGCTCAGCGGATTCGACGGAATGGTTGCGATAGGTAGAGTTTTAGACTATTTTATTGCGTATATATACTAGAGTGAACGAGCTACTTTATAATTATCTATTGAATTTTAATCAGAAAAATACTTTTCATAGAACTATATGTATACTATATAAGACCTAGGACTTGTTCCTAAAGATTTGAAATATTCCCTGTTTTTTGAATGTTTTAGGTGCTGTAGTTTTTAAACAAAAATTTTGTTTATTAATTTCCTCAATTTGCCCCCTCTTATTAATATTTAATTTATTTTTTAACTAGTTCAATAAATATATGGGTTAATAAGACGTATTACAATGTCAAATCGCAAGTTTGTCCGTCACATGATTTCAGAGAAAATCGATATATCAAAGTATACCAACTTGTATTTTATGGGTCGTAACTATGCTACTTTCTGTTGTGAAATTTTATAAGGAAGGGTTTATTAAATTGTTGAGCAATGTAATAAAAGTGTCTCTACATTTTAGCAGTAGTATCAGAGAAAGAAAGGTTTGTAATTAAGTAATGTTAATTTTTTTTAGTTATATGCTTTTTATTGTTCCAACGAAAATTACTTGTTCATACCCTTCAAGGCTTGATTTTCACTTTTACTAATAAATTTTTTATAATAATTTTTGAATGTTTACTTATTTCTAAAGTTAGTTGAATTGTAAGATAACTTTGAAACAGTTTGAATTTTATATTTAATTAATTCAATTTATAGAGGAGGTTAACGAAAAATCCGTAGTTCCCAAAAGTTTAATATAAGAAGTATGTTTTTGTGTTAAAATTGCAAGGTACGAGGGCAGTTTGATAAGACAATGACTTTTAAATAAAATATATGTTTTTCGGAAAATAAACGTTTTATTTCTCAACATAGTCTCCTTTTAGCTCTATACATTTAGTCCAGCGTTTTTCCAATTTTTTTATTCATTCCAAATAATAGTTTTTTTCGAGGTCCTAAAAATAGGTGTTTGTATTAGTGTTGTCCTCTTCGACCCAAAACTCTTATCGCCCAGGCAATTCTTAAATTTTGGAAACAAGAAATAGTCGCAAGGGGCTAAATCTCGAGGATATGCTAAATGGGGTAGCAGTTCATAGCCCAATTTATGGATTTTTGCCATGGTAACTACACATAATGCTTAATCAGCATAGGAAAATCACTTTTTTCCATTTTCGTTAAAATTCACAAGGTTACCTGCTTTCAATGGCTGTCAAACAGAAACTAAATGATGCAGCTTGCTCAAAATTTGACAGTAGTCTATTAATAGGGGCAACTGAGCAGTGTTGAATTTAAAAGTAATGTACAGAAAATTCAAAAAGACACTGACATCAAATTGCAGTAGAAATCCATTAGAAAATCGAAGCATTACTGAACACGGTAATGGATGAATTCATATATGAATGCGGTATGAAGAAATTAGGACTAGTAGAATCACATAATAAAAGTACATCATTCAATAGCTACAGTAACTATAGGTATACTATATATTCTTCTTTTAATATGCTTTTTTCCTTCAAAATCAAGCAGACATTTGATACCTTGTAAATTTACTTCAAGGAATTTCTAAATGATGTATAAGTGTCTTCTTTTGTCCTTAACTTCAATGAAGGACCTAAGAGTGAATAAGTAATGCTTGAAATTCCAATAACATCTCTGTTGAAAATCTTTGATTTTGGGATTCTATAATATACTAATGCAAACGAATAATTCAGTTCGGCATCTCGAAATGAAGACGAATAATCACTTTCTCCATTCTTAAATTAATTTTGTATCTTTAAGTATATAAGATATCCAGATCAAGCAGATTTTTATATGAACATTTTGCTGGATTAAGTTGTTATTTCTACCAAATCAATGCTAATTTACAGTTTAAAGTTGGTATTTTCTCACTTTGCTTTTTCAGATTACAAAATAGATATCATGCTGTTATTATACAATTTATATCAAATCAAGAGCATTCTAAGAGGAAATTTAAATATTTTGTACTGTGGTGATAATAAATTTCATCTTTCGTTACCATTGCAAAATGTTACGATAAAAATTGGACGAAATTATACCTGAGAGGATCTTAGTACCATGCTTTATTTTTAAATTCTTGGTTTCGAAATCAACATGTCCTAGATAAAAACTGGAGTCCGTTGTTCTTCACTTAGGAATTGTAAAGAATTAGAATTGTATTAAAATAAACATTTTGGAGAGGTAATTATTGGTCAAGTTTAGACACGTCATAAATCAGTATTTCATAAATGATTTTGTAGAACGCTAGATAAACGAGATTTAGAAAAGTTCAAAAAGAAATCCAAGTTATTGTCACCATTAATTTTGAACTGATCACACAATCACTTTTGAAACTGAATTTTTTTTTATTTTCAAACACAGAAATTAATGAATAATTGATTTCATTGTGATTTTTCGATTCAACTTTTCATTGGCTAGTATTGTAATCAACTATAACTCTTAAAAAGTGAATATACAAAGCATTACTTTTCCATTTTGAATGAATTCGAATTTAATTATTTTCTTTGTAAAAAGGTTTTGTTGGATCATTTCAACTTTTGAAAGTATGTATGTATGTATTGGGATCGGTCGTAGTTTTCACCTAATAGAGAATTAATCAAAACCATCGCCAATTCGCTACTGGATCTAGTTGGTTAGCGTAAATTCGAGAGTGGTGGATAGTTCGATATCTGCCTAAGTATCTGAGTTCTTTCGAGAATTCTCACATACGTCAATTTCCGTCGGATTGATTTGACTTACTTTTAACCTCTATATAAATAAAATTTGAACCACTACTCAACTTCACTTGTAGAATTTTCTGAAAATGTATGTATGATAACTTTTCTCAATTGACAAAATTGTTATTCAAAACTACCATTTAGATTGAAATTCAAAACATATAAATAAAATGTATTTTAAGAAAGGACAGGAAAGGATATATCATACATTTGTCATCGTATTCTAGGTATCGAGATGACGTCAATTTTTTAACGTCTTTTATCTTGAAGATAACTAATATACAACTAACATTTCAAAAGTAAATTTTAAAAGCCTTTTGATACCATTGCTTTCAAAGTTTTGGAGGTTTATAACGCTTCAATAATCAATTGTACATGGTAAATACATATGTTACATGTCGATTCATTGAATATTTACCCTAACACTTATCCAATATTGGCTTTTAAATTTTTATTGATTGTAAAGTTATACACTAACTAATTTACAGATCTGCAATGCACTTATCGGAAAAGCTGATAATTGTGTCATAGTCGAAGGCAATATTGCGTTAAAGTATCGATATATTAATAAATTTTATTCAATTAAAAAAATATTATATTTTCGGTTACCTTATTTATATATCAGGGGTATACAATCAAGGTTGGTAAAGTCCACAGTGCCAAAATGTTCAGTAAACGATAAAAACGATTATTTTAATAATTACAGGTAACTATTCTAATGTTAAACATTATTTATATGCAGAATGTAATACATTATGGGAATACAAGTGTTCATCACGCTCAGTTCAATACTTTTGAGTAAAACCTTAAGTATAAGATGGACTTTCCCAGTTTTGTTACCAAGTTTTGGACTTTACTAAGTTTGTAACTGAATGTTTAGGACTTTCCTATATTTGTTACCGACTTTCTGGACAGGGTTGGATTCAGGCGTCAGTGAAATGGAGGCAATGGAGCCTTCCTATTGGTCGAAAAGGACTTTACGCAAATTGAAACTCAACTCACTTATACTTTGCTAGGTTTGTTTGTAAAGTCAATTTTCAATTTGAAATAACAGTCGAGATTACTAGAATTTGTATAAAATTATTCTACGGGGTAAATATAGATACGGAAAAATATGTGTTGCAATTTAAATCTCACTTTCAAAATTTTGTGGACTTTACCAACTTTGATTGTATACCCCTGATATCATAAATAAATATATTTTGTAAAGATGAAAACAAAACATTTAAATTTTTGTAATCTTTTGTTTATTTTTGTTGATTGATCTGATCAGTTGAAAATTATCAAATTATCATCTACTGAACTGATTTGTCACCAGTGTGGTTCAATCTCTATTTAATAAAAATATACGTCTTAAAATATAGTTAAAAAGTCATATTTTAGATGTGCATTTCGAAGTCTATGAATTTGTTTAGACGTTTATCAGACATCTTTATATTTTAGACCTCTTTAAGTTATTGTTCACTTAAAAAAAGTATTTAGACTGAGGAAAGTTAGTTTTCAAACATTGATCAGTTCTACTGTAACGTAGGATTGAAGTAGATAAAAAAAACCTTAGGGTAACTATTTAAAATTAACAAAAAGACATAAAAATCATGTATCCATCCACATTCAAATGTTGCTTTTCTTCTAATACTTGATTGAATATTATCATCGGAATAATTTTTGATTCAAGAGCACTTTAATAAAACAAATCCTAAAAATAGAGGCCGGTTAAGCACACATGTTTTTAAGGCAAGTGCTCATCGTGACATTCACGGGGTCGCGCATTTCGTTTAATTGGCTTTTGTCCCCAGATCTGGGAGGATATTTGTTCATGCTGATGACCAGCGCGCGGAATATTTGCGCGAAACGTTGAACCCATGGAGTGCAGGCTATGGGGTCCGTGGCTGGTGTTTTGTTGATATTCGACACCCGCCAAAGGTCTCTGTCGAAGTGACATCACGGCTATTTCGAGGCAGGCCACATTTCACGAATGGAACCAGTTCTGGTGGGTGCCGATCTGATTGCATAACGAGGAACTCAGGACAGGTAAACAGGTAAGCGAAGTTCGGGCACACCAAGACGTTCCGGAAAGGTGACAGTGCAGAAATTCCGAAATGCCAGCGATTAGATCCGCTATGCACTGGCGGTCCGGTTATACCGAGGAAAGCGATCCCCTTGCAATCAGATTCGCTCCTGATTACTTTAACAGCCGAACCGTTGCAGGGAAATTAAATATCCGCCGCCCGTAAATCACCTGGTGGCCAACATAGGTGCATCCATCACTGCGACGTAATGGAGACGTGCAACTCTCGCCACGGTAGTGCCGACGATTGGAACACTCCTCGAACCTTTCTTGGCTATAAATCACGCGAGGTTCAGAGGCCTTCTGGCGCAGGTAAACCACAGCAAATGAAATGGTTCTTCTACACGTCATAGGTGAACTTCTGGCCTGTTATTAATGCTGTGGCTGTGGTTACCAAACCGTTTCGGCCACCGCGCTGCATTGGGAATAATTTCGCTTCGTCGCTTCCACGTAACTTTGAGGATGCGACTCTGCCCATGCGAGGCGGACGGAGACAGGTTCATTCTCACATCTCAGCCACTTGGCTGACTTAAGTGGAAAATTTAGCGTAACTGCAGAAGTGCAACAGACCGGAACCGAGCAGGGAAATTGTTCTCCTCGGGAACTCTTCTTATTTAATCTACTCATTAAACGAAATTATGCAATTTTCATGTTTTAGACGTCGCGGTTGTTATTACTGCGGCCATTCATCATACCAAGAAACAATTTGTTCTAAAGAAGTTTCAATTAAGATTTACTATGCATATAAAGTTTATAAGATCTTTCTAACTTCTTGAACCGGTGGTACTGAGTTGTATGCCATTTATCTTCAGAATCGGAGATGATATAAATTTACTTATTGTCTTATTGTTTACTTAATTTATTTAGTAATAACATGCATAGTTTCCTTCCGCGGTGCATTTTAAAACAGGTATTTTGAAAATTAAATGGACCAATTCGCGTCCATTGAGGAATCTCCTGAATAAGAGTTTTTATTTAGAATGATTGGAGTTCTTAAAATCCTGAATCCGAGATAGCGATCAAAAATTTTAAATTTGAATGGATTGCCATGAAAATTGGTGTTTGAGAAGTTTTTGAGGGTGCTGATTGCGCATTCGCTTTTGAAATTAAGATTAACGAATTTAAATGAAAATTTGAATTAATGGTACTTTATATTTTTATAATTTATTTATTTTTTATTTTAATTTAAGGATTTCTCATGAAAATAGAATCGCCTATTTCGTATTTAAAACAAAGAAGCACAGACAATGATGCCAATGGTTAAATCATAATTTCTTCAGGATAAGTTTTATTACTGTTTGCAGATCACATCCACAAATTTTAGTTATATCTTAATCGAATTCTAACAAAATTTAGTACTAAAACCGAATTTCGATCAATTCTTTAGCATTATACTTTGCCATGTTTCCTTGCCTAAAATGCATTAAATTAGTCTGATTAATTAAGTAGTGGTTAAAAAGTACGTGATTAGTAAGCCGCCAACACGTAAACTGGATAAAAACGATATGCATTAATTTATGTGGAACCACAGGTACATATATCTCACAAAATTAAATACTAAAAGTAATTAAAAACCTACCTGTATCATCTTCAGAACATATCAGAAAAACAGATAAAAGTTTACTATTGGCAAAAATAATTCCATGAGAGTTGTATTTTCTCAGAAAATCCCCTAATGCGGCGAATAAATGTAGGGTATTTAAGTTAGTATATAGGCAGTTAGATAAGAAATAATAAGTAAAGAAATGGTTAAAATTTCTTTGAGGTTTGTGAAAATTTGCCCGCAACTTGTACACCCTCAGGAGAGAGTAATAATATTTTATTAGTCAGTACTGCATCAGATTTGAAATATGTATTCCCTACCATAAAGCACTGTATAGTAAAATATTGTTACGCGAGTAATATTGTAACTCATTTATTTCGGGCTAGTACATTAATTTAATTTATAATAACTCAAAACAAAGTTAATATAAAACTAAAACGAAATAACAAAATATTCCTTTACCTTCTAAATTCTCAGTACTATAGTTGACTAAAAATTGGTTTGCAATATTTCTGTAATTTACATAGGAGGAAGGAGACATGCCTACATAAATACGTACATGAGGGCATAAAGTAGTTTTCATTTTTGGAGAAAACGCACCATTTATGCATAAAAAAGTATGAAGTAAACGCAAATTGGTGTATTTACCCTATAATCCCAACAACATATGATATTATATTTGTTAAATATTTTAAATTCAATTATTTTAGAAATTTTTTTATTTTAAATTCTTATATCACATACTTATGAATGATTTAGGACATTTAAGCATAATTTCATATCATGAAAATCGCTAGTTTTATTCAAGCAGCATAATTGCATATCTATGTGTCAACACATTACTTGCATATACAACAATTATGTTTTCTACAAAAGCGTTTACAAGTAAGAAATACTTTTTACGTTCTAAGTGTAAAATTGAAAATCTGCAATTTTAGCATGTAACCATTAAGCTTTGTAAAGAGACCCGAGAAGTGTATAGGTAATAAGAATATATGAGTAATGAGTATATAAAAAAAGGAATATAAGAGTATATAACATTTTTTTTAAATTTTTTACTAGTTTTGAAACATTAAGTTCTTAAATTTTACATGCTTGAAATTTGTATATCTGCCAAGTTTTTCAAATTTCCGGGCTATTAGGAAGTGTATAAAATATTTATTAAAAAATTTGTACATATATGTATAACAAGGTAGTTAAATAAAAGTTGTTAGAAACATGTATGTTATACGTATTTAGAGTAATGATTTTGATGAGCTTTTAATGTCTTTTAATTTTATAAAACGACAAAAGTTGAGATTTAATGTTATAATAAGATTAATTTTTTGTTTAAAGTAAAATCTTACATATTATCATTTTTTTGCAATTACAAAGAGGGATTCCTTTGTAACATAAAATAATTATCCTTTAAGTATTATTTATTTTATTATTAATTTCTGCATCATTTGTTTGCTAAGAATAAATTTGTGTAGTAAATTTGAGTATTCTGCTTTAAATTTCATCTGCTTAAATTTACTTTAATAAATGTTTTAGATAGCTAATGTAAAGCAAATATTAATTAATATTTGATTAAAATTTAAATAATATTCTATTGAAATTTCAGAAATTGCATCCCTGATGAAATTTTAATTCTGTTGCATTTTAAAGCCAAATCTGTTGAAAATCAATTTTATTGAAACTCATTCAGATATTTCTTGATATTTTTAACCAAAAATTATCAGAACGTAAATTGCATGAGAAGACAGCGGTGGTATTCCTTGGTCAAATTTGTTCTTTTATCCTACATTCATGTTGAATATTTAAGAAAGTTTAAATTTAAATGACAAAGTTTTAATCTAGTTGCTTTTTGAAATTTATTACAATAATTGTAGGTAATCAGTTGTCTTCAGTTCTTCAATATTCTACAATATTTTAGAGTGTAAAGAAGCTTGTATAAAATATTTTATATGTGGAAGTTTATAACTTGTAAAAATAGGTCTTGTATTGTATTCTGTTATTTTATATTCATCGTCGATTTCGTAAAATTGGATATATTTTAACTGACTTTTACAATTGGCTTTACCATTTGGGAAAGTTCTTTCCCTAAGTTAAGTTTAGGTAAATTGCCTTTATAATAATACAATTTACTTTTGGATCTGACATCTTGCAGATGCACTAGGGTAAATTGTCAAGTTACCATATTTTGGTTAAATTTTGGCAAACAGTTATGTATATATTGTTTAGTGATTTTAAGATGTTTATCAATGTTTTTAGTAAGTTCATCTGAGATTCTTGTATACTATAAAATTGTTGTAGTATTCTTAGCCACCCACCCACCGGGATTTTAGCTAGTTCACCTGCATAGAATCGTCCAAAATGATTTTAGGTAATTTACTAAAGTTTTGTGTTGTTTGGTTAAATTTTGTTGTGTAAACCTAAGGTATGTTACTAAAACCTAAGAAGAACCAAAACTGTATGTGGTTATTTGAAAATGTATTTAAGAGTAACGACATGTAAATAAAAAAAAATAAAAAATTCTTATCTTTTAGCAAACTAGACTACCAGACTCGAGAATAGATTTTAGAAACGAAAAATATAAGTGTTTATTTACAACAACATTAAATAACTACAACGGGACTATCTTTTAATAAATTCTGAAATAAAACTAGACTTTAGTTACTACATATTTGCATAATTAGTATGGGCGAAACTAAGCTTGTTATTCATGGTAATAATTAAATGACAAAGATAATGAATTCCTTTAAACCATTTTATAAAAGGTTCAGGGAATCGTGAATGCTCAAGTTTTAATATTAATAAACACAGTGAGAAAGCCGATATTTTACCTAATCTACTTATTATACGTTTTCATACCGGCCGGTGGTCGGTATAAAATAGTTTGCAGAATAATTTTAAATTTAAAAAAGTACATTTTTGTATTGTGTAATTAAAACAAGAATAGCATAATGACTTTAGGCATTAGTTGGACTAAAAAACATTCCTTGCTACCCTTGACATACCAAAAAATGTCTTTGAGCATAGTTAACTTTGTTAGAAATGTACTGTAGATGCGGGTTACTTTGGCTACTTTTTTTAAATATTTTTAGAAATCGCTCTGATATAAAGATTGTACATAATAGACTACTAAGTGTTACAATGTTTTTATTTGATAGATGAAGTGACTAATCAGTAATAATCTTTTATATAGCAAAAATAGTTTATAAAATATAATTTTTATTTTTTTTTTTTAATTTGAGGTAAAGTCGCTTTCTAAAGAGGGTTTTAATTGGCTCGCAGATGATGCAAATGACAGTTGACCTTGAAAGAATTCGTGTAACCAATTAAAAATGGACGCAAGTAATACAATCTAACATCTCTGGATCGTACTAGATCATTAACTGCCATGGCTACGAAGAGACGTTGTTTTGAGCTAAAGTTAACCACTAGAGTTAAAGTAACCAGCATCTACTACTTCATAACTACTTAATTATTCGTTTATTTTTATTATTTAAATAATATTATAACATTATATTCATATAAATGAAATCATTTAAAAATTTCTAATTATTTTTAATTTTATTATTAACTATCCAAAATAGGTACGCAATTAGTGCATTTCAATAATGATCAAAACGGTGCCTGTTCAACAATATATATAGAGGTAATAAATATTTGTTAAACACTATATGTCTGTATTATAACAATTGATAGGGGAAGCGGAAAGTAATATCGTTTCTGCGCATGTCAATATTTGATTATAATTTATTAGCCCATTGTGTACTTCAAAGTTGTTAACATTAAAATGACTTGTTTATTTGTAAATAATTAAATCTTAATTTTTTTTTTGCAGTTTTGGAGGCAATGGCCAGTCAAATATAAGAGGTACATATTTGGCGCTGTATGCTTTTAGAGTTTCAGAAGGTTAGTAACGCAATAGTTGCTACCAAAAATATTTCCGTTGTTTATCCCAGTGTATTAGAAGTACGTAAATGCCAAAATATGGTTTCTAAGTTCCCATCCGGTTCGTATCGCTCAGAAAAGTCAACAACTTTCGACAATCATGGAAGTGCAAATAAGTCCGTATCAGACAATCGATGAAGTGTTAAAAACTCTTAACCAATATTGTCGAATATCCACGAACATTTGCAACAAATTGGTAGGTTTACTTGTTTGAATTTAATTAAAAAAAGACACATTTCTTTCCGCTTCCCCTAACAATTATAGAGATATACCATGTATCATCATAGATATTATATAAATTTAATTGTTGTTTTATTCAGTACTTATTGTTTTTGAAAAGGTCGGTAATAGTAATTTTATCAAATGTAGAAATTTTCGACTTTGTTTTGGCAAAATGGCCAATTTGCGGTCTAGGTCGGAATTAGGTTAAACCACGTTCGGTATTACGAAATACTGGTTATTGTGGTCGGAAATACAGCAATATTTTTAAATTTACTATATAACGTATTTTAATTGTTACATCATTATAATTTCATCATTTGCCGTTCTCAATTAATTTAAATCGTATTAGTCGCTTAGTATAGGAAAAGAGGTTAAGTGGTCGATATAGGGTCATTTTACGTTATGATCTGTCTGTCGTTTTCCCTTCCCGCTTCATCACACGAAATAGGGATAACAATCCGGTACTCTACCTCTTTGATAGTTCGTTACACAATTCCACATTAATGTCAACAAAATTTTCCACATCTGTGGGTACGTGAGTAAGTCGAATTGGCAAAGCATGGCTTAAATATTAAGATCCAGCTTTCCAGCACTGGCCCAGATTGTCTCCTGGTGGCACCACAGCTGTCGTTGCCATCGCCACGACATCAAGACGAAAACGACGATGTATTTTTCCGCTCGACCGTACCCGATATCTTCCTATTTGGAATCTCAGTTATTCTGCTTTTCATCGGTTTGTCATGTCGAGTGCAAGAAACTCACAAATATTTGAAGAACTTAAAGGTTCCGGCAAAAATATTTGAAGGCAACACAAAAAAAAAAAATAATAAGAAAAAAAGCGAAAGAAACTGCCGCGTTTTGCGCAAAGCAAAGCGTCGTTCTTAGATGAAGCTTAACGTCAGAGCCACACTGGTTTGGGTGCTTGCCTTCTCTGGTCTGGGGTCCCCGGTGTTAGTAAGCATTGCTCCACCAGAGGTGGGCTGTACAAAAAGAGGGTTTTTCTTTGCGGTGTCACTGCATTGAATGCAGAATACCAACAAAGGGGAGAGATGAAAAAAATAATGGGAGGAGTACGCTTTTGGCACGGTTTTCTTGAAAAAGTAAAAATAAAAAAATAAATTTAAAAAAAAACTGCCTAAGCAGCTTTAAAGGATCACGCAAGGTGGTTTGCCTGCTAAGTCCAAAAACAAAGAGATTCAGAGACGGAACTTGATGAAGACGTTAGCTGCTAGCCGCCTGGTCGAGGCAACTGCCGGGGTAATTAAATTACAAAAATTACCTGGTGCCGCAATTATGGGGCTGAGCGTGCAGTCACCCCGTGCCTGCAATAAACACAAACCTAGGGCTTACCATCCCTCACGATATTGTGGTGTTCTGTCCCGCCCATTAGAAACCTCCACTAGCACTGCTTCTGCACGTACCTGTAAAAAAAAAAGATAAAAGTCTTTGGTGAAATTAATTAAAACCTCTGGGGGTGAGTGGATTTTAAAGTCTACGACAATTCAAGGAATTCAAGAATTTGAACGCGACGGAGGCATAGAATCGTCCAAAGGGGTATACTCGAATATCGCGCGGAATCGGAAGGAGCCGTGTACCAGGCTCCGTTGATTTCTTTCTTTTCAACTTTCCAAGCATGAGAACGGTGAGTTAACTGAATGTTGTCGTTGTCGCCAGGGCCCCATCCGCATACCTACACGCTGCAGTTAGGTAATAGCCTCAGTGCCTTTAAACCACCCCCGCGCATGAATCCAACCGCCCCCACCATAGTTGCGAGTGGTACTAGTTCGCTCGCTGCCATGAATATTTTATGGGAATGTAGAAGCCGAATCACCCTTGCCTCCCTTGGCGCCAGAATGTCTCTCCCCCGGCTGGGGAGTGCTTTTTATGGGTAAATCGATAATTTTCGGAGTTTTCAGTATAGATAACTGAACTTAAGCGGTTTATTGTCTTTTAAGTTTATGAATTTGCTTTACGGGACGGGACTGAGAGGTAGTCCGCCTGAATGACAATGGCGTAATTAAGAAGTCGTTAGCTCCCCTTTTAGGGGAATGTCGTCCCCTTAAATTTTTATTATCGTTAGGTACCAGTTGATATTTTTCTCTGATTTTACGGATTATGTTCCGCCAGAAGCACACACCCATCACACGTGAAAGGTGAGCCTCGAAAACCTTGGTATCGTCGTTGCCAAGTCGAGTATACATTCGATGAGAGCTAAGAAGATTTCGCGGGGATTTTGCTGGCTGCTTTATACAGATATGACTCATACGTTATTTGAACATAGACGTCTTTGTACGAAGAAATTACGAAATCCTTGAGCATCTGTTTTCTACATAGAAGATGCCTTGCTTAAGTCACTTATACAGTTTAAATTAATACAAAAATATGGTTTGGCTATTGTTTTAGCTCTTATGCCAAGTTTCAAGGTATGCCCCAATTCCTAATTTCTTTCTTCTTCTTACCATGACCTTTTATCTTTACTACGTAATCGTACGCAAAAGATATAAGCTCACTTTGCTGAAATATAGGTTCAGATTAACAATAAAATGTGAAATTAAAGGGCATGACGAAGTTATCAATGCATCTAAAAAAAATTTATAAAAACGATCGTACGAAGGTAACTCTGATCATTATTTGTCTTAATCCTTACTTCAAGGTCATTCAAATTTGTTGATAACTGATATGATGATTAAAAAAAGTTAATATATGGAATCTATAAGGTTTTAAGTGCTGATAATTGGTCGGCTAAAATTAATAATTAGTCAGATTAACAAGATTTTAGAACTTATTTTGTTTTTTAATAATAAATCATAACATTTTATCATAGAAAAGAATGTCCTATGAAGTAACCTTAAGGTGACTCGCACCATATAAGACATATCTGCACATATATAAAAATATATAATCATATATCAATATGTATACTAATATCTTAATTCTTGGACAAATGTTTTTAAATGTTAAATTGATTAATTATCAATATTTTGTATAGGCAGATATAATTGCATGAGCATATATACTTCGATATTATATATATATATGTCTGATATGTTCGACTATGCTCAGATTCGTTTGGTTGTTGTAAATATAATAATTGGATTTAATTTCGTCGGAAATAGTTTATGGTGTCAAATATATAGCAATCTTATAAAATTATCGATCTTACTAATAAACATTGCCACTAGGATAAAAATTATTCAAATTTGACTGATGAAAGTATGAAAACAAACGTCTCAAATCCTAGAATTATAATCTGTCGAAAAACTGCTCTATTTTCTAACTATTTGATTCCATCACCCAACTACATAAGATATTTTTCAAATTGGACTGATGCAAGTGTAAATACAATTCTTCTAACAAAATCTCAGAAATATGGTATGCCGAATAATTTAATTTTCTTTTACCTGAAAATATATCAATATTGTATTGTATTATGGACTATTCGATTCATCACCAAATTTACCATCTAAACTATTTTTCAATTTTCCGAAATCGACTGATGGAAGTGTAAAAATCTTGCAGCTTTCTAAACAGAGAGATATCTAATTTGTAGTAGCAACATAATTGTCTTAAAAACGTAGAAGTAATGCCACCTTTCACTTAATTTTATTCAATTGGGCCCTTCTGCAAACTCAGCTTAGACTTTGCTGTAAACTATTTTTGTGCCAACTTTAATTTTAATATAGGGCGCATTATTTTACATATTATAATTTCGTTATATATACATAGATATATAAATTCTTGCATGGAGTTCAGTGTCAATTATGATTGATTAATATTGTAGGATAATATTTTGCGAATTTAAAAAGTTGTAATATATGTTAATTGTATTTTGTAAGACTTCAAAAATTTTTTTCTTGTCTACTACTTGCCGAATGTTACTATATAAGTTTTCCTATATTAATATCAAAATCTAAGTTCAACATAATCCATATTGCAGTAAAGCACACAAAAAAAATGAGAGTATGGTCTGAATGTTCTTTACCCCATAAACTCATTCTCTACTTGTCCATTTAATAAAAAGAAAAATGCGAGACGTCTTAACTACAGCGACCATTGTCAAATAAAAGTTTTGGCAAGCGCTCGAGTACGCAAGTATCCAATAACTCTGAGTTTCCCATACGAAATATGTGAAAACTTTGGATCCCTCCAACGGATGATTCCTGATTCTGGCACTGTGCCAGGGTGCAACGCTTTTTGTAGTGTGTTTATGAGATAACCCACATTTATGGGCAAATGGGCAAAATGGGTGGCACTTCGGCAGCATGGATGATTCAGTTGCTATGCCGGAAATAACACCAAAGGAGCATCGATTCAGTTTGTTTAACAACCGGCGATGGGAGGTCCTTATTCATAATTAAGGTCAAGTGCCTCTGTTTATAGGTGCGCTTTATAATGCAGAGATACCTTTTAACTTTTCTCTCCATCTGAGTTAGATACCCGACCTAATTAGTTCTGAACGACTCTAGATTAAATGTCAATTGACTGTAGTCGTAAAGTCGCCGGCTAATTAGAGAATTTTTAAGTGCTGCCCACTTCGCTTTTGAGAGATTTCATCGATTTGGTTCGAACTTGCAGTCGGCGACTAAATTTAGAACGTTCAGCTGCAACTGTCCGATATCGACCCCCATTGGCATAAAAAAAGGGGCCGTCGTAAATGCCATGGCATTTTCTATCTAGATGAAGAGCTGAACTTTGGAGCACCTCTGAGTGCATGGCAGTGGTCCTCGGCTACTTAAATTCACCAGGTAACAATGATCGAGTCACTCTGTGGGCTAGAGCGGAAGGGCATGTTGATGACCCTTGATTACCAGTACAAATTGAAATTGTTCTCAAACCAAAGTGGTAGCTGATGGGGCTCCTTTCACCACACAATGGGTCTAAAAAGCCCGAGTCATTCTTAACTGATTCAGTGGACCACATGCATCCAGGTGTGTCTTTATCTAAAGCGACCAGGTCAAACTCGTGAGAATCGTCATATCACCGCGTCAGATAGGAATCTCGATTGGCGTCGACTGAGGGAAACGGGGGCTAGGCAAATGGGTGATTAGTAGAATGAGTGGGCTCCGAGTGGGGGGTATAGAAGGAGGCTTCATACGCTACTTACGGAGTACTTCAGAAAATTATTAAAAAAAAGGCGGAAAAAAAACCAGATCGGGTCAGTGAGAACCTGCTCAAGTGCAAGAAACTCAGTCAATCAAATTTGGTGGAGTGGTGTATGGGGGAGCTAGAAAATATACATAAAAATCAAACTAAGAAGCCCAAAGAAGGCGACTCGGGCGGAAGGAGCAATTAAAGAAGCCCAAGTACTACTCAAGGAAAATTGTCGTCTTTCGCTGAATTAACTTATGCATGAGTTTCTCACTGTTGCCGTATTTGGTTCAAGTGTGCGTTCGTAAACCATTAAAGTTTTTGCTTCTGTACCAATTGGGCATCACGGCGATGACGATGCTGGTGCTGCTGATGCTGCAGTGGGATCACAATAAGATTTCCCCATTTTTGGGTGCCCTTAAAAAAGTCTGGGCCCCAGAGAGAATTTAATTGGTTTTTTTTTTTGCGGTGGTCTTTTCCCTTTGTCCGCATTGGTTGGTACACCAGAGGTGGATTCTGCACGTTTTTGCCTGGAGGTCGCGTTTCGCATGGTTGCTTCCAGGTTTCGTTGGGCTTGGAATAAATTTGTTGTTGTTTTTCGAAAGAGGTGATGGATGATTTTTAGCTGTGGCCCTTTACTACGGTTACCCAAATAAAAATGACGACACGACCGACGTTTCGAAAATTTTAATTTTCAGGGACGTAATATATTTTGCGCATTGTAACTGCATTAAAGCCTGGATGAAATCCGAGAAGTAAACGGACTAGCTTCATATTGTTCTACAAAATATACTGTAGGCAAAGGGGCCTATCCGCTGATCGAGAATATCTCGTTATCGTAAAGTGTAATTTTTTCAAATCATACATTCAATAATACTTTTAATCACATTTCAATGCTTACTTGCAATAATTAGTTAGTTAATTTGGATTTATTGCCGAAGGGGTCCGACCCCTGGCTTCAACCCGTGAGGCCATCACACATCTTTACTCTGTTGAATTATTTTTACATGATAACTTCATTAAATGTGAGCTTACTGGCTTTTTTGTTGGGTGTATAACTTGAAATTGACTTGATTTTTACAAGAGATGGTGTCACTTGTATCGCATCTGACCATACTGCGACTTCCTACATCTTTAAGCTATGTCATATGGCTTTTCATTTTATTATGCATTAATTTGCCAAAATGTAAAAAAGATAATTTTTTTGATGCTGCAAATATGTCAGCATATGCACAAAGAAACTATCATTTGTGGGAAGCTTTGCTTTTGTTCTTTAATTGAAAAAACAGTGCTACTGAAAGTTATCTTATACTCCTTCATTTCAAAGAACGCCCTGCCCAAGTGAAAAAGTTTGAAGATGAAGATTTAGACACTCTACTCAGTGTTGACTCGTACATACATACAATTCACTATTTTGCTTTTATCTTTTGATCCACTCAACGCAGCGACTCAATCAACTTACGCCAAAATTCTACTATATCAATGTCGTTTCCAAAACTATCAACAATGTTTACCTACCACCACCCACTGCAGGTACACCCACTTCGGAAAGGTGAAAATATGTTTCTTATTTCCCTAAAATTCAGCTTTTGTTCTTTATGAACTTTTTTAACTCTTTACGTACAAATTATTAAGAACGCTGATGCTTTTTATTCAAGACTGAAAAGATATCTGATCTGAAATTAAATTATAACTCAACAAAGCAAACGCAAAGTATGAAATCAAATCAACCAACCAAGACTCTATAAAGTTGAAAATTAGATTTGAATTTCATCTATATCCTGAATATCTCTGAAATTTAATTAAAATTAAGTCCGAACTGTACGAGAGCTAAGCGTTATTGAATTTTGTATACAAGTGAAATTCGTTATGAGGATAACTTTTGAATGATTATAACTAGCTCCTTTGCGAACAGAGACTGATAAAAAGAATATTCGTTACTTTTGATCTTTAGTGAACTTTTCTACGACGTTTACGTAAAGATACCTTAAAAAGTAATAGACACGACCCTAAATAGGTTTTTGCATAATGATTTTGTATAGACCAACCAAACAACAATGATAATAATTACGATAGTTAATATAAAAAGCATCTTGCGAGAATATAAATATCATAATTATGGATAAATTAATAGACTGCACACATATATTTGGATAACTTAACTTATTTTGATAGTTCTTCTTAACAAAAACATACCTTTATAGATCAGTGTGTCCTATAATTTTATTTTTATATTTATAAATAATTAATGAAGCGTAAACATACACAAGATTTCCAAATTTTTGTAAAATACTGTATTTTGAAATTTAGGTATTCAAAAGTTGTTAGGTTAGGTTACTGTGCCTGCCTAGAAAGGCACATAGGCCAATTTTGGCCCATTGTGTTACCACGTAGCGCAGGAGACCATGGTTATTCGTGGGATTCGAACCCATAGCCTCTGGGACGGTAGGACAGCGCGCTAACAACTGAACTATCAGAGGCCCCTATTCAAAGTTGTTAAAATTCACCAAAATGTATCATCAATGACAGGTAATTCACCTAGAATTTTCCAACATAAGAAAGAATGATTTAAGAAGTGCTCACATATATTTTATAATTCCTGTGTGCATTATTTTTTGTGAAAATTAGATTTGCTTTTCTAACGAAATATATTTTGAAAATTAAAATAGTTATGTTGTGTTTAGTAGAAAAATTTCGTATATAGAAATTTTTTGAAAACTTAATTTAACAATGTATAATTATTTAGGAATTGCTTACATTCTTAAAGGTTCTGGCATAATAAAACAATTAAAATTAGCTTTCAATATAAAAAAACTACTCATAATTAACAATGCTAATCATCTTACAGAAAAGAATTAAAAAGCAATAATTTTTTATATTATCCTAATTTAAAGTTACAACACGATTATATTGATATTGAAATTGCGAACAACTTACAAATCTCTTAATAAAAACTGTACATGAAGAAACTCATGTAAAAATGACGAACCCAACTGGAACAATCTTTCTCAGGTCGACGACCTTTCAATCAATACCTCATCTGAAAAGAGCATAAAAGCCTCATCCGATTTCGCCTCGATTAAGTCATTGGCAGCTTCTTAGGAATTAAAGAAGTTAAAGGCGAACAAAAGATTTCTTGAAAAGTGTAAATCTCATAAGTCGACATTCACCAAATCTCTGCGAGAGCAATTAACATTCCTCTGTCCCCTCATATGCCTTTCAATAAGCCCCCCTCCAGAAAATGTCGCCGGAAAGTGTTTACTTTTCAAATGTTAATAAGCCGCCTTAATGTGAAATTGATGAGGTCCATCATAAAAGAGTCCATCAGAGTCGCTAGCTACCGTGTGGTTTTCATTAAAATTACCTTCGCGTCGTACCGCGGCGCCGATTACAACGCCTCAAATCTCGCGCAAACAACAAAAAGCCGATCAATCTTATTAGGAAAATGAGCCTAATTGTCACATAGGGCGGGATAGTGAACCTTTTGAAAACCCGAAAGATGCTTTTTCGGGAAAATTAATTAAAATGAGTACTTTGGGAGGAATTTTTAAAATAATTAAAATGATTGTTATACATTAGGGTATTTGAAAGATTTTCGGACTGTTTGAAAAAAGTTGGGGTTCTATAAGGAAGGGGACCTGTTGGCAAAGCTAATCGGATTAACTTGTCAAATTTGACCGGGCCATTTCGCCCAAAGTTTGGGCATTAGCAACGACTAAGCCCTTCATAAATAACTCCGCGGCCGGCTAACTTGCGTGACATAATTTGCATTTTATGGACAAAATTTCAATTATCGCGCCACTCGGCTGCCCTTCTTGTGGAGGCGGACGGTTCGGGGACATGTTGCTACCACTTTGGGTACCCTTGACTTGCTCGCTTTTTTTTTTTTTAATTCCGGTAGAAATTAGATATGCATTGACTGGAGCCTAGTCGCCCCCAAAACACTTTCACCCTCAGAATAGAATTTGATGAATTACGCGGGCCCCTCGGAAGTTGCCCGTCAGACGCCTCAAATTGGAGCGTGCGGACGGACGGCGTTCTAATTGGACTCCAAATTGCTCCAGCTCAAGGCCTTTTGGAAGCATACAGAATTGTTATGTCATACTCGCTGAAGGCTCGAATTTCGAATGAACTTTTATAAGCGCTGGTTTTAGTTTTTGCCCACTCGCCCAAGGACCAATTCTTAATTTTGACTAATTTCGAGGGGCCGCACAACCTTCAAACCGGATAGAAACAATTTTGTGGTATTGTGCGTGGGCGAGTATCTCGGTACTTTTTGACGACATTCTTTTTGAACTTGAACTAAATACCAACTGGGATGGCCAACAAAATGGGGCTTAATAAAATCATTCAGATGCCTTCATTTCGTTGGCCGTAATAAGAGAGATTAAATGCGAAATGCGAATATTCTCGTTTTATTAGACGGTTTGGGTATACCATAGGTATTTCAGAATTCTATTTCTGTTTCTTATTAACTGAAAACTTGTTCTTCAACTTTACGATATCAAAAACTATCTATCGTAACATAAACGTTCGGAGACCTGTTGGGATCTGCTAATCTTCACTAAGCAATTAAGGCTAATTTGGAGGTCATGGAATCATTTACTAGAATTAAATCGCTTACCGTTCAAATTTGCATACATATTAGGGCTATTTTCAAAGATGAGATTGTAACGAGTCTTGATAATTTTTGAGGTTGATAAAACAATATTAAATAATGATGTGATTACTTAGTATCTCAATTTAAACAAAAAAAAAACGTATTTTTTGATAATGTTTATCTGCGTATGTGTATGTGTGACTTTTTGGTACCAGTTATAACTCTAGGATTAAATATTATATTAAATAACGACGACAGTAGAATTACTTTCAAGCAGTTTATTTTTCATCCGTCTATCAGTATCTTTAATCTAACAAAATAAAACAAAGGTCACTTGTGTATGTAGGATACGTTTTCGGTAGGGTTAATTAGAGTTTTCTTAAAAGTACTATAAGATAGAATAATGAAACCCCTAATCAAGTATACGGAGCAAATGAAAAGACAAGGTTTTGTGCGTTTAGATGACCTTGTAAGTCAGCAGTTTGGAAAACACTTGAAATAGGCTGCATATTAGTTATAATACCTTTTGAATAGATAAAATATGCAGCTTTTATAAGAAATAAAAAAGTTGTCATTGTACCCGAATGAAGGGTGAACGCAGCCAGTGAACCCTAAAAAACGAAGTAATGTACATTCAGGCATATATAAATAGCACATACAGGATTAAATAATTAAGCTCAAAATTCCATTTATTAAAATAGCGGAAACAAATACATCTTTTTATATTCGACAATATACGAGGTCTGTTCAAAAAGTATTGCGAATTTTGAATTTTCGCGAGCTACGTATATTCGATTTTTGATTTTGTTGTGGCGTTATGTTGATATTCATGTCCCTCACTTATGCTGACAAGCTCGGACTTTTTCTGTCCCATTTTTGTGTGTTTTCCGAAGTTTTATTGATATCGGTATGTTTGAAAATAAACAAACACACAGCGAGAAAAATGGCGAACATATTTAATTTTCCTGGATCTAAAACGAACAATTCTTCATTTAATAAAATCTATCAAGCTATAGAAGTAAATGAGCAGACTCAGCACAAATGATGGCTCTAAGTTAGAAGGAAGAAGAACTCCTAAATCTGAGACTATCCGAACTATTCTAGTGTTTTACAGGCGGAGGTAATGTCCATTTCGGAAGCGCTATCCTGATTTCATAACAGTTCCTCAAGAAATTAGGTGTCTAAACGACGGGTACACGAAATCTAGAGCCAGCATAGAGTATCGGTTGCTCCTAAATATATTTGAGACAATAGACAAAAATACCGGATTTATCGGTAAATTAAGAAAAATTTACCGATAAAAATCGACCTTTCATTTGGTCCATTTACCGGTAAACCGGAAACGGTAATTCCCGGTATTGCAGTGACTAATTCCATACCTAGATCGTTAGATTATAATGTTAAATATATCAGAAAATACAAGCGAACGACAAGTTTTTTAGTTCAGTTTTAGTTTAGCATAAATAAACATTCCTACAAAGTTTCCCAAAGTCTGTGGGTACACCTCAAACTCAATTTACGCTATGGCAATATTTTCACAAAAAAGCTGTTAAAATCCAACATTCAATATGCAATGTTCACCTTTAAAACATAAATTACATAATGTGCCAGCAAGGGTTAAAGCCCTCTGAGCAGGTTTTAACGCAAAATTATATTTAAAGGTCTATGAAAGAGTTTAACTGCGCGTCTTTGTGTCTTTCTTTGAGCAGTTCTTTTAAATGAAAGTGAACTCGTGAACAAGTTTACACGCGTGTGCTTCTCATAGAGGTAAAGGATTTAAAAATGGTACGGTGACAAGGATGGGTAGGATGGCGCATTCAAAAGAAGGGGTGCAATTATTACGCACGATATCCCAAGAATTCCAGGTGTTCCCTTTCACTTTTCTTTTCTTCCATTCAATCCGCCAGGTACACAAAGGTGAAGGGCTCCCTGCTTTTCATTTTGTGTCTCATATCCTCCTGTCCTCCTACTGGATTGAGTGTTCTTCCTGTATAGGACATTATGGCAGATGTTTTGACAAGGATTCGAAGGGTTTTCCCTTTTGTCGTTCGACCAAACCCGATGTGTTCCATACACGCCTAATGGACTGCTCGATTGGATTAGGCAAACAATTGGAGCTCGACTGATTGGCCTTGTCCCTGTCTTCGAGAATAGACGAGGTGGGAGGCAGTTGGATATACAATCAATTGTTTTGGTGGAGACGTGTCGACGGCTGGATATAATTTTAGGGCTAAATTTAATATACCGAACGAATTTTGGCAAACTTTAAATGGGAAAAAATACTATAATATGTTAAAATTATGTAAATTAAAGTACTCTTTGCCGATTTGTAGATATACCTAATAATTTTAGTTTATTTGGTAATCTGACTTTAGTTCTTTGATGCACCAAATGTTCCTGCTATAAAGTTAACTTTAGAAAAACTATATTTAAGACTTTTATCTTTTACAAACTACTATATTATAGAAAAACTGTGAAAATTTCAAATTAGTATATCCATTCTCTTATTATAAATCAAAAAAACATATACAGGGTGGCTAATTTAGAAATTGGAATTTCTTTTTATTATAAAAAAAACGGCTCAATATTTTTCAATGGTTGAACATTTATTTGAAAGGTTGTTTTATGTTATTTATTTTCGATTGTTTTGGGGCTTATGTCAGCAATAGCAGATTGAATTTTGTACTTGAGGTCTTGAATTGTTTCTAGTTTGTTGGCGTAACATTTATATTTCACCGCTCCCCAAAGATAATAGTCCAACGGCGTCAAATCGCAGCTTCTTGCTGGCCTAATCACATCACCATTTTTGCTGATTATGCGATGTCCGAAGACTGGGCGTAAAAGATCGATTGTAGCGTTCGTTATATGGCACGTAGCGTCGTTCTGTTGAAACCAAATATCGTCCAAGTTTTAGGCTTAAATTTCCCCGAAAAACCAATCGGCCAACATTGCGCGTTAGCGCTCGCCATTTACGGCAGCTCCGTCTTCATTTTCCAAACATATAATCAATTAAACTTAAAATTATCGGTAGTTAAAATTTCAAACACTAGATGGACCACCCTTTATTTAGATTCAAATGCTGTTCTTTTTACACTCATTTTCTTCTTCATAGAGTCAAAAGTTAAAAAGGGAGTCAACAATAAAAAAAAAATTTAAAAATCGACCAAGTTTTAGAATTTACATTCAAGAGATATATTTGAAAATATTTATTTTTATAATCTGATGTCGGGTCTTGTATTTAAAATTAAAATTTAATAATAAATAAAAATTATTGGCCTACAAATCAGTACCTAAACTTGCAAATGTGGATATTTATGCTTATGAAAATCAAAATCCCTAAAATTTTATCTATATACGAGTATTAATTGGAATTATAATCCGTGAAATATAAAACAAGGTCGAGGACTTGACCAATTAATTGAAGATTAATCTTCAGTTGTTAATCCCCAAAAGATGGAAAGAAAACTGCTATTCCCGTCAAGAAATATATTGGTGTACTATAAATAGAATATAAAATTCTTGTTAATTTTCAGCAATTTTTTCGCTTAGGATGAATAACTCAATTTTATTCTCTTTATATATTTGTTTTTTTCGTTCTGTTTTTTATAATGAAAAAATATACTATATGTATATATCGATTTTTAAATAATCAAAATGGCAGAGCATTGGTTGTTACCTCAGGACAGAAAATTGCGCGAGATTTAAAATAGCACGAATGTTGTACTGATATGAAAAAGGAGGAAAACAAATGAACGTTATAACAATCATAACTTATATATGAACCATAAATAAGTATAAAATAAATGTAATATGCATAAAGTATGTAATTATGGCAATCATTCACAAAAATTATAATTTTCTACCAATATTTTTTACTTTATTTTAGAATATTTTGTTTCGATTATGTGATTAAAATTCCAACGGAATCGATTAATGATTATTTTAGTTTTTCTGCACGTAGTCCTCAGGCCTGCGGAATTTATCTCGGCTAGTTTTGATATTTTACACTTAAATCTACAATACTATTATAATTTATACTAAAAGAAAATTTTAACAAAATTGTGTTATTCATTCTTTGTGAAAAAAAAAATCTTAAAAACGAAAATTTCGCATTCTACGAGTATATCTGATGGGAATTACTTTGAAGGGGGCAAAATAGATATTTATGAATAAATAAATACTTTTTGAAAAAACACAAAATTGGCGATACTTTTTGAACAGACCTCGTATTTCCCCTTAAACAAAATTTTTAAAACAGCCTATCTTTGAAACAAAAAACACGTCTGGTTTCTTCATACAACATATTTTCTGCCAATAAAAACTTAAATTAGGACCATGATTTTTTATCTTATATTTAAGGGGAGGTTCTCATCTAGAATTTTGAAATTTTGCATTTTCTAAAAGTTCAACATGTCTAGAATGTAGTGTTAAAATTATTATTTAATCCGAGGTGTAGAACGTATTCTACAGTCCGTTTATTGTTGCGGTGTCATGATCGCAGCGGGACGCTCGCACCCGGAGGCGCTGGGTATACGCGTAGCGCTCCGCTCAGGTCAAATACTTGTCCTGCCAGGTAGGGCAAAAGAATTGTTCATGCATATAGGCCATAAGATGATTCGGGTTCAGCGACCCAAAAAACCTAAGTAAACCCAATTTCATTATGAAAATCCGCTTCTGATGCAAGTATTGCCAGTTCAAATGTACAAAACTTTAAAATCTCGTTTTCTCCGTTCCTGTTTTTTCAAAATTGCCGGGGACATAACTCGTAACGGTTCAACCGATTTTCTTCTAGTTAGTTTCATTTTAAAGAAAACAATTTTTATTGGATGATGAACCATTAAAATTTTAATATTTTTTAAGTTAAATATTTTATTTTAAGTAATAAACTGTAAAAAAAAAGTCGAAAAACGGCACTCAAATTTCAAAGTCGCGCCATTTTGTCAATTTTGATATTTTTTTTGAAAATTTTGGTTCATCCTCCAATAAATTTATTCTAGTTATGGTTCCATGAAGAATTTTTTGATTTCAGATTGATTTGCGATCTGTGTCCACCCGGCAGTGGAGCAAATTTTCCAAAACATGCCGTACGAAAAGCCGAATAACGGACGCCATTTTGTTTTTGTTTTTCTCTCCAAAAAATTTTGAATGTATAAATAAATAAAAGTACATTGTATCAAACTGCCAAATATCGTCTTGATATGTTTTATAGTTTTCCTTTAAAAAATTCCCAAAGTTTATCTAATTTTTGGTGTTCTAGATGAGAACCTCCCCTTAAATCAATTTTGAGAAAGGGGAATATCCCGAAAAATGACGAATGAAATTTGGTACATACAATTAAACAAATGCATATTTACTAAGCAACATTAAAAATGAATGTAGGATACCTACCTAATTTTATCGCTAATAATATTTCTTTAGTAAATAAAGTAAGTAAATAAGTCCAAAGCATCAAACAGTTTTGCGATCAGTAAACATTAATTAGAATTAAAATAAAATAATAATTTTTGGCTGATATATGACTAAAATAATCTATGTCATGTAGACGATGTTTTCAAATACTTTAAATTCTGTTAAGATAATCTGGTAGGTGCTGAGGATTTCCACCAACTCAAAAAGTATTTCGATATGAATTTGTCATATATGGTAATCTATCCAAAAAATTGTTTAATAAGCGTAAAATATGTTATACCCTTTTTATTATTCTATAAAAGCTGTTCGGGGCGATTTAAAAAGGTTTGTGGCTAGTAATAAATAAAGGGTCATCAAACTTGCATTGACTGGGCTCTAAAATGGCCAAATTAAACAGTTTTAATTAAAATGCATTCTTCCTACTGATGTTCAGTCGAATTAAAGCTTTGCAGCACGTGCGGATGCAATAAATTTTTTCCCTTTCCCGTGGCCAACACGTGCCACAGCACATGCGATGCAATCATTTATAGCAAATAGCAAAGCCTTCTACAATAATTTGTCAATTTTGCCAGCACTTCCCGCCCAGACGTCGCACTATTTTGAAGAGTGAATTTTTTACCGGACAAGGTCATAATTAAAGGAAAAGCGCTCGATAGAATCTCGATTTTTAAGGACTTTTGAGAAAGTGCTCGACAACTCGAATAAAGTCAGCGGACATCTCATCTGGACGATAGCTGACTCGTGCAGAAATACTGTCGCCTGCCGTGGCAAATTCATATCACCAACAAGAACATCTTTTACCTTTAGCCCAATTTGCAAAGAACTTTTCTGCAGAAAATTTCCTTTTCAGAAGTTATGAGTCGGGGCACTGAGGCGAAGTAAAACGCTCAGAAGTGTGAGGGCGTGCAAGACGAAGAGAAAACAGTCTGGAAATGCTAGAATATTTTCAGACGAAAGGAAAACATTTTGGCAGCTGTGACGGGCAGGGGAAGGGGTTGACGGCAATGTTGAAGTCAATTTAACCCTTCAAGCTCCAATATCACACTATGCTCCACCCAGATGGAGAACGATCTTCCCGCCTGGAGGGTAGGTTTCACTCGTGCCCTTTAGTTCAACTTAATACCTACAGCCGTGGCTACATGTGCTGAAGACATGTTGACTGGACACGAAAAGAGTGTAGATGTGGTTTTGTTGGGACTTTGAAACTAACATCTACCGGGAGGCCCGACCTTCTAGACATTCCTATACGCTCAATGAGGAAGAAAAAGGGTGCGGAATTATAAATGGAAGCGAAAGGATGTGGAGCCCTGGCGTCGTGTTCGAGCACAACGGATGAATTAAGAATGAACTGTTTAACAAATGGATTTACAGCGGGGCCTTTAATATAAATAACGGAAAAACAGAGCTTAGGGGAGTGCCTTGTGAGACTTTTAAAATTAATCGAGGAAATGCTCCCCGGGAAATAGCTCCATTTCGGTGGAATCGAAAATCGATACCCACTTTAATGCTTGAAATGTGCGCAACTCTTTAATTTTTGTTTTTTCGGTTTCTGCAACAAAATTACGTCTATATAGTCACTGAAAATTACATTGGAAGGTGAATATCGAAAAATACCGAAAATGAAAACACGTTCCGACTAAGGACTTAAGAAGATTGTTCAGAAAATGAACAATGTACCGACTATTCCCCTAGGAATACATCGAATCTTTGAGATGGCGTTAGAATTCTAAATTATTTATAAATAACTTATTTTTTCAATATGTTATCTTGTTGTTTTTTTTAAGTAGGAGAAAAAAACCAGAACTTGGGTAAGAATGATTTAGCACTATATTTTCAGGGTTCCGTTCGTCCGTATGAAAAAACGGAACCCTTGTAAGATTACTGGTGTGTCTGTTTGCCTGTCTGTCCGTCTTTCATAATCAGTTTGCTCTGAATCTACTGGACCAATAAAGTTGAAATTTAGTATACATATGAATTTCTGTGACCCAAACAGGGACATGTAATGTAAATAAATTAATTTTGAATATAAAGGTCAATTTTGGGAAACAAAAATGTTTAGAAAAATAGATTAAATTTTACTATTCTCCCGCCCTTATCTCCGAAACTACTGAGCCTAAAATTTTGAAAAAATTAGAGAAAGTAGTTCTTACTTATAGATTACAGAAAAACCTATAATTGTCTTAAAATAACATGGTAAATCTCTCAATATTGTGCGTACAAGCAAAGCAATTTAGCGCTATAATCCGGTACCATACATACTTTTTTTAGTTACCACAAACAAATTTGAATCAGATTTAAAAAAACATGGTAGATAACATATTCATCTCCACGATAGTTCAACTCGTACTTATCCGGTTTTTTATTATATAGTTTCACTTTAACGTTTTAGGTGGTGCGCTCACTGAAGACATTATCGCTGCTTGTAAGGATATCAACTCATTCAACGATACTTTACTTGTTAGGACCCGTTCCCAAATGTGGGAGTTATGGGAGTTCAAGAACAAAAGTTTGCTCAGTGCACCCCAAGGAATTGATTGTATAGCATTTCTTACGTATCCGAAAAGTATATATAAGGTATGATTATGAAAACATACCCCATAGAATGCCTTGACCCTGAAATTTATAACGACATCAAAATTCATCAAATGCATATATAAGCTGAAAAACTATTTTATATTATTTGAAATAAAACACTTTTAAAAGCTGATTTTTACAGTATACGTACATTGTAGCGGTTCGAGAAACAAAAAAAAAACACATATTTTTTAGTTATTAGTAAACTAGTTTTGTTCCTTTCGTTTCATTTAACCCTTTGACCCATACATTTCTGTAATGTATCATTTTGCACTAAAATTCGTATATGAGGGTTTTTTTTTTTGATCGCTGAATACAAATCTGAAATCAGATTTTCAAAATTCAAAATGGCGGCCAAGATGGCGGACCAAAATCCAAAAAAATGAACTGTTTTCTATGAAACTTGGTATATAAGGGTTTTTTGACTCGCAAATCACGAATTTGACATTAGATTTTCAAAATTCAAGATGACGGATCCAATATGGCAGATTAAAATAATAAAAAAACTATTTTCTATGAAACTTCGTATATATAGTTTTCTTTTTTATAATTCTCTATATAAACTCCGATCTTTGGAATTTCAAAAATCTAGATTCAAATTCGTAATCTACGAGGCAGAAAACCTATATACACCAAGTTTCATAGATACTAATTAATTTTTTTTGCCATATTGGATCCGCAATTTCGAATTTTAAAAATCCGATGTAAATTTTATGATCTACAAGTCAAAAATCCTTTTATATATCAAGTTCAATAGAAAACAGTACATTTTTTGGATTTTGGTCCGCCATCTTGGCCGTCATTTTGAATTTTGAAAATATGATGTCAGATTTGTATTCAGCGATTCAAAAAACCCCTTATATGACTTTTTGCAATAAAGTGATGAAAATAATAAAATCATTTCGAAAAAAGTCTAACTTTTGATCTGCCATATTGCATCCGCCATTTTTTATTTTGGAAATCTGACTTCATATTCGTGTTCAGCGACCCCAAAAACCCTAGAGTATCAACTTTTATCGAAAATATTTCATTTTTCAATGAAAAAAACGAGTTTGAGTAAGGTGGGACGTTTTACGTCCCACCATGGCTCAAAGGGTTAAAGTACTAACTAAAACCTACACTCAGATTTACTCAGTATTCAGGACTAACTAAAGCTAAACATTGAGAATTTTACACCGATAGTTTAGAAATTAGAGGATAGGGATGTTTTGATAAAGATTTTGAAAGAAAATATATTGTGACTAACTGAGGAGGTTCAGAAGAATATACTCTGAAATACCTATATATGTTTGTAAGTGATATATTATGTCGTATCATAGTCTTTATTACATTTGAGTTATTATTATGGTATGGATCTCAAATCAAATTTCAAATACTATCAAATAAAATATTTCTAGTTTGTTTCCAGATTAATAAAGTGCGGTCAAGTGCGGGTACAAGTCGTAAGATTATATTTTTTTAATTAAAAATTATTCATTTTCGTATGTTTTTCCTTTACTTGTGCTATCATTGCAAATCTAAGTCTCTTACTTCAAATCACAAAAAATGTGTAATGAGGTATTTAATCTGCATTATATTCTTAAGCGATATTTATGTGTTAAAATTTATACAATTTTCTGAAAAGTGTATTAAAATACTTAAGTCATATTGAGACATATTACACATTTGCAGCTTAACACGTTTTATGATTTACTCATGCCGAATATAAAGCA
This sequence comes from Philonicus albiceps, assembly GCA_963969385.1. Classification (NCBI taxonomy): domain Eukaryota; kingdom Metazoa; phylum Arthropoda; class Insecta; order Diptera; family Asilidae; genus Philonicus; species Philonicus albiceps. The sequence goes on from OZ017773.1 coordinate 12,605,710, forward strand.
CCAAATTTAATAACTTTGTTAAATTTTCACTCAATATAATTCACCTGTAAAATTGCCAGAGCCAGTATACCTTATAAGCAATTTTACAAACCAAGTCCTAAGTCCATATGCATGTGTTTGGGCGATACAAGTGGGAATGAGAAATGATTTGAAATAATGCATTCAGATTTGCAATGATGATACCTTTTTTCGTGCCGAATTTCAAATTATACATAGCTTAAACATCGTCAATGAATTGCCGTATTTTGTTTGTACCTGTCTGTGACATCGCAGTTTCAAGATGGCCGAACCGATTTAGTTTTTTTTAACTCAAAAGCAGATATTTGGGTTTTAGCCACGTTTGGTGAACATCGGGTATTCCGTTTCGAAGATCATCAGGTGTTATCAGAGCCTGTGTAGGGATTTTGGCCTCTATTAAAGCTAGAGCCTTGGAATTTCAACTCAAATGTTTATAAGGCCTAGTCAAGGTAGTCAGTTTGATTATAGACAGATATTACTTAAAGGCAAATACAATCTAGTTTGTATATAAATTAATTATTTTATTTTTGCATATTTATATATATTTTTTTGTATATTACGAACACGAACATCAAAATGTAATAAAGGAATAAAAAATAAAATGAATCTGCTAAATATTCAAGGAGTGGTCTGAGGAGTGTTACATCATTTTGAATTTACATAGTGCTTGAAATATTGAAGATCTGCGTGCCAGTTTTCATTTAGCTTTACTTATCTAACTGCGACGAGAACTGAATCTTTTTAATAAACGAGAATTTTAATCATTTTGTCGACAGTTTGCACAATACGCAGTGAGTAAATATTTATCTATTGTATACCGCGACAACAGAATCATAGCGATTGCGTAACTAATGCAAATTATGACTTACTGTACAATCATAGAAAGTTCCATATGAGCTGGAAAAGTTGAACTTCCACTGATGATTACATTTTCTTTAATATTCTTTTATAAAAAAATATTGCTTAAAAAAATTCCAGCAAAATTTTGATCATCAGTGGAGGGAACCAAATGTTATTCGGTAAACACTAGCGGTCCCGCGAAAAACTGAGTACATCATGTGATTGCGACCAATCGAACCAATTGCCCGCGCTGAAATTTTAATCAGACCAAATGGTCGACGATGTCGATCTAGAGGGGAGGAGTATTGGCTCTGATTAAAACAGACAAGTGCAATTGAAAGTGGTGCAAGCTGAGTACCGAGAGCTTGTTAGCTTTTAGCGTGTTTGTGTTTGTCCGGGGGTGAAATGCACGCGACCGAAAATAAATATTCGCGAGAAAATGCATATGGAGGAACCCGACTCAATGTCAGATAAATTTACTCTTACCACGCACACCAGCTGGTGTCAAGCTCTGGGCTTAAATAGCATTTGTTTAAAATTATTATCAAACGGAATGTGGTGAGAGAGTTGCAGCGATCCAGCATGGAATTGTTTGCTTTCCTTACTTGCTTGTTGTCAGAGCACTTCCAGTCTCGCGTTCCGAATAAACAGGTATCGTCCGGAAACAGAATGGGTCTTGTTGTTTTTCTACTCCACAACACCGTTGATGAATTAGACCAAGGCTGTGCAATATTTATATAAAATTAAATAACAAATGATATATGTGGAATTCATTTTATAACTCCAGAACCCTTGAACCGATTCAGATGGGGTCTTTTAAATATGATCTAGTACTTTCCTCTGAATATTAAAAGCTGTATGGCAAAACTGTCAACATTGTCAAACCCAAAATGGCGACCTGTCATGCTCTAAATTATGCGTGATTACGATGAAAACAGGTATATTCGGGTTTTTGGGGTCACTGATTTCGAATTTACTGTCAATATTCTCGAATTCAAGATAATAGGTATTATAGTTTGTTGTAGGCTTTCTTATATTTTGCAAGGAAAACACGCAGAGATCTGGTCAGTTACAGCGCTTTATTTGAAGTGCAAGTTAACAAAACGGTAACGAGTACGAAATCTCCCGAAATACATTAACCTCTCTTTAAGCATTTCATTGTAGGGAGGGACATCGGCTGATGGAAATCGAACGGTTTAGACACTCACACTGGTATTACATATATATATATGATTTGGCTAACGAATTTGCTTTTACAAATGTATCGAACGCTTACATAGTCATCCTTTGTTAAAAATGAAATAGCAAAAGATGGTGGTTTATAATAAAATAAAAAATTCCTACACCTTGATTTGAAAGTAATATATACTAATCAAATATCAACAAGGCAAGTAATTTGAATCAGAATGAACAAAATAAAAAACCGTCGAATATAGTAAAAAAACTCGCAAATATACTTATCTATAGGTATCTACACCCCGATTTTTACAAGTACGTTTTTTTTAATTTATTTTAAAAGCTATTTAATACAATACTTAAATAATAATTCTTTTAAATAAATTAATTTGTTTAATTAAAATCTAATTTAACTACATTTTTGATTACCTGAAAATAAAAATCAATTAATAACGCTCAGTTTTAATTCAGACCATAGGAAAAACTTTACTATAGATATATAGATATATACACTATATATACATATATAGACTATAGATACATACACTGATCAAAACGTGTTTTTGAAATAGTAAAAAGTTTCTATATTTCTACGACTTAATTTTGTTCTCTGCTTGAAATCCCGACAAGGTATGCTCTTTTTGGGCATTTATATATATAATACTTTTGGTAATTTGAATAGAATTTGTGAACGCATAAATAATTTCTTGCAGTTGTATTGAAAAATATTTAAAATGAAAAAAATATTTATCGTTATACTAGAAAAAAATTTCCAAACTGTTGAAAATTAGTCAGAGTTCAGTAGTAAAATATTGAAAAATAATAGTTCTTATGGAATTAGGAATAAAGGGGGCAGACCGAATAAATCTTTGATCGGATTGCACCAGAAATTGGTCGAAAATTAATCACTGATAAGTACAATTCACTAAAAGGATCGCTATTTGCAGAGCCGTCTTAACCATTTTATATATATTGTAATAGAAATGGAAAATAATACTTAGTAAACCCTAACCCTTACTTTAAAAGCACCTGCTTTTTTGGTAAAAATAATAATATTTTGATAAAAAGCTTTATTTCAGGAGTGCTTGCACAATGTACAAGGGATGACATTTCCGTGGAGCTTCAAAAAGAGCGGTAATGAACATTTCTTCAACGCCACTTTGAGAGGATTTAAAATTAGATATCAAATTCGAAAAAAATTGACCTTTTATTATGAAAGTGGTGTAAGTAAAAAAAAGTCATAAGGCCAATTTTTCTATTTTATTTTAAAGTAAAATCGACTTTATGAAATTTTAGACTTATACCACTTTCAAAATAAACAGTTCAAATAATAAGGGATTTTATGGACGAAAATAGTTCGGGACAGACAAAGATCATGAATTACTAGATGGGACACTCTCTATACAAGCTTAAAGCTCTAACCCATATGCAACTTCTAAAACTGGGTAAATTTTTCCATTAGAGAAAGTAGCAAAAAACTACTGCTTTCTATGCTTTATCTAAATTCCAATAAGAACGAAAGTGATAAGAATAAGCAGCCAAAAATTCTCATCTACAGCACTTACAGTGTAGGCAATAAAATGCAGCGTTTTTTTACCATGCATTTTTAAAGGCGGGCTAATCTGTCGGGCTCGCTGTGTGCCTCTGCATGCATGGTGTTAGTGCCGTTCCCAGGCAATGTTCCAGCATAGGGAAATCCTGAATTGAGAATGGGGAGCAGGCAAGTAGCACACTCAGAGCATGTATACGGATGCGGACTGCTTACATTTTTTCACTGATATTTTAAAGGCGAGCCAAACGTATTCGAACGTGTGCGCTGCTTTGGGTGGTGAAACGTGATTTTAATTTTCGTTCTGCCTCCCCCTAAATTTTTGTCTTTCTCTCACGCGTGAGCCCTTTATTACTATCCACTTTTAGCAAAATCTGCAAGGTCGGTGGACTAAGGGGACCAAGGTCGAAAAAAGATAAGGGAATACGTCACGAGTGTCCCATCTAGTAATTCATGATCTTTGGGGACAGATATGCAACTCTAATTTCGATAATTTGTTGAATTTTTACAAGATACGTACAGTAAAAAATGAATATAGAGTTTTTGTCAAAAATAAAGAGTCAATCCTTCTCTTAGTATTATATAATTATAACTTTGACACTGAGTGTAGTTTCGAATTTGCTCATGATAAAATGTAAAGCTTGGGTCCAAGAAAATGTTCCCAACTGTCTTCTCTTCCTAAATGGTCCTCAAAAAAGAAAGCTCAACACCATTTCCAAATCGAACAAGTTATCTTCCCATTTGTATTCATAATTGCTCCATCACCTTTGGTTGGCGTGCGCTTTGCTTTCAGTAGCTTATCAGGGAATTAAGTTTGGACAAAGCGGTACTATGGAGGATCGAAACCCATTAAGTTAATGGGCCCATCTAGATCATATGATAGACATTGTGCCGCACCATTACGAAGTGTTTCCATCACCCACAGACTCGCGACAAACTGGCCACCCGCCGCTACCCGGTCAAGCCTATCTTTCACCCACATTTCCATTTGCGACTGCAGCGTTGTCGCGTAGGTCCGCGGCTTTTCAATGAATAAAAAACAACAGAAAGATAAAAACGCGATAAAAAAATGCACTGACACACATTGTGCGGAGAGCAGGCTTAATGGCACTCTTCATTAAGCCCAATTGGCCGTGGACGAGCCGATTTTAATTAATGGATGTGTCCGCGAATTCTGGACGCCTCACTCGCGGTGTATTTTGCGGGTGAGACAAAGGCACTTTGTGCCTGTATGTTGCTCCTCGTAAGTGGTTTTAACAGTTCCAAAATCTAGAAACGCACACCTATAATATATCTGCAAAATCTATCTGTATTCTTTTTTTGAAAAAGTTTTCGCCTTACAAACTTTTACCGAATTTTTTTATTTGTTTATTTTATTAATTATTTTTTCGAATTTTTTATTTAGATGATTGATTAAAACCTGTCCTACTACTTCACGATTTTGATATATTAATGTAAAAATGCTTATTTCAAATCAATAATTATTATCATCATTTGTCTTTCTGAAATAATCGTTTCAAAAGCAGAATTTAAATTTGGAAATTAATTACGACAACCATAATTTATAAATGTTGTACAGGTTGGCTGTATGATTTTGTGAGAGGATAAGGATGATGAATTAATAGAAATTTGTAATTAGTTGTTCCAAACAAATTTTTTTTATTTTGTACAAATAATATCAAACAGCATTAACTTTGCATCAAAATCTAAATCCAATAACTTTATTAGTTCACGACTTGAAGTTTGGACGATGCAAAATTCCAAATCAGATCATATTGAACCACTTGGGTACATTTGACGATTGAAATTTGTCATGAATTTGTTTTGTGAGTCTAATTCGCCATTCAAAGTAGCGCAAAATTAAACATGTATATTCTTCTTTACAGCAAGATTGATTGGCATTAGTTGTAAGGGGAAGTTTCTTCTAGTGCTTCAGTGTACCTTGTTTGAGATAAGCTGCCCAAAAATATCAGAAATAAGTAACATATTTTACGAAAGTTATACCGAAAATTTTAATGAAAGAGAGACTTCGAGAAATATGATAATGAGGACTATAGTGAATTAGTCGTTTTCTTTATATTAGAAAAAATCGCCACTAAAAATGATTCATATGTATAAATAAGTAAATAGTAAATCGGTTTAGGCGCGTAGGTTTTAATTTTTAAGTTTATAATTTTTTTGAACTTTTTTTAAATATGGGTTAAAAAATTCCAAAAAAGAAATAAAAAGTAAACTTTTATATACATATATAGATTGCGCACATGAGCAAATTAAATCCATTCCAAACCCAAAAAAGCATTTCAAATAAATCTGTACCCAAGGAGTTAAAATTCTTCATTTTAGCAAGAAGTATATTTTATATATAAACCCCAATATAGAAATAATATAACAACATTACTTTAAATATTAAATTTATTATCAAAACAAGTAATCTGTGTTACAAACGTTTATAATCGAAATAATCGTCCCTCTGGTCTGGGTTTACACCCATATTAAATTCGGCTTAGGTTCGGAATATGTGGAAGAATAAGTGTGTAGTGAGGTGCGCGTTAGGGAAAGTAAATGATTTATGATAAAATTATCCGCGGAGAAAGAATTGCGGTGGAAATATTTCATTAGAAAATTTTGACGAAATGCCAAAACTAAAAGTTGAATATTTCGGAAGCTAGAGCCAATGAATTAATTCTTTTAAATTCTTCCGCTTTAAACCAAACGTAAGGCTCCTGTAAAATTTTACTCGAATCGACCACTTTCCCCTATTCCGAACTTGTTTCTAAGATTCAATTTACTAAAGCCCAATAATTATGTATTGCCTTGTAGATTTGCTGATTGGCTTTAGAGCAACTGAAATTGGTCCTTAGTTTGGCAAAAATAAAAAAAAACATAACTGGTGACAAAATACATTTTTGGTTGAATGGTTTTATTAACATTGCAGAATTTGGAGTGAACGTAATCCACTATAAATTCATCAATTGTTAATACAACCAGAAAAATTAATAGTAGAGTTAAACCATCAAGGAAACAGATTTCTAATAAGGCTTTTATATAAATGGACATCAATATTAGCATAAATTGAAGAGGCTCGTTAAAGCCATAGTTAGATGGTATGAAATGAAAGGAATGAAATAAATGAAGGAACGATGTTCAAATAGGCAGACATGAGCAAATTATTCTATCACTAAAGCGAACCATAAGAATCTACATTGAATGAGTTCAATACGCTAAATATGGTACTCATAGAGTATACACCATACCGGACTGGAATATTCCAAAACAGGGACCGGATTGAGTGAGTTGTGCGCACTAGCAGAAAAACTCACAGAGACAGCAATTTTCATTTGCACTGTAGAACTTATTCTGCAAGCATACCGAGCAGCTGAACGTGAGCTGATTTTAATTTCTAAACTATCAATGAGTTGAGGCTGTCAATTTGTGTTCACTTTTTCGTAAAAGTCATGATGCCTTTCTTTTATTTTTCACTGGTAAAAATGCAATGCAAATATTTTCTATATTTATGAAATCAGAAGTTAAAAGTTTCCACGATTTTTCGCATTTCAAAAATCACGGTTGCGGAATCCGGCTACATGCCTCTCATACAGAAGAAGAAAAATGTAGGGATCGTCGAACCGCTTCGAACTTAATGAACCTTAAAATATTTTTCAATATCTTAAAACTAAATTGCAACTTTTTTAAATGTTTCCATGTATGTTATATATTTCCTAATAATATCCCCAAGCATATCGTGGATTTCATATTGTTGGGATACTATACTACCTTAATTCCCTACTCTTAAGTTTTGCGCTAATGAACTTGTACCATAAATACTTTGGCAAGCCTTGTATTATTCGGTTAAGCAAAAATTAAATTTCAAAATATACGCCTGTTTCACATATGCCATATTTGAATTGATAATTGATTGAAATACCTACAAAATTTGTTTGCAAATATGTTACTAACTAAAATACTAAAATAAAAGCAATATAGCTAGTTGATTTTTAAATTGGTCGTTCCTGAAAACTGAGGAAAAGTTGGTTTTGTGTTGCACAGCAATATCTCAATACGAAAAATGAGGAATATTTCTTTAAAAGGAAATAAACGCGCACAGAAGATTATGTTGTTCCTCAGATGTCGCTAAAATAATTCCAAAAATAATTACATACTACGCACAGTTCTCTTTCATCGTCCGCTCATTTATCAGCTTTTTAAAATGAACTTTAATGTTTTTTTAATACAAATGTTAAACTTTTTACATTTTGGCTAATTTCGTAAGTAATTATCTATTTTTGTTATTTTTGGAGCTAATATATATATATACTATATATATACTATATAGCATTTTCGTTATTTTTAGCGCTGAGAATTAATATCATCATATAATAGCATTTTTGCTATTTTGGAACTAATAAATCATAATTATAATATCCACACAAAAAATTAGCTCTATTCAAATTATTCCCAGAATTTTTTTTGTGTATTTTGATTAAATATATACACTCTAAAAATTGAGTGTGAAAAACATACTATAATTAAGAGCCATTTACATTATTTTCAATGGACAATTTTGTCGTAAAAGCACACATTTTTGTTATGATTCAGCAATGTAGTGTAGCTTTTGGTATGATATTCAAATTTTGTGAGATCTTACATTAAATTGAATTAAACAGTTGCATGAAAAATTACTCAAATTGATGTAAATCTACGATCTTAATTTTCCCATTTAAACCAAATATCAGAGAAAACACTTTGTGAAGTGGAAATGAAAATGTGGAGCCGAAAATATTTTGTTTTCTAATAAATTGATTTTGAAACTGAAAATGATTGTAAACAAATGAACGCAGATGCGTTCGACGATATTTCAAAGAACATGAGGAAATCTGATTTTGCTTTCTCATGACCTCAAGCTTTTGTTTGGTTAAATTGACTGACGATTTGATTTCTTCAATTTCCAGTATCGAAGTTAATGACTTCAATGATAAAAATTTTATCATTCCGAAAGAATTTAAGGAATGCATTCTCTGACAACTCGTAAAATTAACTTACATAAGACTAACTATAATTATTTTTCTAATTACTGGAATGATGAACGTCAATAATTATCCTAATTTGGATGTCCATGTTTAGTAAGCAGTATTCGATAAAAGTGTGGAGGTCAAAGTTGATGGCGCGTTTACTAGCAACGCACAGTAGTTTTGAAATCCCGAAAAAGCTGGTCAAAATATGATGACATCGTTCAATATCCACGAAAACTTGTAAATATGTATATAGAGGTTTTAGAGTATGTAGCTAATAACGATTTTGAATTCAGAATTTAAAATGGCGGAGAATATTTCTTCAAAGTTGTCTAATTAAGCTGAAAATTAATTTCATTATTATGGTTCATTATGAATTACAATATTATATTTATTTTTGGACCCTTTCAAAATTGCTATCATCGCCTCCAAAAACTCCCATAAACAAATTTTAGTGCATTATATTTTGATCAGCCTTTTGGGATTTCAGATCACTGTGCAACGGCGTAAATGATGCGAAAGATTAAATCTAAAGTTATTAATTTTTGATTAAGAGGACAGCTCGCTTATTACTCATAAGTTCAGGGGGATTTTTCATAATTTACACAGAAATCCGCCGGGCTGGCCTGTTTCCTTGCCCTTAAAAATTTTTTGCACACCTGAAAGCCTTCTCAAGTTCATGGTGAAGAGCTGAAGAAGTTTCAAAAAATTTTTCTTTACGCGCTTATAATGATGCTGGTCTAGCACAGCGTTACTGATGCCGTCTCGAGAAACGAGGCGAGCTCGTCACTGTCAAGGTGTGCAAATGTTTGTCTCGCTCCAGGCCTGATTCGAGGGGTTTTGTGCACTTCTTCTATAGAGTTTTTGTCTTACAAAGTTTTTCTTGCAAATTTTTTTTGTATGTCTTATTGTTAGCAATGTCCTCTCCTCAAACGTCTCTCAACATTCCAGCCTAGCCTTTTTTGTCAGCCTAGAGATTTTCTCGTTTGCTTTCCTTCACGAACTAAATGAGGTGTGAATATTTCATGAGAGGCTTCCACGGGCATAACTACATTTTATGTACCCGCCGTAATTATATAAACGTGAAGATATCCGTAAACATGCTGTTGTCCTCTCATTGCATGTTTCCTGAAAGAATCACGTAAATCTCGCGAAGAATTATATGAGATGAATTTCCTCAGGAAGAAATCTTTAAGAAAAATTGCTTAATGGGAATTGTGCAGTCTCTGATACATAACCCGACATGTAAACATTTTCTGCTGAGAACAGACATATTAAGATAAAATGGTAAAAAGATGATCGAGAGCTTCACGTCTTGACGCCCCAATTTAGTGTGACGCCTGGCGCCACAAGGATGTCACATGAAATATTTGGGATATTTTGAATGGGACGTAATCTCAGCCCGTGCTTTATTCTATCTGTCGTATGTCGTTAGTTAGGCAAATACCCACAATTTTTTGTGTGATAGACTTTATAGCTTCTAACATTAAGCTAAATAAACCAATTGACTTTTTGGGCAACTGCCTTTTACGTAATGTAAGGGTTAGTATAGAACCTTTCATCTAAATACAATAAATAATAATTTATGGAATTATTATTCAAAAGAAACTACATTAAATTTGGTTTTGCTTTTCAATCCGGGCTTGACTTGTTTTTAAAGAAATGCAAATGGGGTATATAGCTACTGATTTATTTAGCATTCACTATAAAAAAAAATTTGAAATGACTAGGCATTCAATTGCCTAATATAAAAGTGCTGAAATTACATCGACGAGTAAAGGGCATTAATTTATTAATTTCCAAGGAAAAAAAAAGCATCCCTGACACCCAAAAAAATTTTTACACTTATATAAATAAATAATATAAATAAAGAGTAATTAGGATCTTTTCACAAAGTACGTCATGAATTTTTTTGGAGAGAACAAATTTGTATTAAAATGAAAATGTTCGAAATAACTTTCTGGTAAAAGTTCTAGTGTTAATAATTTTTCAATAGAAATGTTTTTTATTTTACAAAAATTATTATCGAGTTTACCATCCAATGAGTGCCAGAAGAGCCCTGATGATGTCCTATTGGTTGTAAAATTCAATAATATATTTCCTTCACTTTCGAAGTTATTTTGGTAGCAATTATTGTACAAAGATAGTTAAATTCAATTCATTTTTGAATGGTAAAATTTGTTAAATTTGTTCTGGATTGGTTGAATTTTTCTCAGTTAATAGTAATAAATCTACCTAAGCGGAAGGCCTTTGATCTTATAGACATTTAAAATCACAAACCAAGTCTTTGGTTGCAATGCAGCTCGAAATTTCAACACAAATCTTGATGAAACCTGTAAATATACCGCCAATAACATGGATATCTATCTCGTATCTCATGAATACAGTCATCCCCATTGCACGGTATCTGAATTAAACGAAAGTCGTGAATAAGTGCAGCTAAAAACTGCGACAACCTCAAATAACATAGAGCATCATCGCATAACACGGTTATGAATAACGCGCACCGTGTTATTCGACGGTTGAGTGTACCAGCTTTCGAAAAAAAAACATCATTTTAAAGTCAATTCCGTCACTCTTTGCATCAGGGGTATAAAATGCATAAATCCTTTTTTTTAGAGCAATAAAACACATTATCCGTTAAGCAATCTCCCAAATGTAGTGAAATTTTAAACAATTAAAAAACTATGTCAGTACTTAAGATATTTCGATTTATTTTTTTAATTTTCATTCGTGACCCTTCAATATTGAAATATTACTTTTTTAGGTTATACTTAATATTTATAATGTTTAACTTTTCAGAATTAAACATTTAATTACATTGTCCTAACATGTAAAATATATGAACCTGTATTTTTTTGATAACTTGAGAATTGACAGAATTTTCTTATTGTAGCAGTTTTAATATATAAATAAAATTAGCCAGAGTTATAAATGGTACGGGGCCTCTGATAGTTCAGTTGTTAGCGCGCTGTCCTACTGTCCCAGAGGCTGTGGGTTCGAATCCCACGAATAACCATGGTCTCCTGCGCTACGTGGTAACACAATGGGCCAAAATTGGCCTAAGTGTGCCTTTCTAGGCAGCCACAGCAACCTAACCTAACCTAACTTATAAATGGTACTATTAAAATCATCGATCAACAAATGTTTTGTATGTATTACTTATGTTTGCACTATATAAATTTATACCAATTCATATTAATACTTAACATAATTTTGTTAATACAAAGTTTCCTATAAAATTATAATAAAATAATTGAGTTATTAATAATATATTTTAAGATATAATGGAAATATCAAAATATCTTCCATGTTTCTTTGTGTATTTTAAAAAAAACTAACAACTTTTATTTATTTAAATTTTAAGTTATTGCTTCGTTAATGGTTAAGACGCTTACAATGTTACTGCTCGAAATTGAATATCCGGGTATATTGAAGCCATTAATTATGAATGCATTGTTAAATTGTTTGAATTGTTTTTATACAAATATATATCAAGAATGGTTTGGCTCACTGCTTACGAGTCCAATGCTAGATTTAAAAAGATCAAAATATTGGATTCCAAATTGTAGATTCAAGATAAAAAACATTTTCGTATGCCATATTGAGTAGTAAGTTTTCATAGCTTCAAATTTATTTTAAAAATATTATTTTAGATTTGCAATCAGCGATCAAAATAAATTTTGTGCACGAAGTTATATAAAAATATTTACTACAAAGGAAAAACATAATATAAAATTCAATTAATTTCATAGATTATAATTTTGATTTGTTAATACAATAGATTTAAATGTTTTATTAAGTTTAGAAACTCATAAATACAGGAAACGACTGATCACAATAATTGACTAAATGAAAAGAGTATCAATGCGTTCCACCAAAAGTAGGCGATACGGCTCTAATTCATATTTTATGCCGCTTGGCTAAGAGAATTGAACGGGAAGAAATCAATTAAAAGCCCATTGTAGGCCATAAATTAATTCCCGGAAATTCGTCAATATTTATGGCGATTGCGAAGAGATCCAGATATCGAAAAGTCTCAAATTGCAGCGATCTCTTGCATGTACCATGAGGATCCTCAGAATAAGAAGAATCTGGGAATGTGCTAGAGATATTTTACCTTATCCAGACCCGCATTGCCGTGTCATCCCGCCTGATTTATGGAAGTCAGCGGTGCAATGTCCAGCGAGAGTAAATTGGCCGCGGGCCAGCGGTCGTCCGCGTGCAGGTCGATGGACCAGTTCCATTTCATCGGCCGATTGGGGTCAGGCCGTGATTTGAACTTTTTTAATTAATTCTGATTGCTTGGAATTTTTGCTACAACCACGAAAAATCGAGACGAGTCGAAAGGGCGTCAAGTGTTAGCGAGTGCGCGCGCACTGGCCGTACGCATAGTCCGCGATTAGCCCCAATACGGTGTATCCGCGGTACTTCGGCCCTAGTGTTCCCCGCTGCCGCCATTTCTGATTAATTTTCAACAATTTATGGGGCCACTCGGGATGCTGATTTAAGTATCAGTTACAGCCCTAGTCGGCCCCGCGTGTGGTTATTATTTAGAGATTACTTCGGTCACGACTTTGGGCGATCTTGTAACCTGGGTACGGTGCGCGATATACTCAGGTAAATGCGCGGCCAATGCGCTTGCAGCGCCGTCGCGGCCGTTGCGACTAATTTGAATTTCATGACTGTGAGAAACATACCGCTTTTGGGTGCGCTTTAAAACACTTCTGCCGCTGTTCAATATTTTTTCTTCTGTTGTTTGTCTTATTTTTCTTGAAAAATTACGAGTTGTTTCGGAACTTTCTTGGATAATTGCTTTATTTTATTCAAGATGGAGAGATGGGTGAATTTTAATGGGTCACTTCGGCAGGCAGATACATTTAAAAGAGCATTTCCATTGTGAAAGATTTAGCACTGTGTTGAATTAATCGTTGTTTAATATTCAACATTTTGTTTCTGCTAATTAGGCAAACTTGTTTCGATTAAGAATTAATTTGGTGTCGAAGAAAATTTATTAATTTGGTGGTTTCCAGAAAATTCATAACATTTCCTAAATTCTCGGAAATTTACTCGCATTTGAAATACAAAGTTGATTTGGGCTAGCTAATATTAAAATGTCAAGTTGAATTTAAATCCTCAAAGTTTTAATTGCCTAATATCTATATTATAACAACTACAGGCAACCCTCGAATAACACAGTATTTGAATTAAATGAAAGTGGGAAATAAGTACGACTAAAAATTGCGACAGCCCACGAATAGCACGGAAAACACTATCGTATAGCACGGCTTTGAATAACACGGGCACAATTAACCGTGATACTTGACGGAGGCCTGTATACACAATACCTACCTATCTAAAAAATTGCGTTACGTTAACGAATGTATTACTTTTAAGTAGTGATGAGCAAAGAAGACCAGAGTACGGTTATAATAGCTTTAGTATTGGTCTAACTCTTGCACTTTTGAATTTGGTTGTGGATTTGCATCAATAGACTTATAGTTTTGGTCTTGTCCTTAATCTCTTTTATCAAGACAGCCTCGTTTGTAAAACTCTAGCAGTCCTTGATTTTTGGTTTTGGCCTTGCAGTCTTACAATCTTGGTCACGCTACTGTAAGAATAACATTGCAACAATAAGATCAAGACCAAGACCAAGACTAAGACTGCAAGACTGATTCTACTCATTACTACTTTTAAGAGTTCGTAATTATTAAATATAAAAAACTTGAATATGTTGTCCTAAAACAGCCCTCCGAATTTTCAAAATTTTAAAATACGTGTAGCATTCGTTCGTTCACGCACATTTTCAAAAAAAAATGGGTTTCAATTAAAAAATAAAGATATTTTTATATCTGAAATATTGTAAAAAAATTTTTATGAATAGTAATACTAAATAATTAACAACTTTTGCAGTCAGGCTACTTTTGAAGAACACACTTTTAACATCTGCCAAGTGTATATACGCTAATTTTTACTTTTATATTATAATATTTTTTTGTAATTGACGAACGCAGGCAAATAAAACAAAACAAAAAAAGATTTATCCAAATCGGTCGAGGCGTTCTTGAGTTTTTGCAAGACTAACGCACGGCAATTGATTTTTGTATATAAGATTTACATCTTAATTTTTTTAACTAAGTATAAGATCATGTGCTTTATAGTAAAATAAATAATTTTGCCACCTTGACATGAATCAAAAAGAATCATTATCTCAGTAAATTAGATTTAAAACAACGTATTCCATTCAAAAGAGGAAATAGTCACGGTCTAATAAATTTTGTTATAAAAAGGGATACATACATTACATACGTGAGCATCATTTTATTAGGTTGATCTTTCCGAAAATCGACAATAGTTAAGTGGTAAACATGAACTAGTGTGCCCATAATTTGTATTTATAGTAAAATGCTTTAAAAATTAATTTGCATTTTTTTACTGTAAAACTTATGAATCGTAAGCGACTTTGACTTTATTTTACTATTATTTGGTTAGTGAAAATGAGTTTGAAGTCATTCGTTTCCGCACTACTAATAAAATAGTAACTAACTAAAGACAAGTATAGTTTCCAAATAACCAGTTGTTTTAATAATTATAACGTATTGTAAAAGACAGAAGAATTATACAACAGGGGATATTTATATAATATACCCCGTTTATGGCATCTTGCAACCGGATTGAAATTTGATCCAAATTGAAAACTGCCTTGAGTCAAACATATTTTGAAGATGTTACAACCTTTTTCACACCAAACTGAATGTTAATAGAGATCGAAAGTGTTATCTTCTCTTATTTGGTGTTTGATGTTTAGCAAAATATTTAACTGTAAATTAATAAATTGTTTTTTGCGTTAAAATGAACATGAAAGCGATTCAAGTGATTCAAGTCAATCTATGTCGACTGTAACCTACTTAGAAGTGGTGTTATTATATGGTTTCAAAACTGTAATACAGTACTATCTATTTTTCTGTACAAATGTGGGTATTGATACTGCCGATTTTTTCCATTTTGTGAAAAAAGGATAGTATGTTTTAATGTTTGTTACAAATTTATAAAATTATTCAGAGGTTAGAGATTTTGACAGTTTAAAATTGCTTTTTGTGTATTTACATTTAAACGACCGCTCACAAGATTTTCTTGTATTTCAATGCTGAGAAATAAAAGATCTGCAATGAGATTACTCGTTTTAATATCTTTTCTTTGAAAATTATCTGTTCTAGCAGTAATTGCTAAATTTTATAAAATATACAAAAAAAAAAAAAAATTATTCAACATGGGTACGTTGAGTGGGTGCAACCCATAAAAAAAAGTGTGAAAAAAGCTATATTTGTAACTTTTGTGCTGTACCTTTGCATAGAGGAATACTACGCAATTACTAGTTATTTTAAAAACTATCTTTATAATATTAGATCTACCGGAAAGTTCTGTCCGATAATTTCGTTTCAAGTTTGAATATATTTGGATATGTTCGTTTGAGTTATATGTGGCTGTATATCTTTATAATTGCATTTATTATGTGCCCTTCGAAATTAACTACAGCAAAGATAACTCATGTCATTGTCAGAGTGCCGAAATTTTTGGCGAAGATGCTGTTTTGGACAGAACGTGTAGGAGATGTTTCGAAAAATTTAAAGCAGGTGATTTCGGCCTTAGTGATAAGCCACGATCTGGGCGGCCATTTATGGTTGATGACGATTTTTTAAGACCATGATAGATCAAATGATGAAAAATACATATGAAAACATGGAAAGGAAAACAACATGAACCCGGAAAACGTGCCTTTTTCACCTCTACACCGAGCTTGAGCCTTAAAAAGAGAATAATGTGTATACGGTGGGACATGCAAGGTCCAATCCATTATGAGCTTTTGGAACCCAAGAAAAAGCTAAATCGGAGAAATACAGTCAACAAATGTACGAGTTAAGAAAGTACTCTACGAAAAAAGGCTGACAATATTCAATAGGAAGGAAATCATACTGCATCACGATAATGCTAGACCACATACTGCTTTGGCGTCTCGCCAGAAAATCTCAGAGCTAGGATGGGAAATTCTTTCGCATCGATCAAACTCCCCAGATCTTAACCATCAGATTTTCAGCTATTCCTTTATTTACAAAATTATTTGATGAGAAAAAAATTAAAAAATGAAGAAAACGTTTACGTTTACAATAGTGCTGCTGTAGTTTTTCGCATCCAAAGATTTTCTTCAAAAATAGGATTTATAAATTGCCATCATGCCGGGAAGAAGTAATAAGGAACGATGGAAATTATATCGTACAATAAATCTAATTAAATATGTTAAAAATTGCATCATTTTGTTCCTCTTCAAAAACGGACAGAACTTTTCGGTAGACCTAATATATTAGTTATAAGGTTGATAAATATATGGATTTTTAATTTCATATGTATTTGTTTTTTATTTCCTAACGAGAAAATCGACGGCCTTAGAGTAAGCCTGGGGAAATAATATGCGGTCATTTAATTCTTAATTGTAAAAATGTAGTTTCTTGTATATACATTCTTTAGCTTTACTTTGTAAAATGTACATTCAGTTCGATTTGATTTTTTTCATTATTATGAATTTATTGCATAAGTTGGTGATTAATTAAATAACAATAATATAAAATTGAAATAATAACAATCAGCTGGAACTAAAAGATATTTTAGAGTGACGCAAATTATTATTTCCTTAAGAAAGGCTTTTATGATTGCTTATCCACACCAACAAAGTAATTAAGTATCTTAAGATTTTTAAGACTTCTTTCAATCATCGTCCGCTGCCACAGCTGGAAAGGACGAGGAAGGGAATTGTAGCAGTGAAATAACATCCCCCGTACTTTGGACCAGTGCTAGTCCAAAAGACTATCTAGTTAACTAGATAACTAGAGCATCGCGTCTGGAAATATTCGCCCCTAGCAACAAGTGCTCTGGTTACGTTGGCGTCCCGAGGGTGCTCATAGAGCTTAGATTTATGCTGTGACCGCGCTCCTACTGACACTGCCAGGCTTTCTCCGGGTGATTAACGCATATTTAATTGGCCACTTGATCCCGTCGAACGGGTGGTGACTAGCTGAATGCATCTCGGCGATGATATTTGATTTTTTCATTCTGTACGCGGCGCCGACCCGAAGCAATAAGGCAAGGGCAAGTGTTGAGCTTCTTTGCGCCACCGAAGACGCTGTGACCGATGCGTGTCCGCCCAGCAACGCAATGCGTATCGCATGCGCCAGCAGTACGTGTGTTATTTGGTTTTTCTGGAGGCGCGACACTAGTCAATGTGACGCGCTGCAAAAGTAATTAGATCATACTGCACACAGAGATGGGGTTATGTTTCGGGTCATGTTTCTGGTGCAGTTAAGGAGGGATTCAATCGGATGCGGGTGCTGCTGGGTGATTCATTCTGGGAATTGCACCAAATGTTGAGTTTTTTAAAAGAAATGACTAATTCTATTTAACTACTTTTATTGGCTTAAATGATATATAAACATAATAATATAGAAAAGAAATTATAGGCACATCGATACCAAATCGCTAAATTGTTGAAACAGCTTCTAGTGCTCCGTAACGCATATTAAGTATAGCCTCGGTCTTCGTAAAGCTATTTAAAGAAGATTAGCTCAATCGCTACATATATGTTTGTACTTTATGCTCAATTGGATGGATTTTGTTAAGTACTCGTTAAGTAATAGGCTTTTTTTTTATGTTGGTACATCTTTCCTTGACATATGTTATGAATTTGATCGCGATCTGTCAATTAATTTGTTTACGACAGCTGTTTATGTGAGATCACCTCAAGTGCTTTTGGTGACTTTTAATATGGATAAAATTGTTCAAGAATGAATTTGTTTGAAATGTTGTGTTTTGAACGAAATTTCATATGTTGAACCATTGAAAATAGTGCAGGAAGGTTATTAATGCTCTACTTTGCCTAGAACACAAGCATACGAGTTGTACAAAACATTGAAAGCTGGTCGTGAAGTGGTCGAAGATTTGCCACATTCTAGACGCCCATCAAATACTAAAGACTTTCGTGTAACTGAAAAAGAGATTTGACATCTCGGATCCGTTCACCACGTTTTGCGTGATGTTTTGGACATGAGATGCGTCAGTGCTCGACATGAACCGAAACACCTTGGTTTTTATGAAAAAAAGGAAAGTAACAGTCTCTGAAAAAATGATTTTTGGAGCATGCTAACGATCCTACATTCATGAAACGCATCATTACTGGTGACGAGATATGATGACGTTAAAACCAGCGAACTATCGTCCGAGGGGCACTTTTTTCATTATCGCAGTACTTTCCTCAACAAATTCTTATCAGAGGGTCAGACAATTAATAGAGAATATAACTTAGGTGTAATGCTGTGTTTGTGTGATTCTATCCGGAAGAAGATACCAGATTTATGGAACAATGACCCATCGCACACTGCGCTTATTATACGCAATTTTTTAACCCAATACGGCACTACTGTTATCGCTAAGGTATAGCATTTGCCAAATTTGGCCCCTTGTAACTTTTTCTTGTTTCCCAAACTCAAATTACCACTTCGTGGAAAGCGTTTTGAGTTGTTTGAATCGGCAGAAGGTGAAAGATCGAACGATCAAATAAATTAATAAAAATATTAATTTAAACATATTTGTTCAATTTTCAAAAATATTTATCTCATTGTTAATTTGTTGACAACTAGTATACAACTGTTTATATTTAATTTCTGAATTTCTGGTTATTTTTAATTTACATATCTTACTTTACTGAGTTTAACTACAAATCAAATTTAGTCCTTTATAAAAACTCTTAATAAAGTGATTACAGGTTTTAATGTGTAAAAAATTCCCAATTTTTCAATCAAAGTATACAATATGTTTTTTACACGGGATTTTAATAGAACGTACCTACAATGTAATGTGTTTCGTGGATGTATTTCCCTTCAGTTTTTTTTAAATATATAATGTCCGAACATTTTTCAGGTCACTGAATATATAGGTGTATATGAACCCTTAAAGAGCTTGTTCTTAAACTATGCATAACTGGATCTAAAAGCCCAAAAAAGTTCATAATATCGGCAAACGACGTATTTATAAAATCATGGGACTCATCTATCGAAAGAAAGAGCCATCTTACATTACGTACCCCACTTTACTTCTTCCATTTTCATACCAAATTCGTAAAAAGGAACATTTTGTTTTGTTAAAAAAGACCACCAGCAATAGAGACTCTTAGTTCCAATTTTTCTAGTCATGGTTCTCTATTCGCTTTCAGAGGGGGGGATCGCTAGGAAACCCTACAACTTCTGAGTGGACCCGCCCGAATGTAAATGAGGCACTTTGAGTAAAACGATAACCGTGTTGCGCCCATCTATTTAAGCAGTACCTCCACACAGTAAATTTCTCCAAATTACCTTGAGGACCACTCCGTCATAATCCTCGTGGCGCAACAAAACTAATTTCGAGTGTGTTCCGTTGAGCAGATCCCTCAAGTTCCCTAACCTCCTTCAACAGAAAACTCGCCCCAAGGGGCCTCTATCTTTCATCCACCCTGCAGGGCGATAGGGAGCCCTTGTGTAGAAGAAGAAGAAGGTGGGACGGGGATGTTCGCAAGTCACAACGAATATAGGGAAGGGAAGTAAATCAAAATTTTACCAAAGAACAGCTGCTGTACCACCATAGCAGCATCACAGAACGCTGGGACTGGACTAAATCTCATAAAATCAGAGTCGGAGGAAAGTATCCGCAGCGAATTACCCATCCTTGCCGTCCGGGAACGAAATCGACACAGGACTGACGAGATGACTAAGATGCCTGAGTGACGTCATCTGACCTTCTAATTTCTACCAGTGTCACTTCGCTGCGTATCCCTATCCTCTAATATCTCTAGAATTCCTTCGGGTGTATGGGTACATCGCAGCGTTCCCAGTGCGAGCTGGAGATGGGAACGGGGATGCTTTGCTGAGCCAGCGAAAAATTGATGCTGGTGATGCTTCTCTATCACTGGACCAGCGTTCAGTGCATGGTGGAGCAAAAACAAAAAAAAAAAACAAACTGCAAGAAGTGCAAAAAACGAAAAGGAGTCACCTCGACGGTGCCTGGCTGGCGAGATTTCTTGTAACCGTTCGCCGAGAAATCGACCCAAAACAGATAGATAGTGAACGGTGACGTCATCTGAAATTATTACCTTATTTTTCCCGGAGCTGGAAGCTTTGTCCCTATCCCTGGATTTGCCAAAGTCGCCTGTGGAAACGAAGCAGGTGCTACTACTGTCGGTCAAGCGTAATCCAAAAAAAAAAAAAGAAAAGCTCTAATCCTTGTCAGGGTTCTGTTAACGGTTCTCCTGCTGTTATCCTTGGACCGCGTGTGACCTTGAACGAGTTTGTTTTCACCTGAGTACGCACAAAATACACTTGAATTTCACTATTTTTTTGCAATTTATCAGAATATTTGGCTAGAAATTCACATAGATGTAAGTAACACTTTCGCGTTATTACCGTTGGGTCCAGGGCACATCACTTTTTTTTTAACAGTAAAACAACTACAATCGAAATCACACCTCTGATTTAAAATTAAATTCTATCAAATTTCCACTTTTAAAGTATTTTGGCAATTTATGTTTGCGCGCAATTCCTTCACCAGTTCCCTAAGACGAAGCTAAAGAACATCCTTCAACCACGAGCGCGTGTTTACAACTGGTTCCAGTTGCGTTCGATGAAATCGCGGCTTGGCAAAAAGTTCTCACCGCGCTACAACTACAAAAGATACTCAGCTAGAAGCTGCAGAACGTGTGGAATTCAATTTTAATGATTCAATTCGGATTTAATTCAACCGGCGCATGTGCGGTTTTGAAGCCCATAGTGGTTAGTGATTGATTTGTAAGTCAAAGACATAATTTAGCAGTTTATATTTATTAATATTACTTTCTTAATCCTAGTAGCGCTCAATTGCGTCTATTACTTAAAAGATTCCAAACATTGATACCTTTCAATTCAATTTAATTCCCACAAACCAGTTATTAGCCATGCGCACAACTTAGGCGCAAACCCTCTCTCAAGCCGACAAATACAATCCAAAATGAATTTTAGTTCTCAAACGTGTCTCACGTTCCAGTTTTCATAAGCGCGTCCAACAAATGTGGGCTCCAAGCGTTTCTTTTGGGAACCATTGACCGGGAAAGCGATGGCATCCGGATATACCATCGAGTTTCCACCATGCGATTTTATCAAATTTAAATTTTCATTCAGTCGTAAATGTGAAAAATGAAAATCTGAATAAAAGTGTAGTCCATGCTCGAACTGGATATTATAAGAGAGGGGGGCTGGGGCGGTGGTATTGAGACCTCATTAAAACTCGAGTGGCGGGCGCTTCGCTCAACTGCGGACGGATGAAATCTTTGAATTGTCTGAGAGCTCTTTTGCAACAGTTGGGCTTATGGGGTTCTGGGGATTCATTGACTTGTTTCTGTCTTTCGTTTATTCGACTGTTAAGAAGGGAACTAACTATCCAAAAATTATTCTTTGGCGAATAGAACCATTCTAAAGTTCTACCATAAACTTGGTCATACTTAAATGAATCTGCTTTAAAAATTATGATGCTGATTCGAACCTGATATCATACTGCAAAATTCTTCTTTTTAAAGGTTAGTATTTGGTTATTCAGTATGAAAGCGAGTTCATAAAAAGTTAAACATTTAGAACTACTTTAAATTTGGTCGTAGTGACACGACCCTCCTACTCCTACGTTTTACAACTTTCAAAATTCATTTTTCACATTTGAAATTTCTGTTACTGTTGTATTTAAAATTTACAATTTTTCTAAATTCGATTGCTCATGAGAATGAAAATAGATAGGATCATAAAAACATCTGAAATTATAAAGTAATTTATTTTGCAAAGGAAAACAATTAACAATGTGTTCAAGACTTTTTTAGTATATTATAGTTCAGCTATTTTTTTTTAATTTTAGTAATTAATTCTTAAATTGCTTTCTTATTTTTCGTGCACTCGGGAACACATATGGCATTTTCTTTGCGTTATTTATTATTTTATTAGTTTTTGGTTATTTTTTTAATTGTTTGTTATTTTTACCTTTTTTTTCCACCAAGGTTTTCATATGGGAATCAAACCCACAACCTCGGAAAGCTATTTTTCAGCCATTTTTTGAAGGTGCAATGGGAGATGTCATTATAGTAGAACTCACAAGGAAAATAATTCTTAGAATCCATTTTTTTTGTTTTGTTCTTAAAGTCTAGAAACATAGGGTCTTTCATTAAACCCTTCCTATCTTTGAATTTAAATAAAATAAAGTGTGTGTGAGATATCATCGAAATTTTTTTATTTTTTTTGCAAGGCCTGCCGATGCCATTAGGTACGGAATATTACATCGTTCAAATGTCCGCCGCGGCTTCCCTGGGTGGCGCGAATCCGAAATGTCCAATATTTCATGGCTCTGGGCATAAATCAGGCTGAATTTGACCGATGGCACGGGTTATGTTGGCTTTGAGGGCCGTTCTGGTTTCTGGCTTATTCGCATAGACCTGCAACTTAAGAAAATCCCACAAGAAAAAGTCTAACGGGGTCAAATCGCACGATCTCGGTGTCCAGTTCACATCACCTCCACGTGAGATGACCATGCCCTCAAGTCGCTCGTGCAGAATGTCCAATGTGGCATGAGTTGTGTGGCACATAGCGCCATCCTGTTGAAACCACATGTTGTTGGTGTCCATATCATCCAATTCAGGCCAAAAGAAGTTGGTAATCATTGACCTATAGCGCTCTCCGGTAATGATTATGGCGACCGTAAAATGAGTGAAACGCGTGGAACGTTGCCCGAATAGAACACCCATTTTGATAAAACAATTTTAACATTTTCACGTGTTATTGAAAGCTATTTGGAAAAAAAGACTCAATAAATTACAGCCAATTTGACAGATATAGCTTCAACAATATGGCCGCTGTTAACTGTCAAAGTTCAGAAGTCCCTCTTGGAAAACCCTTTAGAACTGTCCAAATGTATGAATTTCAATTTTCGCGGTATACTTGAAACTACTGCATTTGCAAACAAAATGTAGCTATACCCAAAGAAAATACTATTGTAAAACTACCTACTAAGCTATCTTGGGCAAAATATTTTGTATGGAAGTTAATTTGTCATCGTAAAACTTAATACTCATATATTCCAAATCAAAGTAATATAAAATTTTCTTTTAATTTGCTTATTATTAGGATTTGCATAGAATTATTTTTTTATTATTAATTAGAGCGGAAACACGTTTAATTTAATAACTCCACACTTTCGCAAAAAAATTGTGAGAATATGGAGAAAATTGCGAGAAAAAACGTTCACTTTCCAAAGTTTTGAAGTTAAATTTATGGGAAAAAATAAGCATCCGACAAATTTTACATGCATACCCATCACTTTTAATTTGACTCTAAATGAACGGAGCATATCACTTAATTAGTTTCCGGCCTGACACATAGATGTCACCACTGTTGACAGACCAATATGATTTCTGAGACTAACCTTTAAAAAATACGTACCAAAATTTCATGTAATTCCAACTATTAATTTTTAAGTTACAGTGGTTTTAGTGAAACAACTTACCTTCTTTTCAAAACAAAAATAATTAAACATTGTTTTTTGTTGAGAAAAAATACTGTTGGAGCCAAAGAGTGGCTTGATAAGCGTTAGTGAGACTTTGTACCAGGGAAATCAACTATTATTGATGGTATGCCGAATTTAAATGCGGTCGTGTAAACACCGATGATGCTGAAAATTTTGGTCTACCAAAATCAGCAGTTGTTTCGTAAAACATTAAAAAAAAATTCCACAAAATAGTTATGGAAGACCGTAAAGTGAAATTGCCTCAAATACCTGGCGAAAATTTGGACATGCGTAAGTTGCTTTATGACTAGAACCAAAAACAAAAACGCGAACCAAAAACGAAAACACGTCGGCGATTTAGAGCGCTGTGTGGAGCTCTTCAAGTGCAATAAAAAGGATTTCTTACATCGGTATGTGATAAAGGATGAAATATGGATCAACTTGTACACCTGAATCAAAAACATCGTCAGCTGAGTGGACTGAGCCGATGAAAACCGTCCAAAACGACAAAAAACACGAAAGTCGCCTGACTAGGTAATGGCATCCGTATTTTAGGACGCGGATGGAATTTTGTTCATCAAATATCTTGAGAAAAGCCAAATTATCGAAAATAACGAATATTACATAGCATTATTGGATCGATTGAATATAGATATCAAGAAATCAGCCTTCAAAAGTAAAAAGTATTGTTTCACCAAGACAATGCACAGTGTTACAAGTCGATCAAAACATTAACCATCGTTTGAATGAATGAATTACGTTTCTAACTACTTCACACCCACCGTACTCTCTAAATATGGCCCTCAGCTACTACTGTCTTCTTACAAACCTCAACAATATGTTCCAGGGAAAGAAATTTGGCTCAAATGAAGAAGTGATTGCTGAAACTGGGGTCTATTTTGAGAGCAAAGACAAATCCTTCTGCAAAGAAGGTATCTAAAAGCTAGAGTTCTTAGCCGGAGCCGGAGCCTTATTGAGTGATGTGTTACTTTCAATGTTTCATCCAAATCTAAGAGGCAAGGACCAAATATTTAAAGATTGAAAAACAAACCGGTTATCTTTAACGGTAGGCACTTCGATTACGAAAAATTTGCCACAACATTTTTTCATATTTGATTATTAGCCTCAGTAAGTACCCCTTAAAATTTTATTTATTAACAATATAAATACCTTATTTTAACGAAACTGTAATCTTTGCAAAAATTATGCAATTGAATACTTGCCAATTATAATTTCCTTTTATAAGGAGAATTTGTAGAATGAGAACTATTTGTAAGAATTTTTCGATATTGTAAATTCAAAGACTTTTAGTGAAATAAGAATTTCTTTTCACTTTAAACAAAATGTCATAATTCAAAAAAAATTCAAAAATAATGTTGGATTAGGATTAAGAAAACCGAAAACCGTTCATGAAATATTTCGTAGAATTTACGAGCTTATTTCAAATATTCTTTATTGGATTAATTGTATTATTGAATAGTACTGAATATGAATAACAAAGCTGGCATTAACTGGCATTTGTGAGGTGAAGTCAGAGAGAATCTTGTACTGATTTTAATAGGTATACTCGTAATTTTCTATATTAATGGAGTACTGCAGTTCTGGAATGTTGTTACTAACTTACTTGAAAGAATATCATTTAAAATTATATCGTATACCTATATTTGGTTAGATATATTATATTTTACGTAAATTCAACCAAATGATTTTGCTGGTCGAATACATCTTTTTGTTAAACAAACAACAATAAGAAACATTTTGATTGATTGTAAGTCTACGAAACCAATTTTGTAACATCTACGAGATTCTTTTCATGAGAAATTTTTGTTAGTATAACAAAATCTCCTTTTGATCAATAAGAAATTGTTCGTATCAAGGAGAATGTTTATTATAAGTTCGTGTTCAACTCAATTTTTCATTTGAGTATAGGTAATTTATCGTTGAAAATTAATCATTTTTACTTGTACTCTTGAAAAAAATGCGATTAAGGTGTTAGTTTAATTTTTGAATGTAACCAATTAACATTTTTAAGTTCACAAATTTATACATACTACAGTTCCTTAAGGGGTTGCATTTAGTCATGAAGCCGCAAACTACAATAATTTTCCGCACTATACAGAGTCTTCTATTGAAAATGTTGTTTATCTGTTTTTCGCATCCAAAGATTTTCTTCACAAATAGGTTTTATGAATTGCAATCCTGCTGGGAAGAAGTCATAAGGAACGATGGAAATTATATCGTACAATAAATCTAGTTAAATATGTTAAAAATTGTAACATTTTCTTCCTCTTCAAAAACGGACAGAACTTTCCGGTAGACCTAATATAATCATTATTCGGGATCCGATGCTGTCTAAAATATATCCACAGATGGAAACTTATTTTATATAATATATGTAGATACATGCATATGTATTTAATATTATATTATATATTTGTTATTTCTAGTAAGCCCGAGAGTTGTTCATTTCAGTAGTCCCCAATGCAGCAAATTTAATGTATATTTTCAGTTTTTTATTTCCTTTTAAATAATTAGTTTTTCTATCAAGGGTTTTTTAATGTTTAATTTAACACATTTTTGAAGTTTTTTTACTGAAATCTTAGTGCGAAGGTCTCTGGGGTCTCTAAGGGCTAATAAGCATTTGAACTTAAACTACTCAAAGTTTTTATAGCTGTAATAGATGTCGACATCGCTATAGAGGCTATGATGAAAAAAGTGAAGATCTTGAAGGCAATATGTCTAATTTCTAAGAACCATTTTGCAAATACCAGTTTTTGAGCGCAAAAAATCGTTTTGAAAATCGGTTCAGCCGATAATTCTGAATAGGTCAGTCATATGTACATTTAATGAATGTCATTATTAATTTAATTTTTGTGTCGCAATAAGACAAATAAATATTACATGCCGGATATATTGAGATCAATAAATTACAAATTTCTAAGACTGAAATTTGCAAAATTTAGTTTAAATTTAATTAAACTCAGGGCAGATTCCATTGTCCATGTGCTGAGATTGACATTTTTAAAATATTTGTGAAACTCGTTAGAGACAATATAAAATTTTGTTGCAAATTCTACCGGATTTATCGCGTGCAATCTCCGTAGGCCCACACTGGCAGTGCACGCGCTTGCTATTCCCAATTCCGGCGTAGTTTGCCCATTTACATAATCCCCAAATTGGCCGAAAACATATGCAGAAAGCCAGCCCAAGGCATATTTAGCCCCAAGTGGATGTGCAGCGATTACCCAATTACCACCTCGAGAGCTAATCAAGTCGGCCGCATCAGGCCGCTAAAAGCGGAGACTCCGTCATCATCATCGACGGTGACATCTCGAGTGGATCTTGAAGAATGATAGCTCCAAGCGGGGGACGATTTATTCAGTTGTCGGGGTGTTTGTCGTTTGTCTCAATTTAAAGCGGAAATTGCATGTATCCGATACCAGAATGAGGCCTGGGCAAGGGCAAGGCAAGGTAGAGTGGGAAAGGGCATCTTACAAGCACCATAGTGGTTCGAATAATTCAACAGGCTTGCTTTGTAGCGCTGGGAAAGAGTTTTAAAAGAACAAAATTTTATCCTCAATCCTATAAGTAGACATTAATATGGCATTCTTTATAAAAATCTAGTATTATTTAATTTTGGCGGATAAATGGTTTCAGTTAACAGAGATATAAAAATAGCATTACCATTAGAGATAATGCCACATAATAATTAATGTACCATTATTATTAGTAATGGTAATTTGGTCCGGAATCTCTAAAGTCAAAATAAGCTACATACACTGTGTTTCCATGAACGGGGTTGAGTTTGAGTTGAGTTTTCGTAGAGTTTTAAAGCACTGAAGTTAACCCTGCGCGTTTCCATGTACCTGGGTTAGTTTGACAGCTCTTGGTTTGGTATATTCGCACCTCATTGAAATTTATATAAATATTTGTTTTTAAAAATGGATTTAGCAATAGTCCAAAAAACTCAGCTAGACGCAGACGCCATTTTTAACACAGAAGCAAACAATCTACCAATACATTTGCATAACTCAGCTAAATCCGACCCCTTTCGTTGAGTTTAGCTGGGTTTAACGAAACTTAACTCAACGCTGGTTTCCATGGGACTTTAACTCGGGCTAACCCTGAGTTAACTCTGCATGGACACACAGTAATATAGCGGAAGAAGTAAACCTGGAAAATAATTTACTGTAGCTTCTAACCTAAAGCTAATTTCAAAAACTGATTTTCAGTAACGATTACCTTGAAAAGTTTTACTTTTAATACACTCAACTTTTTGCCACTTCTTCAAATAAAAAATATTAAATTTTTGAGTTGAAATATAAATCCTAGTTCAATTGGCCATAAAATTCTATGACTTCTTGAGCTTTTATCGATTTATGTAAAACTCTATAGCAAACATATTTGTGAATCCTTCAACAAATTCTGGCACATCTAATTATTTAGTATTTAGTAAAATTTTGAAATTATTGCCAGAAAATAGTTGAGTGAAATTATTTAATATTTTTAAGTGGATGAGATTAATTTTTGTACAGATTTTTTTTTAAATTTACCGCGCTGTTTTTCAAATTGGACAATTAATTGGCAATAGGCCGGTAATTTAAAATGTCGTTTTTACAACCTTTCTTGTGAATAAGAGTGATGTAAGAATCTTTTCAAGGATTGCGAAAAATCTCCTCTTAAAAAGAAAATTGGAAGAAATATGCGAGGGGCTGAAGTAGATGGACAGCACATTTCTTTAGAACAATGACCGGTATACTATCGGACCCGGTGTCGCAATCATCAACGAGTGCTCTGATTTTAGCGGCGGCTAAAGAAGAGTTAATGTCGATAGAAACTAATAATTTAGCATGTAGGCAAAATAGTCAGCATCAGGGGTGGAATCGAGATCGCTAAAGGATTAACTGAAAAATTCAGCAAAAAGATTGACAATTTCAGAAGGGCTAGATGAGAATGAGTTTAAGAACGGATTCGTAACCGTCGAATTATCGTTTTACATTAATGAACTGTAGAACTGTTTAGGATCGGAAATAAGTTTGGATTGCATGGACAATAGGCAGTCATTGTAGAGGAACTCGCACTGTTCAGAAAAGAGAAAAGTCGTAAGAACAATGATCAGCATCGGACCCTAATAAGAGAAAGGAATACCATAATTTGTTCCTTCTATTGCGTAGAGAACGAAGTTCTTTATCATATCAGGGCGGCGATGTAGGGGTTCGAAGGAAACACATTGGACTTGTCTGAAAAGTTCAGACTAAACTAGGGTGGCGCTGTTATTTACTGATAACTGGGAGTCTGATAAAGATGTGAGGACGTTTAGTTAATTTAGTTTCATAAAATAATTGAGATATTGGACTGAAATTTATTTCAGGTGCAATACACATCATATATTTAACTATGGAATTCGATCTTGTTCATATAATCACCGCAAGTACGTTTGCAACGATCGATTATTTGGAGAAATTTTCCCCCACTCTTTCATACATATCGGCCGGGACGTTGGCAATTTCGCGTTCGATATTGTCCGCCAGGTGGCCATACGATCAAGATAACATGGTTACCGGGGGAAGTTCGGTGTTTGACCAGCTGTATGGTATTTTGCACCATATTGTTGGAATCACATATCACTGATGTCAAGTCCATTCAGTTCTGGCCAAAAATAGTCTTCCAATATGGCACGATAGCGAACTCCATTGACCGCAACATGACCATCATTTTCATCGGCGAAAAAATAATCCACACCACACGGTTACTCTTTGTGTTCCCAAGGAGTCTCTTCCAGCACATGTGGGTTTGTTCCTATCCAATAAGGCATATTTTGCTTACTGGCAAAGCTATTAAGCCAAATATTTATTTATGTAAAATTTTTATGTTCTTACTTATATAGAAATGCTACGGTACACGATAATTTCCATCTAATATGAAATTAACAAAAAGTTTTTAGCTTCAATGTCCTCTCATAATGCAACAAAAAAGTGAGGTATATTTGTTTAATATTTAACAATAAAAATGCATATATAAAGAAAAGGTATAAAACTCTGCAAATGGTAGCAAAATGCATGTAGGACTATGGTTCTATATCACATCTACAGATTTTAGTAACACTTCAAAACTGGGTGTAGTATCAAACTTAAGCATTTGAGAAGCCTTTAACTAAATAGTATTTATAATACCCTGGGTGCAACGGGGTTACTTAGCTATTAAAAATTAAATAGATAAATTTTCAAATATAGTTCCTATGATGATGAAATCTTTCTCCAAGTGCAGTTAAGATGTTAAAGACCACATCCTCTGTTATTTGAAAAGATGCTATGGGGTTTATAGAGTAATTCGGTTTCGTTTTTAGTAATTCTCAACTTAGGGCAAAAATACCCGGCAAACTGCAATTTCCGGAATTATGTCGTCCCAAATTCTCTCCACCTCTGCACTGCTCGTCTGCAAACGAATAATGCAGGTCAGTGTCATCGCCACTAATGGTGCGAAATATGCTCTTATGCAGCACGGTGGATTGCCGGTGCATTAGCATTTAGCGATAAACACTGACCCCCTTGTGTTATGACAATTTTATGCGATCCAATTCAGGACAACGCCAACATATCTTTGTCGCGGTAACTCACTTTTGGTCTAGCGCTCTGCAGTCTCACTAAGTTTCTAGTGCACTCGCGGCCGGTGCATGCGAGTTAATACTATTTGCATTTCGCGGCAATGATTTATTAGCGTGAATTTAAAGAAAATGCCAACGGGAACAGGAGTGTAATAGAAACCAAAGGACCGGTGTAGGACTTTTTAAATCACGCTACATGCGTTCGTCGCCCTGTCGCCCCACTACGATTTGCATTCATGTCACGTAACTTCCTACAGCCACCGGGGATCGTCCAAACGACCGCAGAATTTGTCATTTTTCGCCGTTAATTATTTCTGCATGGTGGCGGGAACGTGCTCCTTTAATCGCGAATGCAAATTGCAAATCTCTGGATATTTCAGCAGCTCCAGCCGGACCCCCTCCTTAAGACGCTGTGGGTAATCGCGGAAAGATACGGGTTACCAGACCGCTTTGGTGTAAATACACATAGTTGCCATTTGTTGGTACTCGGCAGTCCTTCTACGGCCACTTGACACCTCTAATGGGCCATTAGTCCTCATTAGCCAACAAGAACTCCTCGTGCGCAAGCGCGTTCGCGTTAATGGAATCTTTTCCGCGGCGAACAGCCTAACTTTCTCCTTCCTCCGACGGAGTGCTAATGGAGCTGCCATGCCAATTAGCTTCGATAGTACTCCGATAAATTAATTGCTGGATTAATTACACACATATCGTGAAGGGCCTACAGTATTTTGAAGAAGTCGTTTAAATGGACAATCTTTTTGCTTGTCAAAACCAATACATGATGCAAATGATCGAAAGGATTTTTACTGAACTGAAATTTAAGGAAATGTTTTTTTTTTGTGGTCGTTGGTTAATTGCGCGGCCCTGCGAAATTTATTTAATCAAACCATTTTTTAGTTTTAGCTATACATTGCATCTGCTAACACACTACAATTTTAATTTTAATTTT
This sequence comes from Philonicus albiceps, assembly GCA_963969385.1. Lineage (NCBI taxonomy): Eukaryota > Metazoa > Arthropoda > Insecta > Diptera > Asilidae > Philonicus > Philonicus albiceps. The sequence continues at coordinate 12,637,443 of OZ017773.1, forward strand.
ATTTATTTCGCTTAACACAAGCTACGAGAATAAAAGAAAACAAGCTTAAATTAAATTAACAAATATAAGTTAAATCTAAGACTATAAATGAGACTAAAATAAGGAATAAGGAATAGAGAAAAGAGCAAATAGATAAAGACAGAAATAAATTCTTAAGGGGGATCAGACAGGTAAAGAAAGTGTTTGAGGGAGGCTTAAAATGAAAATCAAAGAAAGTGGAATCGCTAGCTTTGTGGAGCATTCTCGTGAAGGGCTCAAAATGTTCGTAGTTGGTACGGTGAGTTTTAAGGTGAAAAATTGGAAATGATCGAAGTTTACGAGGGTTAGTGTTGATGGAGATGTAATGTAGGAAATCGGGACAGTCAATGAAGCCGGTAAGAACTTAGTGGACGAAAACTATGTATATCTGCGACATCATAACGAGTTGATAGAGGTTGAAGATTTATTAATTTCTGATGCTTCTCATAAGAAAGGAAGTTACGGAAGGCCGAGTAACGCGAAGAGGAAAAATCGACGCTGTACAGCTTCAATCCTGTTAACGAGCGTTTTTGCTGGGAGGGTGACCAGACCTGATAGGGGTATACAAGTAGTGGCGTAACAAAACAAAAATAGAGAGATTTGGTAATGTAGGGGTTCAAGAATTTCTTAAGCCAGCATTTTACATAACTTAGATATGAGTTGGCTTTATTTATGATGTGATTGATATGAGGACGAAAGTTGAGTTCACTGCCACAGATCACACTAAGATCACACAAGGAACTGGCACATGGAATGGGTTCATGGGAAAGAAAGTAGGTCTGAGGGGTAGTGCGGAGACGTTTACGGGAATAGGTGTTTGATGGGTACTTTGAGATGTTCAGATCCAAATAATTGTTCACACCAGATGGAATAGCTATTTAAATCATCTTGAAAGGATAAGGAATCAGATGACTTTTAAAAATCTTCATGTTATCAGCATAAATAAGGATTTTAGTGTGATTGGGTATCATCTCAACATCCTTTATGGACAGTATAAAGTTCAACGGACCAAATTGACTACCTTGAGGAACATCAGAGTGAGGTGTAAAGGGGTTAGAAATTGCTGAGTCAAAGCGTAGTATATAAATATATATGTATATATATGTATATCTCGTCCAATATCGTCGAAATTAAATAGAAATGTTTATACGGATTGTGTCGAAAGCTTAGGTCAATCAGAACAAGTGCTATTTATAAATAGTTGCTAACTTCAGCAAGGCGTTTGATAAAATCTCACATAAATTAATTCTCTTCAAACTGCACTCCCTTGGCTTCAATAAGCTTTTTATTTCCTGGATGAAGTCTTATCTTGAACAACGCCAGTACAAGGTCCCTTTCTGTTCCTCTTCCTCCAACTCTTTTGTGGCCAATCCAGGGTAACTACCTAGGTCCGTTGCTTTTCATTCTGGCCATCAATGATGTCGAATGGGTTATTAAGCACTTGGACATTTCTATATACGCCGACGAAATGAAAATCTCCAAACAGATATCCTCGGACCACCTCGACAATTTTAGCATTTGGTGTAAAAAAACTCTCTTGAGATTAATGTCTCCAAATGCCAATCCATCACTTACTCCCGTCGACGCCCCTCTTCTTCCGCCAGAGTATATCTGTTGTCTGATAAACCTATCTCCTTCGTATCCTCTCTTCGCGGTCTAGGTGTCACTTGCTTGTGACAGCGAACTTAATTTTCGTGAACACATTGATAGCGTGATTGCTAGAGCCAATTCCGTGCTTGGCTTTGTGAAGCGTTGGTCCAAGGAGTTCCTTGGCCTCTTCTTGAATATGCTTGCCAAGTGTGGTCTCCATTTCAATCCAATAACATCAATAGGATTGAGGCTGTCCAGCGTAGGTTCCTTCGATTCGCTTTACGAGACCGTCCCTACGAAAACCGCCTTTTGCTGATTAACTTACGGCCCTTGTGGAAGCTGCAGGACTTTGCTGATATTACTTAGCTTACTAGCTGCTTATTGGTGAGATTGACTGTCCTTCTCTGTTTCAGCAAATCTCCATCTACACCAATCCTTGTAACCTCCGTTCGGCCCTTCTCTTTTGCCCTGCTTATCACCGTATTAACTATGGACTTTCTGAGCCTCTCACCCGAATGCTTCGGATAGCCAACTCGCACCCTTCTTTTGACTTCCCTCATAAATAGCCCGTTCCTTTCTCATTTTTAATCTATGAGTATTATTATTTTTGATTTTTAATTTATTCTAATATTTAAGTAAACTTATTGTCAGTAAATAAATAAATAATTGACCTAATTAGGCATAAACATACTGTTTATCGCATCTAAATTTTCAACAAAAGTTTAAATAAAAATATAACAATTGACAATAATAGAAAAATCAAATGCTAAAAAACATCATAAATTGTTGTAGTCAATAATATATTTTTGCCACCGTTTGCGCTATCAAAACAATGCATATTGGTTTGACGCTTTAAATTAAATTGATTTTCCGAAATTTAATTTTTAATTTAATTTATTAAAAATCGATTTTGTGGAAATCAATCTCGACTCCCTTAATACGGCATGATTTTCAGGAATTTCCTTAAATTTTAGCATTCCACTTCATGTATAAATAAATAATAAAACGTGGGAAATGCAAACGGGCACCCTTCCTTCGGTGTAGGCTAATTTTATTCAACATTTCATTAATTCTATTTTTGAATTAATGAGTTATTTTTTCGACAGGTAAATAACTGATTTGCTTTTTATTTAAAAAAACAAAACAACTCAATTGGATGAACATTTTTAAAAATTACATAGAAGCATAAATAAAATATTAGACATCCCATTTTCTCATATGAAATGAACGAGGATGAGGGTGACTCTAAATAGAATATTTTAATATTCCATCTTTGAATTGACCTACATAAACCTAAAAACGCAAATTCTCAAATACGCGGGGAATATTTCTAAACATATACAATTTTTTCAGCATATTCTGTCCTACTAAAAAGCATCAAAATCTTCACTTCAAGGGTATTTCTTATTCAAAGGTCAATTCAATTTTATGCAAACCAGAACGCTATTCTGGCATAAGGGCAACGAAAGGGATTTAACTTTTTGCCGTTTCCCCTTAGCATAGCGAAGCCATCGAAATCCCAGCAGAAGACCCCAATCATTGGGCGATTGTTACTAGCGATGAAACCTTCTTCGTCCTCTAACTTTTGCTCCTTTTTGTATTATCGCCCGGGATCCTTTGGAATGCTGGGAACGAGCAGGACGTGACATTGTGCTTGGACGACCAGAACAATGATTATAGCGTTGTTGTCTGTGAGCATCCCACATTCTTTGGAGCTGTACGAAATGACCCATTTCCTGGCTGGGGCCGTTTATTGGAATATCTCGGACACTACGGCTTCGAAACCAGACAGAGAAAATTCTCTTTTGGTGACAGCACGAGCCTAGGGGTATCGATTTTCCATGAAGTGGTGTCTTTATAACTTAATGAATTCAGAACAGTCCATAAGGGCTAATAGATGTGATTAATAGTACAATATAACATCATTTGACGAAACATATTGCGCTGCCTTATAAGATAGATGCTCAATTGAGTAAATTACGTGTTGACAGACCTAAGGTGTTAATTTAATTAAGGATATAAACATAGAAATTTGTCCTTCAGGTAATGTAATGGTACATACAGTAAATGACTAAAATTTGCACATTTAATTTGAAAATACGTTTATTAAAAAAACATTTATTTACAAGAACTTTTGGCCACGTCTATTTGAGTGATCGAATTACACTCAATTACTCCTATTAAAAGAGATTAATCTACAACAAAAATTTATATCATAGATTTTTAAAACGCAACGCTAAAGATTTTAAATCTCCACAAATGCCTACGTCCATTTATTTTGCATTGATACGTTCTATCCTTGAATATGCATCTGTAATATTGTGCCCTTAGTACCAGCCACACATAAAAAGAATAGAATCAAAACAAAAGAATTTTACTTGATTTGTCTTCTTTAATTCCATGTTGTTCGTTGACTTCATGCCATCTTATCTTGCTATGTGCTTACTTTTAACAAGCTTCAACTTCTATATCATAAAATCTTTCGAAAGAATCAAGTATTCATTTTGGCACAGTTATGATACCAAATAAAAGACCAATTCTTTATAGAGCTTTTGAAGAGACGACCATAAAAGTTACCTAGATTTATGAAGAGAAACTGTAGGTTATAAAATAAATTACAATTTTAAAGTGCATAGTTTATGTTTTGTTTTTAGAGTAATAAGAGATTCAATCAGTGCTCTCCCAAATTTGCCGTAGATAGAAAAATCCATTTCACCAAGGATATGTTATACCATAAATCATTTTTTAATATTGACTATTAACTCACTTTTAATTTATAATATGGTCAAAATGAACCGTTTTAAGATGAGTACGAATGTTGTAGAACAAAAAGCAACAATAGTTGATGTTATGAAGATTGCAGTTCTTTCTCTTTTTGAGAATATTTTTAACTTCATGAGGTTTCAAAAAGGTAACAGAAAGTCAACATTTTCAAGACATTCATTAGAAACATCACACACATTTGTGAAATCTCTTTGATATATTTATTATGATACTAGATGATATATTTATTTTGAGATCGTTCCTAATCTAAAAATTAATTCTTATGATATTGAAATAAGACACACGTTTCTAAATGCCTCTTATAGAATCTCTCTCTCTCTTTCTCTTAGAAATCTCTTTTGAAGATTTCATTATTCATCTTGATTATGTTATCGTTATGATATAATTTATAGACAACATAAAGATATTCGTATGACATCTTTATGTTAACATTTTAATGCAATTAACGCACATGTTCTAGACTGGACACCTCTGGAAACCTCTACAGGACAATGGGTCTTTCTCTTCTTTTTATGACTAAGGGCAGGTGCAGGTCCATCCATCCTAGTTTTCATTAGCATTCACACTTTTATAGGGGTTATATAGGGCAAAGAACATGAATTACTAGATGGGACACTCGTGACGTAGTCCCTTATCTTTTATCGACCTTGGTCCCCTTAGTTCAACGACCTTGCAGATTTTGCTAAAAGTGGATAGTAATAAAGGGCTCACGCGTGAGAGAAAGACAGAAATTTAGGGGGAGGCGGAACGAAAATTAAAATCACGTTTCACCACCCAAAGCAGCGCACACGTTTGGCTCGCCTTTAAAAATGCACAGTGAAAAAATGTAAGCAGCCCGCATCCGTATACATGCTCTGAGTGTGCTACCTGCCTGTTCCCCATTCTCAATTCAGGATTTCCCTATGCTGAAACATTGCCTGGGGACGGCACTAACACCATGCATGCAGAGGCACACAGCGAGCCCGACAGATTGGCCCGCCTTTAAAAATGCATGGTAAAAAAACGCTGCATTTTATTGCCTACACTGTAAGTGCTGTAGATGAGAATTTTTGGCTGCTTATTCTTATCTCTTTCGTTCTTATTGGAATTTAGATAAGGCATAGAAAGCAGTAGTTCTTTGCTACTTTCTCTAGGGCTTTATCCATAATATAACTGTTGTTTTGATGATAATACAAGAATAAAGATTTTCGAGTGCTTTCATCCTGCTCTAACGCATTCGATGATCAGCTTATTGAGCGCTGCTGAGATACTCCCGCATTCTACATCTTCGTTCGAAATCAAGAAAAATCTTCCAATTAGGTAGTGCACTCAATTATTGTGATATCATCCCAAGCGTAAGGATCTCATTCCCAACTCGAGTAGAAATTTTATAATAGTTCTCTTTAAAGCACAAAAGTCATAATTCTTATATTTTCTTTTCTTTCTTGTCTTTTCTGTGAGTCTGTGTCGAGCACACAAACTAGAATTCACGCAGACTCTTTCTGAATGCTTTTTATAGGACAACAGGAAAAAATTACTGGCCTGAACAAATAATTTTACGATTTCTTCGAAGCAATTATGATCTAGCAGGAGCCGCAACGAGTTATCGCAAAAGTTGTAAAATCGTTTGTTTTAGAGCAGGTTGTTTTCTTTTCGCTATATGAAAAGCATTGGCAAAGCCGCAACGGAAATTACCTTGCTTGCGGTTCACTGATCTCTGATTTTATTTGAATTAAAATGTGAATTTAGTGATCCTACGCAAGGGTCTTCAGGATAAAATTAAAGGAAATATTCCATTCCAAAATTGGTACATCGAAGAGCTATATATATATGAGTAAAGTTAATAAATTCTAATTAGACCCTAAACTCTTTTAAAGCAGACTATGGCAGAGAAGTCAAATGACAAAATATGGTGTAATTTATATAGAATCTTAATTATTACTTGCTAATCTAAGTTTTTAGTGGGACAAATGGGTTTAAAATAAAATTAAAATGTTGATCCTTTACGAACTCATTGGTCGAACTTCTACATAATATAAAAAGACAAAACAATCAAATAAGAAAAATCCGCCTGGGAATTATTTCTCCGAGTTGTTAATTTCATTAGGACAATCAACAATAAAATCAATTTTCACATTGCCTAAGTAAAGATATTCATCAACGGTCAGAATCACTTCCGTCGCTATTAGTAAATAGCTAGATATAAATGAATAAAAATAAAAACGCAATATTTTGTATTAATGTTTGCCAGTATATAAAAAATCGCGCAAACAGCAAAATAACCCACTAGACTAGATCTATACACATAAATTTTATCTTTTGTGAGTTCAAATATTTTAGTTAAAATTCAAAATTTATTTGGAATTTTCGTGAAAACTACTTCTTCTTTGGCAAAATAATATCAAAAATCCTGACGTACCCCAATTGCATGTATTATTCTAAATAAATTTACAGACATGAATAAATAAAAAACTCAATTAATTTTTTCATTTTTCTTTGGCGATTAAAAAAGAGCCTCCCTCCCGAAATAAATGATATTATATTTTTTGTTATAATATAAAATTTAGGTACATTTTTTCAGTGAATAGGTTTTTAATATAATTTAATAAATTGTGACAAACTTCCGTTGTCCCTTTTTAACTCTTTGCATTACAAATACTTTTGTTTTTCCCCTCCAATAATTGCATATGATTTTATGATTTATTTTAATTTAACTTCTGTCGATTAATTTAAATTATCTTGAGTAGCTATTCATAAATGTTTTAAGAATTTTTTTACAAATTATGCTAATATAATTTTGGAACGATGCCTATAGGCAATATTTTATAGTATAAGAGAAGAAAAAACTATAAGTGTACATAGAAAACAAAATCAAAAATTTTTTAACATTTCTTCAATTTCTGAAAATAATGCAAAATAGCATAAATATATAAATGGAAAGTTAACAAGTTAACAAATCATCTACGCCTGTGTGTTTTAAAAGTTTTTAGCGTATATCCAAACCATAGTGTAATTCACCATTCACCTAAGACGTAAACCAATTGAGCTTTTAACCTTGTTTAAAGTTTACTTGCTAGCATGATAGTGTCCAATGCAAAAAAAAATGTCTTGCAAATTTCTCAAACAATAGAAAGCTATAGGAGCCCTAACCTTCGCCTTGAGACTGAAAACGTCGCATAGGTACCCCGGAAAGGGTTTCATAATGCACCGGCTTTTAATTAACTGCACTTGAGGACCTACTACATGTGGTCCGGTTGCTCTGCAACAGTTTCAGGAGTGAGCAGAGGTATGAGTTCGTTTCGTGCCTTGTTTAAGTTGGGGTTGGGTAAGGTGCTGCTTGAAATTTGAATATCAAAGACGATTTAAGCATATCTTGTCGTTGGAGGAATGTTTTGACGTGTTAATGCGTAGTAACTTGTATTGATTTACCCCAAACCCAGACAGCCAGCATGCATTGCATAATACCGCAGGGCGGACTATTGGAACCTGCCTCACAAAATGTAAAACAAACGGTCTTGACTGGACACGTGCTCGAGAAGGTGGCTAAAAGTTGGAACAGGTAGGTCTCATAAAAAAGGACAATTGATTGCCAGGAACACGAGCACTTCGGCGCTACCTTGGACAGTGTAAAGACAAGAGATATGCATGTAAAGTGCTGATAAAATCAACTACACTGAGGTATGGAAAAAGTGGATGGGTATGGTTTTATCATATTGTCGGGGTGTAGAAGTCGATTTAATTTAAATGCTGCTTTTAAAGACTTGTCTTATATTTTAAGAGTTGAATTTTTCTTATATAAAACTTCCGAAACCAGAGAATTACAAGATCGATAATATATTCCTTATAAGCCAAACATTATCAATGTTGTGAATGACACCGAAGTAGGAGATCTCGTAGAGTTAGAAAAAATCTTTTTTGCTCTTATCTAATCTAATCTAATTTGACTTAATAGATCAATTTGGCTTTAAATTAATTACCTAATAATAAGCTGCATTATTTTCATAGATTATACAAATAAGATATTAAAGTAAGAATTAATTTTTATAATATTTACAACAGTTTTTTTCGGTATATGAACTTTTGTGTAGAAACACAACTTAGTCCATCTTGCCCTTCAGCTGATTCTATACTAAACATTAATTCTTAAGAATAATCTTATATTTCTTTCGGTTTTAGAATGGTGAGAAATTGGGTTTACAAACTTATAATACTAAACCGTGCCTCATCCTTAGGAGTAACCAACCCCTTAAATGAGGCAAGATGGGGTGATGTGTCAAGTTTAATATTTTAGTTATTGAAGTGAAACTTCTTTACGCACGCTTGACTTGGGGAGTAAGCTGGCGAACGCGTGACGTAAGCGTTACGAAAAGTGTGATCGGGCAAGGCGAACGGAAGTTAAGTGGGGGATATAAGCAAGAGACAGCAGTGCGCGCGCACATTTTCTTTCTCTCTTCCTCTCATAGCCAAAAAAATGTTAGATCAGCAGGAGTGGCAATTTATCAGAAATCAAATGATACCTCGAATATAGTAACTTCGAACATGGACATTCTATTACGACATATTCGTGAAGTCGATATTGGTCAATCATCAATTGGTGATATATGTGCTGCTCACTGTGTTTTGGACGATGGAACAAACATCATAATGGCAGTTGTTTACATTTCGCCCAATAACACAGTTAATAATATCATAAAGTTTATATACAGAAGACTTCTGATTTACGGTCGAGTAGGTTCTGAAGAATTAGGAGAAAACTATCATACGTTGCCACTAATTTTAGCAGGAGATTTCAATATTAATTTCGCGTCTGAAGATGGACAACTCTTGGTAAACTTTCTACGAGATAAATTAGAACTACAAATGAATAATAACCGTAATGAGCCAACTACAAGACATGGAACAACAATCGATGCAGTTTTTTCTAGATATCTGTCTAATTTTAATTCGAAAATTTATGTATCTTATTTCTCATACCATAAGCCTATTGTCTCGGTTTTACAATCAACCACAGTAATTACTGATGTATCCAATAATGAAAATGATGAATAAAAATAGAAGATCTATGCAAAAATATTAATTTACCAATGAAAACATGAAATAAATTTAAATATTTGTAGAAAATTAATATATGTATATGTGTATACATGTATATATTGTACACATATATATATATATATATATACATACAGATGGAGCGAAAGAAGTTTCACATCAGTCGTGTGGTCATAAGCACACTCGTTTTTTTGTTCTCATTTATAGCAATTAATAAAAAGACTGATAATTAAAGGTTTGATCACCTTATTGATCATTTGAACTTTCTTTCATTTCTATGTACTAAATAAAGAAATTCTATCAACATTAAAAACTTAAGTAGCCCATTTTGCCCCACCTTTCCCTACTTTCCTTTTGAATTCAAAAACTTTGGGCAGGATAGCTGAGATATGTAGCTACATAAAATACGGCGAAAGTCGTATTTACAGTAAAAATATTTAAATTTAAAAATCAATTTAATTGATTAATTTATGAATCTATACATATGTATATAAAATTGAATGTTTATTTGTTTGGTACGAATGGACTTCTACACGGTTCAATCGATCATCCCAAAATCCACATTTGGGCGTTATCTGTGATAGTGAATTCAATTTTCGTTCTCATATCGATCATATCGTGAACAAAGCCAACTCAGCTCTAGGCTTGTCACACGATGATCCAAGCTTTTTATTTCTATTTTGTCAGACACCTATTTGAATATGCCTCTCAGGTCTGGTCATCCTCTCAGCCAACACTTATTAATATTATTAAGTTGTTCAGGTTAGGTTTCTCCATTTCGCGTTGTGCGGCATTCCTTGGGTTGATAACTTTAATTTTCCTCCTTATGAAGATCGATTGAAATTATTAACCGAGACGTCGCGAACATACTCTACGTCCACCAAGTCCTAACTGGCTCCATCGACTTCCCCGAAATACTACTCGTACATAGCATCTCGCTACCCCCGCAATGTGAGATCCTTTCCACTCTTCCACCTAGACACCCACTATACCAACTATGGTCACTTTGAACCGTTTAAAAGAATGCTACACAAAGTCAACTATACCACCCGTTTCGATTTCCCTATTGATAAGGGTACCTTCAAACACTCCCTTTACCATCCAGTCCTACTATCATTATTAGTCCCTCCCATCTGCTTCACTTCTTGTATGCATTGCTGCCCCTTATTCTATGTAGGTCTAATCTTAGTTTTAGTTACTTTTGTTATTTTTAAGTTGATTACATTTTTGTTCTTTGTAGCTTGCGATACATAAGTGAAATAAATAAATTAAAGGTACGATTATAGGTATGTGCATAATCATGATTATAATTTACTTTGTTAAAGCCTCAAAAATTATCAAAGTCAATTTAGCCCCATTTTACGGTATATACCATAGCAGGAATTTCTTTACATTCATAAAATTGGTGGGTTTCTGATCCCACATTAATATAAATTATGTTTGAAGGACTTAACTTATTTAGGTGAAAAAAAGATTTTAGAGTTTTAATTGTTTTAAAAAATCATGATTTTGCTTTATACACTCCGCGTCACATAATTGACCTCACCCTCATTTTTTCAAGTTTCCAAACAAATAATTATTTCTGAGAAGTCTGACTATAGTTAACTATTAATGTCGATAATTCCTAAAGTGGTATAAAAATGTGCGACACATGATTGACCTCATCCTTCGTTTTTTTTTTGTTTTTATAAATGATTTCAAACGAATTTTTATAGAAATGATTTTGAGTTTGAGTTACAATTATTTAATAATGAGTATTACTACCATTTTTATTTATTACCTCAAATATTCTATTTAGTAAAGAATCATACAAATTGTAAATAAATTCTATTAGTACATTATTCCACGCTGTTATAGCTGTTTTCAAAGATTCTACGCTATCAAATTGACGTCTAGACCCATAGATTATCCTAGTGATCCATCCCATCCAGTGATGGCCACTTAAGAACTTTTATATTTTTTTCCGTAAGCCAGATTGATTAATAACCTTCGCTCGTGCTGAAATACCCAATTGTGACCTTCCATCTTTTCTATTATTTTAAGTTTAACGTTTCTAAGAACACTTTTGTAGCAGTTTGTCACGTCTAAAAACCAAATCAACGGGTCCATTGTATGAAATGGCTCCCCAAATTATAGCACCTCCTTCCCACCGATGACGACATTCTAAAAATCTTTCCTCCTTCCTTATGCCATGAAAATAAAATGCGTATTCATCTAGTCCGTCTAATGTGAAGCGCTTTTCATCCGTAAAAGTGATACCCCTCCACTCATTTGTCCAATCCATGTGATTCGTAGCAAATTGAAGTCTTCTTTCCCTTATGTCTGCTGGTCAACATTGGCTTCTTTTTGAGACGACGGCGTTGTATGTTGTAATGGTGATGTCTTTAATAAACCTAGTACTGTTCGAATGCTCGTATATGCACTTGTTCCATCAGCTTCCTTAATTTGCCTCGCAGTTAAAGATGAATTTGAAACTAATCTCAGAACGTTCTGCCTCTCTGGTTCTGTTATTACCTTTTTAGTTCGCCCCTTTTTGGTTTCTTCCATTATTTGGGGATCTTTTCAGAAGTTGTTCACTACCCGAGTGCTTCTATTAATTTCTCTATTAGAATATCCTTCGTTTTTCATCACTTTTCCGATTTCTTCTTGAGTTAGTCTTTTAGCATGGGTGTTAACTTCTTTACTCTATTTAAAGTAACAATGACTTCTCAATAACTATTTTTTAAAAAAACAAGGATCAAACTTGCACAACACATAATTTAAAATTAGTGAGGTTAATCATGTGTCGTACATTTTTATACCACTTTTGAGGTAAAAATTTGTGAAAAGTACAGAGAATTATAGCATAGAGTAATTAGAAATTTCCGACATTAATTGGTAATTATGATCAGATTTCTCAGAAATAATTATTGGTCTGAGAAAATTAGGGTGAGGTCAATCATGTCTCGCGAAGTGTATGTAAAGCAAGTGAAACTATGCGATATTTTTTAAGTTACCATTGTTATTATTTCGGTAAGAAATATTATAATATAATTTTCATACTGCTTTTTCACAGAATTTTAAATGAAAATATGTATAAATCGATTATTGTTGATTTTTTTAATAATTCTTAGATCATGAAAAATCGCATCGGGAACAAACAAACCATTTTTAAGTAAGGTAATACTTTCTATGGATTCATGAATATGATATATGTTTTATTTATAACAATATATGTAGGTTTAACCATTGAAAACCCTTTGAACAATTGAACATGAAAGAATGTGCATTGTCGGGTTTAAATTGAGATAAAACATGAAGAGGTAGTTTTCATTGTAATACTTCATTCATAACGCTGAACAATAAAATAATAAAAAAATAAAGGTTTATTATAGAAATCTGTAACGTAGCTTAAATGAAAGCCTGACTTCTTATTTAGGAATATCATAAAACACAATTTTTCTCTATAGGCTTTTCAGAAACTCTTGGTACAAGGTTTTCATGAATGTGCGCGTCTCATACGTCTCATAATTGGTTTATGGAAAAAGTTAAACTAAGGGAATATGTTAAAATGTTTTAAAGCTTTTTGTATATTTATATAATAGCTTAACATTGAGGCAAGAAACATTATATACATTAACTTTTAAACCGATCCGTTGTTTTTTAATAATTTTGCATAAATGTTAAAATATGAATTTTCATTCTTATTGATCTTATATTTCTTGAAAATGGGAACTCATTTCTATGTCTTTAATCGCATAATAAGGAGTTTAGAACAAAAAGCAAACGTTTTTAATTTGTAACAATACGAGCTTATGAGTTTCGGTTAAAGGTATGATCTCAACTTCGTTTTTTAAGATGTTGTTCTACCTGGCCACCATACATAATCACTTCAACCATAAGAGTTTAATGGCCCAGCAAAAACTTATTCGTATCTATAAGAAAAACTGTCATCCTGTTTAGCTCAACAAGTAGTCGGAACGTCTTAAGACAACACATTTATTATACAGGGCAATAATCCGCCTCTAATTTCGGCACATTTATAAAAAAAAAAAATGTTCTTGGGACATGCCACCGAGTGTGTCGTCTTTTTCTTCCAGGTGCAATGCATCGACTGGTACCTTAAATGCCCCATTAGTTCCGCGGATAAGCCCTAAAATTGGGTAAATAATTTGTTCCTACTTATTTTACTGGTTTTTCCAGCTTTTGGAAATAAAAAAATGGAAAAAAATTTGTATGAACTGGTAGAATTTTTGTCGAGCCAACAGTTCGCCATGGAACTTCGAGCTGGCCCGATAGCCATCTGGTCTAACCAAATTAAAGCTTTACCAAGTTTTACGCCTTGCACTGTGGTCAAGGAGGTGAGTGGTGTTCCTGGTTGCTTTGTTGTTCCCTGCTTTGGGTTCCGCGGTCGGATTGAATTGCCTGTTAACATCGGTTACCTTGAAAAGTTTATTTAAAGGGACTGAATGGCGGGGTGGGCGTGGAATGTGCTGCTTCCCAACCTGGGACTTCCACTTCTATTGGCCCACTTAGGGAACTCCAACTCCTTAAAGTAGACGACTGCCGGACTAGCTCGTGAAAAGAATAAATTTTTGTGAATTTAAATTTAGTGACTTGCCCTGCCGGAAAGAGGGTTTCCGTCTCGTTCTCATCGTCCAGGACATTGAGTGCGTGCTGTAAAAATTATTTTACTACCAACATCCCTCATAACTTCTCCCGGCTGTTGTTTCGCCAATTTTACCTCATAATAATAATTTGCCAGCGACCTATCGTTTGCGTGTTCCAAGGCACAGGTATACTATGCGCTCAAAAAGACTTTTGTAGTCACCTGAAGAATTCAAAAAAGTTTTCAAAGTGCGTTAATAACAGTGTTTTGTACCAGACATTAATTTCCCAAAGGTGCCGCCACGGGGGCTATAAAGTGCCAGGGGGAGTGATTAATCTGGGAGCAGTTGCCCTTTTCACTTTTCATTCTAATATGACTAGGGAGAGCTAATTGGGTACACCTGCACAGTTTTGATCACTAATGTGGTTTTGCATGTTTCCGCTATTAGCAATGCTAAAATTATGCAGCTTATGAGCCGCGAGGAAAAATAATAAATAATAAATGACCACAAGTGTAGCGTAATGTCGTTGCGCCCTTTCGGGGGTGAAATTGTGAAGAGAAGACCAATATACGTATGCTGATTGCCGCATAATTACACTTCGCTGGTTATTGTAAATGCCTTTTAGCTGATACGAAATTGATTTCCAGGTAATGACTACATGCGCGGCTGTGACCTTCGATTTTACTTATTCCTGTATCGTGTTTTTCAGTGTATTGTATTGTAGTATTTGAAATGGTAATCATCCACATAAATAAGGACTAATGATTTGGACGAAACCACTTTTAACTTAAAAGTACTGCGCATAATACAAAATTAAAGATATAACATACCTACTCTAGTTTCTCATATCGTTATTAGGTATAGTTAATTATAATATAATGTGTATGTAATAATTTGTGACAAAGGCTAACGTGAATAAGGCAGTACCATTGAAAATAAACAAAAATTACACAAACGAAAAAACCTTGAATAAAAAATTATAAAAGAACCTATCTGCTTCCACTGATATACCATAGGTAAAGCAATGAATAAAATTAGTTTTGATTCGTGAAGTCGGAGGTTAATAATTCGTACGCAGGATGATTTAGAAGGACTCTTGTGCGAGCATACACCAATAAATTTTATGAAGTGTCCTGATCATCGTTTGTGCGATTTTAGAACATTAACATAGGAAACGTGTAAAAATATTGTACGTGGCGTAGCATTTTTTGGAAAAGAACAGACAAATTTGAGAAAACGAGACAGAATAAGGAAAAGCAATAGGAGCATTTTCTGGATACAGTGGAATTGTGTATTTTTGATTTGCTTTAATTAATTTGGGAGCGCTGATGTTTATAGATGGTGTTAAGTAGAATTTTTAGTGTAACTTAATAAAAATAACAGCGTAATTTTGAAATATACAAGGTTTGTAAGGTGACTTTTTTTTTTCTCGAAAAATATTTATTTATTCATCAATATCAATATCAATTTTGTCTCTTTTAAAGTAATCCCCCTCAGATATAATGCACTTTTGCCAGTGCTTTTTCCAATTCTCGAAGCACTTTTGAAATGCGCTTTTTGGTGTGGCCTTGAGCTTTTCCAGCGATTGCGAAATCTCCGTCCTTTCATAGGTCTTTTCAGTTTTTGGGAACATGAAAAAGTTTGAGCAAATCTGGATTGTCCTTGATGTCATTTAATAGCTCTTGAGCGATGCTCATGCGACGGTTCTTTTGGTCAAAATTTACACATTTCAGAACAAAACTTCGCTGACACGTTTCGTGACCAAAATATTTGAAAAAATTGCCATATTTTTAGCAACTTTTCTAACAATGATTCCACGATTCTCCATAACAACTTTCTTTACTGCTTCAACATTTTCATCGGTTGTTGACGTGCCGGGGCGTCCAGGGCGGGCATCCCCATTAACTTGTGCCACTTATAAACATCTTTTTTCTCAAAGTAGACTCGTCACTAGCGTGTTGGAGTACTTAATTTTATTTTTACACAAAATGTTATACAAATTCTTTAATCCATTTTTTTCGATAGCAAAAATCGTTAACCTCTATATTAAAAACAAACTAAATGTGAAAAATGGCTGATAATGTTAGCAGATGTTGGGGATACGAGAAATTTGAAAAGTCATCTTATTTATTGAACAAACTTCGTATGTGGAAATTGTAATGTAGTCCTCTTAAAGTTGCATACATTTTACGTTTGTAAAAATATTTCTAATAGTATGAAAGCTCACAAATAAAGCAGTTAGCTATGCTTGATATGTCTGTCTGATATGCACTTCCTTATGTTAATGTTTTAAGGGGTTAAACGGGGCTAAAAAAACATATTTTCTATAATGTTTTTTTTATTACAAACTTAATGAATTTGCATTTTAATTTATTGCGTTCGAAAGAGTAACATTTGAACAATATTTCATAAATTTTTCCTTTGAAAATATTGAAAAAAACCTTCGAACAGAGTACCCTCGCGGTAGGCAGCAACTTGTGAACTTGTGAAGGACTTATCTGAAATAAAAACCTGACCGGTATCTGCTATTAAATAGTAATAGTAGATAGTAATCGCGATTAAATGAAGGATATTAAAAAATAATAAAATTTCAATTTTTGGCAGAGTTTTGTGCAAAAATTGTGGCCACCTATTGGCTTGTAAAATGAGTTGTCATCAACGAAAATAAATATCCTTCGTACAATGCCTACTCGATATAATTTAAAAATATTGTGCAAAATGTATGAATGATCGATATGTTCGTTTTTAAAATATCTTGCATAACGACTATGAAAATGCTGTATTGAGAAAACCGCGTTTAAAGTTTTACAACTATAAAAAAAGAAAAGAACTTCGATTACAGGTCCGTAAACTGAAGCATTTTCTGCAGCTAGAACATCCTTATGGTTCCTCGTATGACTAATTCTTGGCTCTCGAGTACCAGATTCTGCTTATTTCTCAGCTATGAGTATGCGATGCGTAGCTTTTTTCCGCGTAGAGTTCCAAATGTTTCTCATTCATACAGTTTTGCTCAGGTTGTCTTCAAACTTTCAGAAAATATTCCTCTTAAGGTTTACTATTGTATAAAAAATTATTGCAAAAACAGGTTTTTCTTCAAGTTTTAGCAATCATAAAAACTTAAGGAGGTAGTCCTTATAACTAATGATGAGTTTCAGAAGAAATATTTTCAAAATTTAAGCTGACTTAAATTTGAATTATACCATTTGTGGGAATTAATCAAAAAATTAATGACTTTGGTCCTGAACCTGTGTTTGTCCTCAAATGCACAGCACCACTTAACAAGTTAACAACGACACAATTATCTACCGAGTTATAATTGCCACTGCATCTTCTCATCCTCAATTGTGACACTGTTTGTGGGAATAGTCTAGTACCACACAGTGTCGGCTTAAGTTTAAAACGTCATAAATCCTCTCAAGGACATTGCAATATTAAAACTAATAGATTAGTTCTAAACAGAGTATTGATAAGATATTAACAACTAGGTAATTTCTTATTATGGCCACAAATGCACTAACTCGCCGGAGAACAAAAATAAAGTATCTGAAAACAAAAAGAAACAAATAGAAAAGGGAAATTAATTTTGTTTAGAACACCCAATTCACTGTGATAGGTATGTTTTCGCCTCTCTATCATTCCCTCCTACTTACCATACTACCTCCTCACCCTGATACTGCACTTTATAATGATCTTTTAATCAGTCGTCATTTTGCTCGTTGTTTTCCTACCAGTCCAGAAAATAAAGGCACAAAATTTTGAAAAAATCCCGAACAAGCCTGTTTTGTTTGGAGACTTATTTTAATGTCCAACGTACATCCCTGAAAGTTCTCTTAATTTGAACTGTTTTTTTAAGCGTAAAGGGAATGAGTTTTATCGCAAATATTTTGAAGAAAGCAATTGGATTAATATGATCATCGATATCTGTTTTATTTTCTATCACATTTCTTCAAGTGATCAGCAGCCGGCGACAAACGGTTT
Source organism: Philonicus albiceps (assembly GCA_963969385.1). NCBI lineage: Eukaryota > Metazoa > Arthropoda > Insecta > Diptera > Asilidae > Philonicus > Philonicus albiceps. The sequence goes on from OZ017773.1 coordinate 12,655,433, forward strand.
TGGATGTGTTCTAATCTATTGTTAAAGGATCACGTCAAGCGTTCAGGATTTAACTTATTACCATATTATGAAGTTATGTATGGATAAGAAGTTAGAATCTAAATAAGTTCTATTGTAATGCACTAAATGTATATGGTAGTTTTGATAATTTTACTAGTTTATTAAGTGTAATTGTCTTTAAAAAATAAATTCCGTGCCGGCGTTCGTTCTATTTATCGGCAGAGATGACATATATTAGATGAATATCTATCAGAACGGGTAACTGACTTAGCAATGTATATTAAAGATCACAATGCAGAGATTTCTTAGTAATTCAGGAAAGTTAAGGTTCTTTACATCCATCAATTTCACGAATTCAGAGTACGTATTGCTTTTTATTGCTAAAAATAAAGGCAAAAATTATTAATTAATTAAATAAAACATTTAAAGTAAATAAAATTGCAGCAACTTACGATTGTGCATAACCTTTGAGGACACTATCAACTAAAACAAAACAAGTCAACATTTAAAATTTCGTTATTTTACACAAAATAAAGGCCCCATAATTAAAACAATGAGAAAGATCCGTTTTTTTATGTTTTAAAAATCAAAATCATGAAAGGAAAACAATGTGTTTTACAAAATGCTAATATTAACATTTTATAGGTGACACTTTCAGCTTTCTAATTATATCTGGACAATAAGTGCAAACAATTTTCGAATCATACAGTTGAATTTATCTTTAAACATTTTTTGCATTCCATTAACATCCTATTAAAGTTTGTAAAAAGTCAAGGCGTAATTTTTTAAAGTTTTTTAATCCTTGGTATAGCAGGGGATGGTAATATTTTTTGTACTTTTAATTCTAAAACTATGAAGCGTAAGATTTCGAATTAGTTGTGGAAAATCCAAATCTAATAATTTTTTGAAAAATGTTTTTTTTTCAATTTTCCCTTATTTTTTTAGGAGTTTATTTGACATAAAAATTTTAATTTCTTGGATGTTATTTTTAGTGCTTAATGAGTTATAATTTCTATAAAAAAAGATGGGAGCAAATTTTAATTTCTTGGATGTTATTTTTAGTGCTTAATGAGTTATAATTTCTATAAAAAAAGATGAGAGCTTAAAATTGTTTTCTATAGTTTTACATCGTTTAGCACTATAAGGCGGGAAATTGGGATCTTATAACTTTGTATAGACTCTTCAGAAAGAGAGAAAGCTCATGTGTATTAATTTCGGTTTTACGGGATATATCGTCTCTAATGCAAAAAGATTATATTAAGCTTTAATTTTATATCTTTTGCTTAAATTTTGAAGTTGAAGAAATTTTGAAGAATCTAACTTTAATAGAATTTAACCCAAATATTTGCAAATTCCTCTAGGGGTTTTTTTTTATAATTTATTTTCGTTGAAGTTAAGGACGAAAAGGAAATTGAAAGCAAAAATGTGTTAGATGGTTTTAATAAAAGAAGGCAAATTGAAACTTTGGTGTATCATTTATTGTTATTGTTAAAATGTAAACCATTACAACATGCGTGATGGCAATTGGTTAAAATTGCTTATTTTATTTTACGCAACAGATGTTCATTGTGCTGCACTGGTTGAAAAAGTTAGGATTGTTACAGAATCTTTTTCCGCTTGTACTTCACCTTTTAGTTTTTAAATTAATCCTACTGGCTTTCGATACACACGATCGTGGGTTCCGTAGTTGGGACACCAAAGCCGAGCTGAAGAGACTGGCTGTTGCCCCGACTCAAAATGCGAACCAATGTTTGGGTTCGGTGGACGAAGAATAATACTTAACAAATTTTAAGAATGTCCCAATATCGTAGGGTTTAACCCTTAACTGGTACCGGAAACATTTTATGTTATCCCAAGTGATAGGCTATTAAGATTAAGATTTATTATAAAGTTAATAAAAGTTGATTTTTATATTCGAGAAGGTGTATTGGTTAAAAATATAAAAAACCTTTACCTTCATTGACTCATAAAACACGATTTATTTTTTCTATTGGGGTCCTTTTCGACCCAGGATACCAAAAATGTAATTTAAAATATCGATACCAGCTAAGGGTTAATCATAAATTTACCAGTTAACCACTTTGTTGTAAAGATATATAATTCAAACAACGTTTTATATTAGATTGATAAACTTTATTCAGCAATTTAGACTCTAGAGGATAGTAAAGCAATAACGAGACTCAACTTTAATTTAACAAGAATTCTATTTATTGCACAAATTAATTAAAAATACCTTTACTTTTTTAATCTGGTAGAAATCCTTAAATTCTTCTGGTCACCGTGCACCGAGGTATTCCACTCTTCTGGAACAATCAGTTCCGGGACCTTTTAGATAGAATCAGAAGGGCAATGCAAGACTTGAGGATTTACTGATAACTGGCCCCGCTCTCTCTTCCTGTTAACTGCCCGCCACGGTCAATTAAGGATTGTTCATGTCGTGGCTTTCGCCCAGTTTGAAATTGGAAAATCTACCGACGGGGCCTTCGGTGGATCCCGAGGACGATACCGAGGCGAAAAGATACGAAAAGCGGGATGTAGCTGCAGAGTGGCGAGTACCCGTCCACGGGAAACTCTATCGCATTGAGTTCGAGCATGGGACGACCAGCGGCAAACGAGTGATCTGGGTCAACGGATCGGTAAGTGAAATTGTGAAAGTGTTACTCGAGCAAAGTAGCCGGACAGGTGTTACATTCTTATTTTGCTGTGAAATGACGGCTTGTTACATTTACTACAGGAAACGCTCCGTCGGGACTGGATGTTTAAACTGGTGGGCGAGGACTTCTTCAGCATCGAGGATGTCAGATGCATCGTTCGGGTGAGTGGGGTGCAATTGGGTGTAGCTTACGCTGAAATGTATCGCATGCTAATTAATGCGAGAGCTTATTAGACACAAGCACTTTTCAGGTGGATCCGGCGCCAGCATTCAAGTACAATTACCTCCTATTCGTCGATGGCAAGCCCTTCAAGCAGTTCACAGAGCAGCAGGCGAAGGCCCTCAAGACCTGGGTGGTCACAATAAATGAAAAGGAAAATAGGATCGTTTTGGGTAAATGATGATTTATTTTAAAATTAATTGGTATACCTACATTTTTATGTTCATCTTCTTAAATATTCTGAGTTCATCTCAATAATTCTCAAGTACTAAAAATATTAAATAGCTTCACTTAAAAATCCCCTTTAAAACAGAATTCCAAGATTTTACTATGTGCTCGAATTCGATGCGAAATTGATGATGAGAGACATTAATCAGTAATGAGATTATTTTGATTATTTAATAATGTCCATTGTCGCCGTAATTGCTGTTGTAACACCATTTTACTTATAGAAGATGTTGGTATGGTTGATTATAAAATATTAATTAGAAGAAAGAACTGTCGGTTTATGTTTGAAAAAAACATCAAACATTTTCTTCTGCGTTTTGCAAAAACTAAATCAATTTAAACAGTTCGGGTTCAGGCCAAGAACGGAAGTAAAGCCAAGAAAATAATCTGCTATTAATTAAAATCGGGGGGCCTACGGTAGATCAGTTGTTAACGCGCTGGCCTATCGTCCTAGAGGCTGTGGGTTCGAATCCCACGATAACCATGGCATTCTACTCTACGAATAAAATGGGTCAATGAGTGCAATGGACAAAATGTCTGTGCGCTCAAGGCTACACGTCTCGCCCACTCTAATAATAATAATAAATTAAAATCGATTGATTAGTTTTTTAGTTGTAATGAAGTTGAAGTAAATTTCGAATTTAAATCGCATCAAATTTACTTCATGGGTTGAAGTTTGTGAAATGATAACTAATAACTGCGTATCATGATGGTATCATATTTATTAGAAAAACTGGATGAGTTATTCATAGAAAGAAAGTGTTATATTTGGAATTTGAAGTTGTTTTTAATTTTTGCATACAAAGGTTGTTTTGAGTGATAGAACTTCCGATAAGGATGAACAGTCAAAGTGTGAAATTTAGGTATTCAGTTTTATTCATTCAGTTTACCATAGAAAGACTCGCTGCGTTTTCAAATTATTAAAATTTATTTTGAAAATCAGTATTCAATCCGTGAAATGTATAGGCATTTTTTTACCTTTCTTGATGGTAAGAAAAACAATATGTCAAAGAAATGGTCGTATCAAAAAAACAATGTAAGTGAAGGTCCAGGGTTGTCGATTAGACGTCGTTCGCAACAATCAGGTCTTTGTTTATACATTACATGGATACTTTTGCGTAAAGATCGTGGCCTACATCCATACGAGATCCAGCTGGTGCAGAAATTGAAGCTTTATATGCCTCATTAAAGGCGTCGTATACTCGTTAATTGAGCTCTGGAAAAGTTGGAAGAAGAATATTTTATTAAAAAATTGTGCCTAGTGATGAGGCTTATTTTTGGCTAAATGGATTCATGAGCAAGAAAAGTTTTTGGGTTTTTAGTGAATATAATCTAGGACAGGTATTGGAAACACCATTATATCCAGAAAAAGTACCTCTTTGGTGTGGTTTGTATGCTGGCGGGTATCGTTGGCCTATATTTCTTCAAAAATACTGCTCGAGCCAATATAACAGTCAATGGACTACGTAATCGAACCATGATCCATGATTTTTTGTTCATCGGTCCACACGAATTGTAGCTTCAACAGGATAGTACTACTCCCCATATATCTCGTGAATGCAGCGAATTGTTGAAAATAAAGTTTAATAAAAACATTATTTCAAGATTTAGTTTATTGTCTTCCAAGATGATGTGATAATAATACCGCTTGATCATTTTTTGTGGGGGTATGTTAAATCATTGGTGTAGGTACACTAACAAACCATCAATAATTGGCAATCTGTAAGCACTGACGCACGTCCGGAAAAGCCGAGGTCGCCATATACCCGAATTAATAATCAAAAATTAATGGCATTAAATAAACTTTTAAGTAAAACTAATTTTTTGAAGATTATTAAAAATGTTGTATTTGATTTTTAATTTTAAAATTCTCGCCCTTTTAAAAAATATCATATATTTCATGATTTTGGAACACTCTCTGGACATTAAAAATACTGTTGCAAAATTTTCCTTGCTTATAGTTCACACTTCATCTTTGAAGATATATGATCGTAAAATCTATAATCTCGGGTCGACATGCCAATCAAGTTTTGAGCTCATCCGCTTCAGTGGACGATCAGAAATTCTCAAACACATGTTCCTAGATCCCGAGTGGTTGGTAGCGAGCACCGATTATGCAAGTCTTCAACTAACCGCTTGGCTTGAATTTTTAAATTAGTTTAATATATCTTTGAAATCTTAAATATTAAGTGTTTTTAAGGCGCAAAGTTTTTCATTAAATATTTACTGTATGTCAATATCATACTTTTGCTTGTAAAGGATGTTGTTTTCTGAGGTATACAATGAAATAAAACACGTCAAAGTAATGTTAATAGCTGCAGTGTTGGCTTTATTTAAAAGACATTTTTATACTATTTTTAAACATGATCCAATTTTCAACCATCAACTTATTGCGGGAAACATTCGAGGAACTGCGGCCATGGGTGGGATTTTACGGAAAAATTGCTTATCGTGAACCCTAATCATGATACTAAAAGGAATCGATTGGCATATGTTGGAACACTTCTTTGCGAATTACCCTGTATTAGCTTTAGAAAGAGAAGAATGCATTTACATATATTAGCTAAACTTAGTAGGACAGGTATGTACCGAAGTTGTGTCGCCTACTAAATAAGTAGTACCCCTTACATAGCTGACGACGAATTAGATTACTCTAATATAGCATGATTCTAGGATGGTAAATAGTAGAGTAAGAGTATTTTCAAAGGCAATAATTAGCAAGGTCTTATTTAGTTAGCGGAAAATTAGTGCCGAAGGAACCACTTATAAGTTTTCTCAGTAGTAAGAGCTTCACAATCGTTTTCTGCAATATATTTTATTATTCGTAATTTGTCCCATAGTTTTACCTTTTCCTTTGGAAAATCTTGATATAAGAGAACTTATGTAGCGTTTTATAAAATTCGCTGAACAAATCTTCTATCTAATTTAAAGCAAATAAGAAAATGAAAAAGAACAGCTAATTTTCAATTAACGGCTGAAGAACAATAAACCGGCCCGATACCAGCGAAATTTGTGAGTAATTAGTACAGGAATCAGGAATCTTGAGAGAAGACCACTCGTTCGGATGAATGAGCACAATTTTTGGCTGTATCAAGAAATTCGTTTCTCACTTTGAAGCCATTGCTATTGTAGGAGGTTACTTAGAAAAAATATTTTATATTTTATATATTTTATATTTCATTACTTTTAAGCAAATTATTCTCATCTGGTTCTACTAGGAAATATCCCTAAATGGTTTCTGCTATTGTTACATAATGTTGTCGTTAGTCGTCACGCACAACGATATTGCTTGTCACAAATGAAATGTGAACAAAAAAATTTCCGCCAATAGGGTTGTTAAATAGTTTGTGAGAGCGATTGTTATAAGGCTATTTGTGAGTAATTGGGGAAAATCAAATAACTGGGAAAAAATAGTTCGTCTAACTAATTAACAACCTTCCATTGCTACTTGGGTATAGTAATCCGAAGTAGAACCACTTTTAATTCATAGAATGCATTTTGAATTCATTCTGAATCTATTCTTTTGCCAGCCAGGCTACAGTACAGATAATATGATACTTAAAAAAGTATCTGGGAAATTTATTCCATTGGGTCGTTGTCTTCACATTGAATGGACTAATAAATTAAATTGAATTTTTGTCATCCACTTTTATGCTATCCTTGGGACGTGTGCAGAAAGAGACTCACTGAATATTTTCCTCAATGGTACAATACGAGATGAAGTGGTAAGTGGCAGCGATTTGATAGCTTTTGAATTTAAGACAAAAAACGATAACGTACCGATTGTGTGAGTGGGTGGAAGCGGGCGTGATGATTAATGTCCTTGTACTTTTGTTCCAGGGCGATTTCGTCGATGACGGCACCGACACTCACTTTGAGGCGGATGACACTCACTTTGTGCTCAGCGCACGTGGCACTGGCACTAAACGTGAAGGAATTGCATACACCCTGACGGCAAATGGGGTTCCTGTCCCTGAAGCTCCCGTTGATAAATGACGACACCTCCCTGTCTGGACGGATGGACGTACTCCTTCTATTACACATAGCTCTGTAAATGTAACGAAACGATGTGACGAACATTTTAAAATAGGGATAATCGGTCTCAAAGTTTATTATTATTATTTATTTATTTTTTTTTTAAATATAAGATATTCGGATTAAATTAAGTCATTTTCAAATCTAAATACTAATTTAATAGTAATTATCAAAATTTTAAAAATCGGCTAAGCACAGACTTATTTACTACGAAACACAAAATTTACAAAAAGAAATAAAAAAACTAAATAAATTTAGTCCGTTCATTAGTTTTAGTGTAATCGCTGGGACCTGCTTGAAAAGGGACGTTTCAAAGTGTTTCGTTGTGTTTTTCTTATGATAAAATACAGTTTTAACTCGAATATTAACACTTACATACATAAAATTATCTAAATCCGGGTCATATGAATTATTAGGGCATACCACAACCCTGTATTGTAAGTCTACACACAGTCTACACGTTTATTTTTGCAAGTCTTTAGCGCTAAACTCATACGTAAAATTCTCCATTTTTTGATTGCAAATAAATTCAAATGTTGAGAACGTTTCTCAATTGATATCTTTGGGTCGTCACTATCACTTGTACTAACAGCAGCAATATTCTCTTGCGAACAATCGGCATGACATATTCAGTTAATATTTGCCTCGATCTTTTACAGATCTGGTTTCTTTAAATTTACACACAATATTAGCAATTTGTTGTTCAGTTAGAAGTTTATATCTTGGATAGGAATCACGAAACACAGCTCTTTCAGAACGACTACATTCTGAAAATAACTCGACAATTTCATAACGACGTTGTAATGTATACGACTACTTTTTTAAAATTGCCATACCTTGTACTTGTCAAATGACATATAACATGGGTGCATTGAAGGGAGTATGCATGCAAAAATTACGCGAAGTTTTGAAAACTTAATTTGAAAGGGTTTGTACAATTAATTCACAATAGAAAAATATCTAACATTTCATTTATTGTAAAAAATAGAAGCGTCTCTCGAGCAAAGGACTGAGGTGCGCTACTTCGTCATCATAACCGACCGCGCTACCTCGTCTCACTAAATTGACTGTAACTCAGTTAATTTTCGGAATTTTAACTTACCTATTTTTTCTTACATAAACTGCGGGACACTTGACTATCATCACTTGAAATTTTCATGTAAATCATAATGCCGTGTGAACTTATTTTTGCTTGGGAGCAATCATCACAACATTTCAAACCTCTTGTTGCATGCTAACTGATGATGGAAATAAGAAATTAAAAAACCGGAGAAGTGAAAATTCCCATTTTAAATTTTCGGGCCATTTAAAAACGGACACTTGATTACCATCACTAATCTGTTTTAAAAATTCAAAGGGTGATATTGCGTCCAAATAAATAAAAGTGAGTTTTGTTTAACTATTACTGTTTATTGGTCAGAGTAGGTTAAATTCGTATTACATCGTAGCAAACATTGCGGTAAAAGGCTGATAAAGGAAGAAATGGGCAAAATTCATCATTCATCATTAAAGCTGAAAAATTACGAAAAAAAATGTATAAAATCCATTGACAATCAACAATTTTCTTAAATATACTTAAAATTATGCAAATAAACAAAAAGGCCACACTGTCACAATCGACAACATCACGAGAGCGTAGGTCCATCAAATTCTACGGTAACCGTTCGTAAAATAAAGGAAAAAGTTTGAACTTCAGCCAGTTTCCGAACAGGTCGAGTATCCGCATTTCCGACTGCAAAAACTTCAAAATAAACCATATTTACTTCATAAGGTTCGAAGATTAGAATTTTGTCGCTCTCACTCCCATTGGAAGGAAGAATGTGATATTTTCTGATGAGAACAAATTTAATTTGGATGGGCCTGATGGATTTTAGTATTACTTCCATATTTTGAAAAAATCTGATTTTTTTTGTCGTCATATCGTTGTTGGTTCTGTTATAGTATGATAGACGTCAACAGACTACATAGAGCTCTAAGAAATCAAAAAAATAGTTTTTCATGAAATGTTCAATGATTGACAATGTATTTTCCACCAAGACAACGCACCCATCCATACAGAAAAAAGGGTAAAACAATTGTTTGCACACAATAATGTAAAAGTTCTGGATTGGCCAAGCCTTTCTCCTAACGATAACTTTATCGAAAATGTTTGGGGATGTTTTTCACAAAAAATTTATACAGAAGGAAAGCAATTTGAAAACAGAGAAAGTCATCGCTGCCATAAATGAGACTTTTGAAGAATTTTTTTTGGATTATTTAAAAAGTTTGTATAATTTTTAACAAACAAAGGTATGAAATGCTAATATGTATAATTGTTTCCAAGAAATAATTCGACGGGATTATGAATTACGTGAAAATTTCAAGTGAGGTTAATCTTTGCACTGTATTCTTTGGTATGTGCCGATATGTACCATATATGTAGGAATGCAAAAAAAAAAAAAAAAAATGTCGTACCATTATAGTTGCCTTTAACCATTTTCAGATTAAATGAAATTATTTGCAGATTAAATGAAAGGATTTTCAAATGAAACTATTTTGAAAATAAACTAGAGGTTACATATTTTTTTTATTATGTATTTTTTTTAATAATTTTAAGCATTAATAAAATATAACTGTAAGCAAAGCCTTAATTACTGGTACTAGTGAAAATTTGAATGATCTGCTTTATTTGGTATTTGTAAAACTATATCCATTACGTAATTGTTGCAATCATTTGGGCTTAATTGTTGTGTAATTAGTGCGATTACTGATAATATTGTTTTATTTTATTTCAAATTTGTATTTAATTGGAAAATGTTTTGAAAGTACTTCCATTTAATTTGAAAATCGTTGCATTTAATTTGTAAAAGGCTTACATTTTGATGAATGAACCTATAATTTAGGTTTTTTACATAAAACGCATGACCATTTTATGCATATGATTTCTTAAATGGTATCAGTTTACTATTTTAAAAATAAAACAAATGAAGAATAGCACAGCTGGGAAAATGTTGACTTCTTTCTTCAATTCGAAATAAGGGTAAAGAAAGTAAAAGAAAGTAAAAAATAATATTATCTAAATTAAAATGTCTATTTTTCACACAACATTTCTTTATAGCCTGTTTTAAACGCTGTTTTTTTAAATATAATGTTACCCGCATATAACACGCAGTTTCTATGTAACTAGTTAACTGCGTCTTTGAAAATACTTATTAGTCCTGAAAACGATTAGTAAAAATGTTGATATTTCGCATCCAATGTGCACTTATAATTGATCGTTTAGTTTAACTATTGAAGGCTTTGTGCGATAACACTAATAATATTCCGTTCAGTGTTAGTACCGCTTAGCACTTGGTTATAGAATTTTGTATTAGAAAGAGATTTTCTCATAGTAATACGAAAACAATTTCAAGCTATGTTCATCCATGTACCAGGGTTGCGCTAATACTTGTTAACTTTATAGCAGGTTTGGTACCCAAGTGGGGTCCAACACTGGATAAAAATCAGAATGATTGACCGTAAAAATATCGTAAAAATAAATGTTTTTGAATAATTTTTGTTGCGTTTTTTCGTATTACCCAGGCCTACAAAACAAAGAAAACAACAAACAGAAACAAGAAGAGTAATTTCCGGCATATTTTTCGATGCTGAATACGAAACTGGCCGCAGTATCGGCCGGATTTATTATGTATATTAGGATTTCAAGATACTCTAATCTAAAAATGCAAAAAACACGAATCTCCGTTATTTTCTGTCAGGAGCCATGCAGCTGGAGACTAACCAGATAGCATGGGATTGGAGCTCTAGCATCACTGCGACTGTATCTTAATCACTGAAATGAGAGAGCAGAAGTTGTAGTTGTAGTCCTGATTGACTAAAATACATGCTCTGTTCATAGAAGGTCTTATATCCTCGAAGATTAAGTCCACAGACCCAGTCTCTGTAGACCCAAGGTTCCTTGATAAGGACAAACTCCTCTCCTTTTTGGGTCAAGCGATGGAGTAGCGCAGCAGAGGCTGCTTTGGTTGCCAGTGGAGAGGGATGCCTCAGTGTCCGTCTAATCGTGGTCATCGTCCTCCTCATCTGAGGAGAGCAGAAGGTCATCCTCACTCACCACGTCCATCCTGCTCAGAAGGTCTCCTACCACCCCGTATACTGACTGCACGTTACTGCCCTCATCAGGTTGGTTGGTCGAAGGAGCCGCCGTTATGGCAGCCTTATCGTTTCCGCCATGGGGGTCAACGCTACTTCCTCCCTATTACCCCCCAGATCCTTGCATTAAAACCTTCAGCGTAATAGGGTAGAAACCGTAGTTTATTTCCCCATAGCGTTCATTTGGAGGGGCCAGGGATCCCTTCAGGGTCACGAGAGTCTGCCTCGAGCTGCCTTCTAGTCGCAGGTTGGTAGGCTCGGGTTGCTCAACTGAATGAGCTCAACGATCTCGTCCGGTCGAGAAGGTTTGACAGGTATTCGAGTTCTAGACCTCGGTCTATTCGGGATCTGGTCCTTGGGAATAGTCTCTAGTCTACGGCCAAACCAAATCGAGAGAATATATGTATGTATAAGTCAGCGGAACGCTAGTCTGCACAGGCCTCCTTTTGCGAGTTGGCGAGGTCTTACCTCTGGTTTTATCCGAGGCTTGGGTTTAGGATTTGAACATATTAGTTCTTGCGACCATTTTCTTGACAAGGCGTTACTCGTGGTCGAGGCCGTTTAAATGGGGAAATCAAGTCCGCCATGCCAGCGCCCCTTGACATGGTAAGTCAAAAGTACTTTCTGAGGTGGGCAGGTATTAAAAATGCTTCGTACGAATATAGCCCGTATTACCCCTTGGCTGCAAATCATCCATGGGCACGGGTTGCATTACATCTTGGATTAGGGGAGGAGGTGGTGGAGGAAACTCCAATTAGCCAGCACTTCCAGCAGAGACAAGACCTTACTAATTATCTTTTATATGCTGACGTTCTGAAAATTTGAAGAATAATCGATTATAAAGAATACTGTCATATCCTTTAATTAATTTAATCGCTCTGGAAAACTAATATATTGTTAACTGCTTTAAAACGTCTTAGCCGAATGAGCATTACAAAGAGATTCTTTAGACTTACTGGGTTTATTTGACGTATCTACCTTTTCCTACCTGAAGAACCTTTCTACTGCCTTCACAATCATTTTATTCCAAACTAAACTTTAAATTCTTTATCCTGGAAAGACACATCTGACAACTGTCGTAATTTTTTGTTGGAAGAGAAGACTTTATCTCGACGAATGCATCTTTTATTGTATACGAGTATATAATGGAATTTTTTATACAACACTAGAGGGTGAATTAAATTTGAGAATGACTGACATTCAAAGGAATCACGTTTAGTAACTTGGAACAAACTATTTTTGCAATTTGTTTATAAAGTTATTTTCTGTGTGTCAGTTCCTGTCTAATAGTAAATTATTATTTTTCAAGAACAATAAATTGAAATTAAAATAAGAAGTTTAAGTAGAATTATAATTAGAAATAGGATCGCAGAATAGATGCGCCATGTGGGCTTGGATCCCGAGCGCGCAATGTAATGTAAGGCAGAAATCCATTCCAATCTTACAATAATTAAATAGTACCTACATTGTAAAAAAGTAAATTAATAAAACAGTGAACATTTTCGAAGTTTAAATTTTTCCTGATGTGATAAACAAAAATAAATAAGTAAATGAATAAAGTAAAGTGCGATACTTTAAATAAATAAACGCAAAATAAATATCTCTGTCAGTTAACTTATTTTAATTCATATTGTAAATTATCGTTACTGCATATAATATTTCTCTATAATTCACAGGTATTTAGTGCAATAAATTATATTAAATTTGAGCATATTGCTTGTTTTACTGCTGTTTTATTTCTTTTAATTGGCACCGCACTACTCATATTTGATGATGGAATGGAAATAAAATTGTGTCCCCTTAAGCGTCCATTTATGGTCATTTGTTTACAATTTTGGTGAAGGAATATTTTTATAAATTCAATTTTAACCCATCACACCCACATCTGGAGCTGGGTATGGCGGAACCAACCGCTGATTAAAATATATCCCTAATTAATATGAAATTGCTGAATATACCTCAGGCTTTACGCCGCAAGGACAAATAATAATACATCGAGGTATGTATTATTTTTTTTTTTTTGCATCACCGGAGCATGTCGTTTAAAAGGGTCAGATTAATGTGGGGAAATGAATAATATTTTTAATTTATGTAAAATGTACTTTTAATGTCACGCTTGTCAGAGTTGTTATTTTTTCCAGTTCCCACTTTGATTATTACATTCTTTTTTGGCATTGTGGGACTGATGCAGTTGGGGGATATGGGTATATGTTTTCGAGTATATTTCGTTTCATTTTTGAACTCAGTGTCCGTAATATATAAACGAACGTCCACGAAAATTATAAATGTGATACAAAAAAATATGTTTTCACATTCTGGGAACGATATGTAGCGTATATTAAGTAGATTTTTTATTTGAGTCCATACATTGATTTGCATTTTTCGAAAGTATATTAACCTCGCATAATAACCGTAAAAGGATTTTAACGAGTTTGCACTAGTTAAAAAGATAAAACCAAAACGCTCTTGTCATTTACCGCCTTGTATTTACTACTTAATTATATTTTTCTCGAAACAGCATATACCTAGTCTTGCCATAAATTCTATCACACAATTTCTAATGCGCGCTTTCTCAGAAATTAGCACGGAAAGATGCAAGAATCTCTTGCTTTGGCACGCAACCAATGGTCATGAGAACATCCTCTTTACCGACGAAAAAATTTTTACTGTGGAGCAAGTTTTTAATAAACAAAATGATAAGGTTTATGCAAAATAATCAGAAGAAGCTAAAAAAATGGTTCCCAGGGTGCAACGAGGCCATCATCCAGCTTCTGTAATGGTTTGGTAGGGTGTATCCCATAAAGGTGCCACAACACTCCATTTTTGCGAAAAAGGTGTCAAAACCGGTGCGGCGGTTTATCAAACCAACGTGCTGGAAGGTGTTGTGAAACCTTTATCGCAAACTCTCTTCGGTGGACAACATTGGGTCTTCCAAAAAGACTCTGCTCCTACTCACAAAGCAAAAAGCACACAGGAGTGGCTTCGCAACAACATTCCTGATTTTATTGCACAGAAGATTGGCCATCCGGGAACCCAGATAAAAATCCGCTGGATTATGCATTATGGACAGAGTTAGAGAACAAGGCCTGTAGAACTCCCCACCGCAATTTGGACAGTCTGAAAAAATCGTTGGTGAAAGCAGCAAATGAAATGTTGTTGAATACCGTGCGTGCCGCTATAGACCAGTGGCCACAACGTTTAAAAGCTTGTATAAAAGCTAAAGGAGGTCATTTCGAGTAAAGCTTTTATTAATTAATTAACAATATCTTATTAAAATAAATTTCGTTGCAATAAACATATTATCTTTTATTGTTTAGATTTTATGCTTCTTTAAAGTTGTGACAGAATTTATGGCACGACTAGTTATTTGTAGGGGAGAATTGAATATGATGGGGTACCCCTAAAATTTCCTAAACCAAAAGAATTACAAGATTGATAACACATTTATTATAAGGGGTAGGTAAATAAAGACGAGATTCTACTTACCCCATCTCGACCCTTCGGCTGATATTACCCAAAATTAATAATTAAGATTCTTTTTATTATATATTTCTTTCGGTTTTATTTTCTTTTCAGTAAGTACCTTTTCTAAAGAAATTCATGTTTTCAAAAAAAAAATGTTTGAATTTGCCTAAGACATAGTTTTAAATTCAAACGTTTGCAAATTCGCGCAAGCACGGGACCAGTGTTAAGTACCCTACCTTCTCCTTTACTATGGAGCAAATGACTTAATAATATTTTCTAATAATGCTATGAAAGCTATCGTGGTAAAGAATATTTTTGGAGTTTGTATTACAAATGAGTAGGACGGCCACAATCACAGGCACTGTATTTTTGTATGCCCGTTTAATTATTGCTGCACAAGACTTATTTTATAAAATAAAATAACAACAAATTTTTTTATGTGCTCAAGATGTATACTAAAAGAGGTATAAATAATTCTAAATAAGAGGTGTGCCTAAATATAGAGTTGGGTAAAAGTCAGTTTCCCGATTTACACCTCGAAATGGAAGTGTTACTACGAAAAATCCAATTTTATTACTTTTCTTCATTAACAATATGAATGACATAATAAAATAATTAATAAGAATGAGTATAAAAGGTGTTCAAAATTTTGTGAGCACCGCAGATGACGAATTTCTTAATCGATATTGATAAAACTCATCTTACACGTTAATTAGTCCAATATCTCGGCTAAGTTCGGTTACGTTAACTTCTGTAAAATTGGTTCGAATCTGATATCATGTATATATTTTAAGTACTATTGACCAAATTTGCGTGTGCATTTACAAGATGTCTCTCTAAGCTGTATATAAAAATGATGGTGATTGGTGAAGATGATGAGAGACTATATTGAAAAACTGATTTTGTTATTGCGACCACACTTCTTGTAGGATTTTGATAAAATTTTATTTATGCATTTGTCGATTCGCTGTCGTATTAAAATTACAAGGTTTAGGGAAGGAGGAATTTTCACGATATATTTTAATTTGTTGCCATATAGTCATGTATATTTCTTAATTGATTTTAATCAAGCCTGGCTAACATATTTTTCGTGGAAATGAGCTCTATATTTGAATGGGTTCGAATCGAATCAAATCTATATAGACACGGATACGGAGCGCAGCATCGCATAACACGGTTTCGAATAACATGAACCCAATTAATCGTACTAATCGGGGGATGCCTATAGTTGAAATAATCCGATGGAAAAATCCAATCGTTTATTTTCATGGTTTCTGCGGAAAAACTAATTAAGATCAAAAGTTTGTGCAGAAAAACTAATTAAAATCAAAGAAACTTTGTTAAGAATTGAAACTCCTTTTAAAAAGACGTTCTATTCGTTTCATTTAGTTTACAGAACAGAGGCCATAGACTCGAAATATGCCAAAAAAAAGAATTTTTTTAATCAATATTACTTACCTATCAGAACTTCAGACCGGTACCTGCGTGGCCTATTGGTAAATCCGCCACTGTTAAGGAGGTATATAACAACATAGGGTTATGGTGGGTGCCCTGCAGATGCTCTAGTTTGTTTTTTTTTTTTTAAATGAACATAATAAATCATCATTCGGATGTCCTATTAAATTGAGGTAACAACATTGAAGAACCATAGAAAGAGATCCACTAATTCCTTCGATAGAATTCAAATTGCTTTGCACCTATTTACTTAGGTAAACAACTTAGACTGGGGCTATGTGAACTTTATTGTCAACAATGCTGAGTTATAATCCGGAATTTAAAAGACATGATAATAGGACATTTCAAATAAACATATTCTAATTCCCAAATATTTAAATATGGACTGCAGAAAAAATAATTGCATATATTGAAAAATAATTAAATAGCACACGATATTTGCATAAAAGGCAAAAATAAGGCTACATGTTGTTTTATAGTTTATTTCCTATTTATTATTACTATTGAAGTGATATTATTTATAAGTTAACTAATAATGAAATGTCTTTGCATTGAATATGGATTTTGTTGTGATAAGTTTACCTAAATTAAAATTAAACTGTGAAACCCTTAAATATTGCTTTCATTGAAGAAAAGAAGCAGGTCGTTAATCGTTAGTGTAGTCCTCTAAAGGAACAACAACAAAAAAATTTGTCTCCGCAATGTCAACTTCTGAAGCCATATTTCAGGGGTATACAATCAAAGTTGGTAAAGTCCACATTGCCAAAATGTTCAGT
This sequence comes from Philonicus albiceps, assembly GCA_963969385.1. Lineage (NCBI taxonomy): Eukaryota > Metazoa > Arthropoda > Insecta > Diptera > Asilidae > Philonicus > Philonicus albiceps. The sequence continues at coordinate 12,672,396 of OZ017773.1, forward strand.
AAACGATAAAAACGATTATTTTAATAATTACAGGTAACTATTCTAATGTTAAACATTATTTATATGCAGAACGTAATACATTATGGAAATACAAGTGTTCATCACGCTCAGTTCAATACTTTTGAGTAAAACCTTATGTATAAGATGGACTTTCTCAGTTTTGTTACCAAGTTTTGGACTTTACCAAGTTTGTAACTGAATGTTTAGGACTTTTCTATATTTGTTACCAACTTTCTGGACAGGGTTGGATTCAGGCCTCAGTGAAATGGAGGCAATGGAGCCTTCCTATTGGTCGAAAAGGAATTTACGCAAATTGAAACTCAACTCACTTGGACTTTGCTAGGTTTGTTTGTAAAGTAAATTTTCAATTTGAAATAACAGTCGAGATTGTTGCGTACTTGGTGGAGCGATGTTGGTACAAGCTGTTGCCAATGCTGATTCCAGGATTGCATAACTTTAGCGTGGATGAATTGAATTGTTTCTCGGTGCGTTAGTTTAGACTGGTGGTGCGTCTCTAGGTTTGTCGCTACCTTGGCAGCTTCGTCTGCTTTCTCATTTCCAGGAATTCCTTGGTGTGATGGAATCCAACAGAGTGTGATTTTCAGGTTTAAATTATTTGCTGTATTGAGGGCCAGTTGTATTTGTTGTATTAGGTATTGAGAGCTGAATTGGTTGAGAATTGCCTGCAGGCACGACATAGAGTCAGTATAGATTACAGATTTGTTAATTCCGCCCTTACTTATGATATATTTAATAGTATTAAGTATAGCAAATGCTTCACATGTAAAGATAGAGCTGTAGTGAATCAGGCGGTAATTTTCGATTATTCGTTCCGTTGTAGTGGTTGCATATCCACCACTACTAGAATGTGACCAATACCGCCGAGAAAGATCCACAGCCAACCAATAATTATAAAAAAAAAAAAAAAATCAGTCGAGATTACTAGAGTTTGTATAAAATTATTCTACGGGGTAAATATATGTTGCAATTTAAATCTCACTTTTAAAATTTTGTGGACTTTACCAACTTTGATTGTATACCCCTTATTTGGTATATCGACTAGAATTTGATAAATCGAGTTACGATTCCAAATACGTCCCATGGATCAGGTAAAGTAATAACATCAGTTTTATTCTAAAATTCACTTTATTTCTTCACGAAAATAATACAATAATAATGATAAATGACAAATAGTTGCAATACAACGGACAAAGTAATATCGCGATAAAATTAAGTAAATTAAGTAACAAAACTTAGCCTAGACCTGAAAGGGAAGGTAGTTAAAAGGAATATTTGAAGACACTTTAAAAGCAACCCTAAGAAACACCGTGTCCTCATGGAATGACCTGTTTATACACAATTGTTTATATTTTTTATATCTTAACTTAAGCGTAAACATAAGTACAAATGCAAACATTGATATAAGAAATATCGAAAAAAAAATAAAAATACAAAATCGGAATGTTGTGAATACAGCGTATATGCCAGTTCTGGTTGAAATAAGTTGCGCTGATCCTGGTAAGATCCGCAAAAATTAAATAAGTTTAAAATTATATAAAGTGTAAAAAATTAAGGCGATTGTTGTAAAATATCAATAAAACAAAATACCGGGTGGCTGAGTACACAATACTGTTAAAATTCTGTTTCAGTTGCATTTCTCTTCGTGAAAATTTTAAATTTAACCGGAAAAGAACGCATGAAACGCGATAAAGATATTATACGAGACTTAACCGAAGAACCCTGATCCGTCCACAGAAGCGAAAACAAGTGATTGTTCAAAACGCTCACGTAACGTAAAACTGATAAAATGCCGCCAATGCGGTTCAATACACGAATAACAAATCGGTTGCTCTGTTAACCCTAGAATTTGATCTAAACATTAAAAACATTTTATTTTTATTTTTTTGATTTGAAAAAACACAACAAATCTATAAAAGTTGATCCTCTGGTGATGAATTGAAACAAACGCGAGCAGTAGCAGTTTCGCGCGACGGACGCCCGAGCATCCGCCTCTAGTAACTAATAGTAGTAATCGTAATTATAGCGTAAATTTATAGTACTCAGTAGTCAATGTAACAATGAATTTCCCCCTGCTGCCGTTAAAATCGAAAGAAGTATTATTAATTTAAAACACATCGCCACTGCCTCAGTCGAGTTGTGATTCCTCAGCTTAACTTATCAATACATGCTCCTCTCGGTGATCTTGTAATAATTAATTAATTAATAATAAATATCATTACTCGTAATAATTGCTGTCTAGATCCCCTGCGCCGAGCCGCTCCTTCCTTGTGTGTATACACCAAAATGTTGAGGTCTCTTATTTGTTCGCTAATTAGTTAATTTGTTGTTGTCGTTAGTCTCAATTAATTACAATTTTTTCGTTTAATAATAATTTGTTAATTTCTGCGTGTCTCTATCATGTATACTATAATAATATGTGTGGTGTGTATTGTTAGTTCTCTTGATTTACTTTTTATTTCTTGAAATTTGAATTGTTAAAATTTTTTAATTTTTTTTTTTTTACTATTTTTCTCATTTTTTTTAATAATTTTTTTTTTGTTTGTTTTTGTTTTTTTTTTTTGTTGTCTTTCTTTTTTGCTAATATATTTCGCTTAATTCAATGGAAGGCAAAACATGTGCTGAAGTAGACTTTTGGATGGTGGAGGAGGTAATTGGAGAATGCTGAGATCATCAGCCACTGAATCATAGTCGCTGGAATCATCTCCGTATAGCTGAAATTAGAGAGATATATGTATTAATTAATTTTTCAAATTTTAAATGTATGCTGTTTACTTTTAAAGTGTATTAAGTGTTACGAGAAAAAAATAAAAAATTTCATAAAACTCTGATTTTTATCAAAATGTAGTCGTGTTTAAAGAAATATTGTTCAAGCATTAAAACTCTAATAGTATGACGTTATATTGTTAATATCACATTTTCGGAAGGGACAAAAGATACGTTCAAATACGCTCCGTATTTTTAACCATCCATTCAAATACATAAAATTGCCATTAAAGTTTCATAAAGTTTTTAACTGATAGGAATGTTATAATAATAATAAACTTCATGCAAAATGCCGCCAATTTGAAAATTTCAAAGCACCTTTTTTAATCTTATTTGGATATTTGATATCAAGACATGGTATAGAAGGGAACCAATTGCACTTAGACGCTTTATTTGCCATTTATCATACGGAAAAGCGTGCGGTATTTTGGTACTTTCTCCTCATACATGAGTAATCTTATTCAACAGAATATTAATAACTTTCTCAATGATAATTGAAATATACAGGTTGATTCGTAAAGAACTGTTCCAACATGTGAGAATCGATTCCTTACAGTGTTGTGATCAGCGTTCACGATCAGCTATTTTTTCGTAAAATCCTTCCTTCCCGCCTTTTTTAATGGCTGAAATATTTTTCCGTGTGTAGGAAAGTGAGTTCATATAAAACGTAATAATTTCTGTTCGAAATGAAGTAGGACGACAAGCATTATGAGTTTTTTTAACAGTCTCTCACATGTCTCGATCTGTTGACAAATGTGGCAGGAATGAACGTTAAAACTTAAAATTTTGGTTAAAAATGTACCTTTTTATCCTCTGTCCTCAAAAATTTCATTAATAAGGATATGGTTTAAAAAACAAGAAAAATGCACCCTGCATTTATTTTCCATGGGATCATATTGAATACCTTCTACATTAATACTTAAACGACCGTCTGAGCTAACATCTGAGCGTCTGAAATACGAGAAATCTCATAAGAGGTTGATTTTTTAAGTTTAATGGCAGAAATTGTTTTCCAATTGAGTATTGTAATGACTCCACAAAAATGTTAATAACTTTTGATGGAGTAAAGATATTGACATGGTTCTCTTTTTGTTTGAAAGATATTTTAAGGGTCATATCTTTATTAAGGAAATTTTTAAGGACGGAGGATAAAAACGTACAATTTTAACCCACATTTTTAAAAATTTTAAGTTTTAACGTTAATATCTGCCACCTGCTACAGATCGAGACATGTGAGGTAATATTAAAAAGGTTATAATGCATACTTTTTATCAAAACTTTACTTGTCATCTTACTGAGCTTTGAACAGAAGTTATAACGTTTTATATGAGCTCACCTCCCTGCACACGTGAAAATATTTCAGCCATTAAAAAAGGGGTGAAGGAGGGGTTTTACGAAAAAATTGTTCGTGAATGCTGATCATAACACTGTAAAGAATCAATTGGCACATGTTGGAATACTTCTTTTTTACGAATCACCCTGTATAACCTTATTGGATCAGTTGAGCACAAATTTGTGTAGAAAACTTAACACCGAGCTAACTTCCAAAAACTATAATAAAATATGGTGTGGGCCATGTTATGCTGCTAATCCCCATGATTTATAATGCAGTTGATAGAACAATGGTTACAGCGACATATTGCGAAATAATTTGCCACAAAATGCTGCCAAATTAAGTTTGGATCGGTCATACTCTTTTCAGAAGTTTAGGGTTAGGTTAGGTGGCTGTGGCTGCCTAGAAAGGCACACTTAGGCCAATTTTGGCCCATTGTGTTACCACGTAGCGTAGGACACCATGGTTATTCGTGGGATTCGAACCCACAGCCTCTGGGACGGTAGGACAGCGCGCTAACAACTGAACTATCAGAGGCCCCAAGAAGTGTACCAACCCCAAACATTCAGCGAGGAAAACTCAAGAATGATTAATGTAATGTACAATACCGAGTTGTTTCCATCCACAAAAGAAAAATATTAAATCAAAATTATTTAAAAAACGTGTTTCTTGAGGAATAGCCCAAAAATGTCATCCGAAATAAGTCCAAAAAGACTGAAGGTCATTACTGATGCAAACGATTGTTTTCATGTAATTAGACTTTATTGCAATCAATTTATTTTTGAATAAGAAGTACTTTATAAAATAGCAGTGTGCAAATATTTATTTTACCCACTGTATATGCTTATTATGACAATCGAATGACAATATTTAACTAAATATGCTTTAAGGAAATTTCCTTTGCCTTATAGACTATCCGATTATAATGGAAGATGATGATTTAACAATGATTCGTGCTCAATGTAAGGAACTCGTAATTTTGTATAGTACTACGATTACTACTATATAAAAGTACGAGTTCCTTAAATTCTGAATTTTGTGGACTGAATTATATAAATAGTAGTGTTTGGAGTTTAAAACCAAGTGTGTATATCTACTGAAGATTTTCACCGCACATTTGTGCCTATACTGTGCGGTAGTACAAAAATAAATCACCGCACGTGAATTTGGAAAAAAAGTTATTCGGAATCCAAAAGGACCAAAATTTTATGGTATGCGATACCCTAGAATAATGTTCCTGAGATTATATGATTTGTTATTTTTGTAGAAGGTAATTTTTTCTTTAACAAAAATGTTAGTTTTATATTTGAATGCTGGAATACCAACCAGAGTAGCATTTTCTAAGGGTTAGAACTACTGATTTGTACGGTATTAAGCTACTAAGCAATTTGTCTTTACCAGAAACTTATGATTATGCCCTGTTTAAATTGATCTGACCGATGCTATTTCCTTATTTTAAGTATCTTAAGCGATGCCCTATTTGAACTTGTTTAGCCCTGAAGTTAAAATCTTTTTAAAAGCCTCATACAGAATGCCTTATTTGAATCTATTTAGACCTGAAGTCAATACTTTAACTTTCTCACTCATTTATAAAATACTTAATTAGTATGTTAAAATTATTTTCACATATTTAATAAATGGTTTGATTACTAATTAAACTTGTTGTGTCTTATTCACTAGATGTATTAATTTTATTAAAAATATTCCATTTTATCTCAAACTTGTCGAAACAAAATAAAAGATTCGGACGCCAATAGCGTAAATCTGTGCGTTTTTGGAAATTTTGAAAACAATTGTCCCTCCAATGATAAAAATTGTTTAAGCGGAATATTTTTAAAAATTAAACCCTTTTCACAAAAGCATAACTACATCCGGCTTTTAATTTCATATAAACCATTATCGAGGTATCGAATAGATCATGCGAAGGCGATTTCTTAAAAAAAACTTTTATATTGTAATATTTATGTTTAACATTTTACAATAAAAACCTTTATATTCACAATAACATACCTGTCCAGATATCCTATAACATAGTTTCTGGTTGTAAATCGAATACCAAAACCTGAGTATTTTGCATTTATAAAAAAACTTGACAAATATTTTCAATATCTTATTTTTCTCAATAATCAAGATTAGAAATACGAGTAGAAGTATATTAAATACATACATTCTATATAAATATCGAATCTAAGCTCTTGCTCAGTTTTTTAGAGTATGAGCCATCAACTCATAGTTATCAGATAAATAAAATGATTTTTGTATTATCTTGCGTGCAAATCCGATATATTAGCTCATATTATAAAAAAACAAACTGAGAAAGAGCTCACACTTGATTTTTGTATAGAATATAGAGTTTCAAATTGAGATTAAACTAAGTTTTTCCATGTAAAAAATGAGACTGACCTTTTGCTCATTTTCTCAGCATATGAGCCATTGCCTTGATAAAATAAATCAGTTAACAGGACACTTTCAATTAATACTGAAAAAAGAAGCAATGCAATTTGGGGCATATATGAAAATAATATGGTAATATTTTGATTACCTACCATTCCCATAAATAAAATTATTACGTTTTAATAGAAGATAATGAATAAAATGCATTCAGCAGGAAAGCAACTTGACTAATTTTCTGATTGCATACGAAAAATTTAATTTGGAATACTGCATGAATTGCGTGAAAAAGTTTGAAATGAATTTACCAACCTTTTAGTGTGTTAAACGGGGTACTGCTGATAACAGAGCGGCTGCGTTAAGGGAAGGAAGAAATAAATATAAAATCACTGTTCGATAGCGTTAATATTAACAACTGTAAAACTGGTGGTAACAATGTAAAATAATTACATAAATTTAACGAAATAAGATTGTATAATTTGTTTTAGTCCCAAAGATTAATAAATTAAATCAATCCAGGTTAAAGTAAATGGGTTTGTACTACTTTAAGAAATTATTAAAATATTTTTGTATGACTAATATCGTTTTTTCTCATGATAAATTGTAGACTGCTTTTTTTCTAATTGCGAATAGTCCAACATACTTATGGTAATCGTAGTTTCTAAAACTAGGTAAGTGCGAATTTGTCTACGATAAACTGTATAGACTATCTTTTGTTTTAAACGAAGGTACGAAAAAGTATTATGCACTATACTTAGCTCGGATAAAAAACAAACTTTTAAAATGACCGAAATAGTCGACCATAATATTAAGTTTTCATAATTTTAAATAACATATTTAAAAAGATAGTTTGTAAACTATGTGAAATTATACCATATACCAAATTGTCCCGAGATACAATCATGTAATTTTAAAAAAATACAATGTTGGTATGCAGCACATCGTTTCCAGAGCAATAAATTCATTTCTGGTATTACGTCCTATTACTAAGGATTACTTCAAAATACGCCAACATATTGAACATTTATCATTTCAGAGCTTTTGTGGGACACAAAGTCCATTTCCGATAAAATTTTTTATTTAGAGAAGTGAGCGGATGGAAGGGGTTAATCGAAATTTGCTACGCTCAAACATATCGCAATTTCTTCAAATGTTTCTGTGAGCGATACATACATTTTTTATGTTATTTTACTTTAGGTAATTGGTGTTGAAGGACTAAAAATAGCGGAGTGGTAATTCACAATTACTAAACGCGGCTGAAATAGAGAAGGGATTGTTATTGTCATTATATAAGTCATTTTTTATGTGAATCTCGTGTAAAGTAAATAAAAAAAAGTTTACAAAAATGGGCGCCAATTCAACCGTATTTCGGATCTCAAAGACGAAATCAAGAAGTGTTGGAAAACAATTCCAGTTAACACTATACAAAGCCTTATAAAGTCTATGCCAAATCGAATTCTTTCAGTAATTAATAAGAATGGAGGTCACAAAAAGTATTAGAGTTCACTTGTATTTTAATATAAATTACTTAATAATTATATTCATTACTAATATTGGGGCTAAATGAATTTCACCTTTTTTAACGTTGAATTTTCTGTTTTGTTACTTAATGTAAAAACTACTGTATGAATTAAATATTATTATATGTATAAAATTACAAGGCAATAAAATATTATTATAAGATCATCTCTTCTTATTAAAAATAGTGTTTTGTACTTTTTGAAATATTTAATGTGAAAAATGTCTATGCGGCTAAATCAATTTCGTTCACTGTATTTAAAAAAGAAATGAAATTGAACATAAGTTAAACTACCGAAATCACTCGACCCTTATTCATAAATTATATAAGGGTAAAGTTAAACAAGTTTATGCTTTACTATAATGGCAAAACATGTGATGTGTGCAGCATCAAAAACTTAGAAAACACAGTACACAAATGCTTAGAAAACACGTTTACGTTTTACGTGAAAATAATGAAAGAAAGTCGAAAATGCAATATTTTTAAGAATACTTCGTATGAGTGACCAGGTTTTGTATATAATATTCTCAGAAAAATAAAAATAATAATAATCTGTCTTGCGGTTCAAACCTTATTCATTAGCCCACTTAGCTGTAAAATATTTTCTTAAGTCTCTAAGCTGTGTAATGAGAAATTAAGAATTCTAAAATTGTCACGAACATTTACTATGTTTCAACAATATAAATAAGTGTGTAATTTGTATGAAACTATGTAGTTAACTCTTTTCGATTCCATAAATAATAAGTTTTGAATTTTAAACTAAAACCAAATATTGAAGATAATTTAATATCTCATTTAAGGGGGGAGATCGATAAAGAACTTTTTGGGTTTTCGTTTTTTAAAGAACATCCTTTTGAGAAAAACTATTTTATATTAGGTCTACCGGAAAGTTCTGTCCGTTCCGGTTACAATCAGTTTCAACGAGTATGTGCATGTTCATATGATGCATATATGGCTCTCTCTTTCTATCGCTAACAATGTATACACACTGATGCCCTAGATGAACTAAAACGAAGATCATTCTTGTCAGTATTAAGTGAAACGCGATCGTGTACCCATGGCGACCGATAAAGTTCATTTACGCCACTGTATTTTGTACGAATTTCAACAAGGAAGAAATGTTACAAAAGCTTGTAGAAATTTATTGAAAGTGTTTGGAGAAGGTGCAGTTTCTAGTAGAACATGCAGAAGATGGTTCGAAAAATTTGAAGTATGTGATTTCGACCTTTCTGATAAGCCACGGTCCTGGCGACCATCTTTGATCGATGACGATACTGTCAAGGTCATGTTAGAGCAAAATCCTTTATTGACAACATCAGAGATTGCGGAAAGGCTTGACTCTGCTCAACAAACCATTTCGGACCATATTCGGAAACTAGGGTTTGTGTAGAAGTATTCGAAATGGGTGCCACTTGAGTTAAGTAAAAAGAATTTGAATGATAGAGTCATCGTATGCACATCTCTGCTTGCACGCAACAAAATCGAACCCTTCTTGGACCGGATGACAACTGGGGATGAAAAGTGGATTACATATGACAACGTCATTAGGAAAAGGGCATATTGTGAATCTGGAAAACCTGCCCCCTCCACCCCTAAACCGAAGTTGAGCCTGAACAAGAGAATGTTTTGTACTATATGGTGGGACATTCGAGGCCCAATACATTTTGAGCTGTTGAAACCAAACGAAAGGCTAAATTCGGAGAGGTACTGTGAACAATTGGATAAATTAAAAACAGCACTCCAAGAAAAGAGGCCGGCGATGTTCAATAGGAAGAACATAATATTGCTTCATGACAATGCCAGGCCACATACTGCTTTGGGGACTCGTCAGAAAGTCGCAGAGCTAGGCTGGGAAATACTGTCACATCCACCATACTCCCCGGACCTATCGCCATCGGATTATCACTTATTTTTGTCCTTGCAAAATTTTTTGCAGAGCAAAAAATTCAATAACAAAGAAGATATCAGACAAACACTGGTTCAATTTTTGTCCTCTAAAGATAAGACATTTTTTAAAAATGGCATATACAAATTGCCATCATGCTGGCAAGAAGTCATAAATAATGATGGCAATTATATTATTCAGTAAAGTTTATTCAAGGTATGAAAAATTTATTCTTTTTCTTTATTCTAAAAACGGACAGAACTTTCCGGTAGACCTAATAATTTGGGTAAATGAAAATTCAAAGACCTAAGTAAGATATTGAGCGAAATTCATATAAAACAGTGGCAAAAATTAAATAAATTAGTCCGAAATATAACAAGGTTTTCAAAATTTTCGAGATTAATGTAAATAAAGGTATTATGGTTGGTTTAGCTACCATAAGACTGCGAATTTCGAAAATATTAGTGAGTTAGTAGTTTTCAGTTTATAGTTTTCCTGGAAATATCATAGTTGGAGTTGGACAGAATGGTTGGAATAGTTAAAGGTTCTTTTTTCTGATGAAAGGTAATTTAACATGGATGGCTCCGACGGTTTTATTTTTATTGGCATTTACTTCCCTCAGTTGGCCGGTAAAAAGTCCCGACATAAACCCTCCTATAGCAAGGTGCGCAATTTAATTTTATAACAGTGTTATAAGATAGTTTCAGTACCGTGTTATAATGGAAATGTGTGAAGGTTGTTGTCTTATATAAGGGTTTTCTCAATTTTCTTATCGTGTAAGAGAAAAATCATGTTGTAAGAGGGTTAGCTATATAAAATAAACAGTTTTTCACTTACTTTACTAAAATTTTGTTTTTAATTTTGTAGAAATACAATGGTGTTTTATATGAATTTCGCTCAGTAGGAGTATCACGTCATAAGCTATAACGTTAGAAATAATTTAGTGACATATTCTGAAGATGTTAAATTAATATTTTATGAAAACAAAAAAATATTTATTTAAACAATTTTAAAGGTATCTCACCCCTTAAGAGTTATTTTTAAATCAATATGAAGTTCAATAGTATGACTTTTATATTGTAATAATGACTACCCAAAAAAGTACCTACCTGCATATTATATGGATGCAGCTCGCAAGATGCGTGATGTCAGACGCAATCTTCCAATGACATTAACAGTGGATTCACATACTCGAATCCCTCGAACTCGGACTGATCTATTTTGTCTATGACACGCCTGTAGGGGGAGAAAGAGAAAAAAGAAAACATAGAAATTACATTAGTACTTAGTTCAACATTTTTGTCACATATACAAATTTTTTAGATGTCTCGAATACATTGATCTTATATTTATCGACAGCTGTACACAGTGTTATCAACCCTTGTTAGCTCCTACTAATAAATATGCAGAGTGCTTATCTACAAGAAGTGCAGCAAGGGGCTTGCAAATTAACATAAATTATAAGGAACGAAACATTTTTGAAAAGCATTCCGTAAAGCGTTACTACGTTTACAATTACTAAGGATATGTGAGAATCAAAACATACAAAAAATATGGCTACTTACTCATCATCTGGCGTCAATTGCACAGCTTCTTCTGTGAATTCTGGCGGGAAATTGGCCAAGTCTCTGTCGGAATCTAATCGAGGCTTAAATGGAGGCGTAACTTGCTTTTGCTCTAGCTAAAAGTACATGAAAGAAAAACAAAATGGGAAACAAATAGAAAACACGCAAACAACAAGCAAATTAGAAGGTAAAAACAATGAAGAATGGTTTTAATGGTTCAACTGGTTAAAATAGGAGTTTCGATTGAATGACGGTAATGAATGGATCCTTTGATTGAATTCTGATTGTTAGTCGATCCATGATATTCTGTTGGGGAGAACATACTACTTATCAATTTATATTAAATTATCTAAGGAATTAAATAACATAAGACAGCTACAATAATTGTTGTTTCAACTTTAATGGCAAATAAATTAATTTTTCACTTACAACTAAAAGAAAATTCGTAGTATGACTAACTTCTAAATTCGAAATATTTGTTGTAAAAAGCAATTTTTTAGTACAATTCATGCAATTTTTAAAATACTTGTGTCCAGGTGTTTATTTCCGCCTCACACAAAAAAGAGTATTATAATAGAGAGAGCTTATTATCTTCTTTAATATTTTTTGACTAATCTATGAAGAAAATACATATAGAAATATGTTTGAAACTAATACCTATGTAGTTCTGATCGATATATCATGATGATGATAAGATCTCTAACCAAAAATGATTTTTTATTTTATGTTTGAATTAAAATTTTGTATAATAGTTGCCATTTATCAAGAACAATATCTTCTTCGTCCGTTTTTATTTCCTTTCATATAAAACTTTTCAATCTTTTAAAACTCCATGGAAAATCTCTGGTATCGCGAACAGAGAACATTTAACATTTAAACAGAAGAACTTTTTATTGGTAGCCTAGTTGAGTTAATGAAAGGAAGTTTTGACCTCTAAAACTATTAACGTGCAAAAACAAAGTGTGGTTTCTCAGAAACATTTTTTTAAAATTTACATTACTCATCAGATAGAAAAAAGTCTCACCATAAGGGTTTCACATCTTACATTTTGGTACGGAATCATAAAACATAATTTACAATTAACTGCTTATGTTGGAAAATTTTATTTCTGTCGATAAAGCATTTTTGATTTGATTTGATTTCTCAAAACTTTAGAAGTGGATTGTGAACAAAATGAAAGTAAAAAATTTGGTCTCTAATATAAAGGTATAATTACTATAATATTTCATCAAAAGGGGAGAAAGACTAATTTCATAAAGTTAAATTGAGTTTAAATTAAACTTAACTCATTTTTGTATACAAAAAATCTTTATAGACAATTATCGATACAAAATTATAATTTTGCAGATAAACTGAGTTAATCGTTAAGGATTAATTGTTTAAATTGCGATTAAGCTCGACCTCAAAAACTGAGCCTAAATGAAAGAGGTGTAAATGAATGAAATGAGTAACATGATAATTTGAAAAAGGCATAATAAAATTTACTGTATACAATAATGTCTGTAGTATTTCTAAATACATATATTTACGTTCTGCTCGTAGTATCCAAAAAAGACCTGAAAATGTTTTTTTTGCCAAATACTGGTTAGACTTTATTCGCTTTATAAAAAAGTTTTAGTTATTTTCCCGCAAAAATGTTTAAACAATTTAAAAATAGTAATGGCAAATGTAAATCCAACCAGCATTAACAGAACAAGGCAATAAACGTCTATTAAAAATGAAAATCAATATTGCAGAGAGCTCTAAGGTTCCATAACTGCCCAAGCACAAAATTGGTTACATGACAACAAATGAGCATTACTGCGGGAGCGAAATAAAATTTAAATAAAAGTAAAATCTAGAACGGTTACATGTGTATGCATAAGGGTAATATCTCGTAAAATTTGAACAATAATCAAAAGAAAAAAAATGAGCCCATCCGTCCACTTACGGATCATCTGGCGTCAATTCAGCCGGTTCTCTGGTAAACTGTGGATCAAAGTTTGACGTAAAATCTGGATCGCCAGGATCAAATGTCGGGACAAAAGGTGGTTGAACCTCCTTTTGGGCAAGCTTGTCGATTATATAACATAATAAAGTAGTAGTATATGATGATTTTTATTCGATTAAATAAGGTTTTATTTTTTTAATTTGTCTGTTAGCATTTTATCATTTTGCAAAACTCTCGTCAACTAGGGTCTAGACCAAAATCAAAATATCTCTTAATTTGCTTATAATCTACACAGAATATGTATATCGCTTTAAATAGGAGTATGGGAGTGTTTTTGCAGGGATTGTTTTAATGGAGTACGAGGAGCCTTGGGATATTTCACATTTTGACAAACCTCAATTGAGTCAACTTACCATTTCCCAGTCGATACTCTTGAAGAACTGATGATTCACAATATCCATGAAACCAGAGTCGCGATGACATCCCAGACGATCAGCTGGATTCTTGTTTAGGAAACCTTTAAGTACTGAGCCGGCTTTAATACTTAACGAACGCGGTATACGGATAGTCTTCTCCAATATAACTTGGAACAGATAGTCTTCAGTATTCTGGAATAAGGCAAAACAAGAATATTACGAAGTGCGAAGATCAAGTTGATTTGTATTTCCTATATAGGTAAATTCTAATATATAATACATATGTATATAAATGCTTTTCAATTCGGGAAAAAAGCATCATGCTTAATTTAGTCGGTTTTCTTATAAGAAGCTTTTAGAAGTTACCAATTTAATAGTATAGTTAGTAAATTATATTTCAAAAAGCACTGTATCGACACAGAATCTATGGCTATTGTGCCCAATTATATCTCCAAAAATGATTTTTTTTCAGAAAATATACACGTAAATTGTATTCTAAAAGGAAACTACTACGTATAGTAATCAATAACTACTTCAATGAAATTGTTGACAATCACTTGGTGGAAGTTCACTAATTAAAATATTATGGAAAAACGAAAGAGCGGCCTCGATTCGCTATAACACTACCTATCTAAAGTATTTTGAATTCTAAGATTTTTTGGGTAATTTAAGGTTTCCCAAAGTTTAATTGCTTTCTAAAAAAACAAATGACTTGACATTGAAATTAATCGAAATAAAAATGAATGTTTCCTAAATTACACAACAACACTTTCTAATAATAATATGAAAACGTTATATCCATATGTGTTCCAATCTGCATGAAAATTCTGTTGAAAAACTTATTAATTAATTAATTTTGTGTTCCAATCTTTATGAAACTATTTTGTCAGTCTAAATAGGAATAAAACAAATTTTTAAACGTGTGTGTGATTTTTAATTTTAGGCTGGTTAGGTTGGTGTGGTTGCCTAGAAGGACGCACTTAGACCATTTTTTGGCTCATTGTATTACCACGTAGCGCAGTAGACCATGGTTATATGTGGGATTCCAACCTATAGCCTCTAGGAAACTGGTGTGTTAACAACTGAACTATTAGAGGCCAGAAATTGTATAGAAATAATATTTTTTTTATAAAAATTGGGCTTAAGTTCGGAATAGGGGAAATGGCCGATTCAAATAAAATTTTGCAGGAGCCTTCCGTTTGGCCTAAATAGGAAGAATTTTTTGTCGGTCGGCTACAGTTTCCGAAATATTGCAAAATTACAAATGGAATATTTCCACCGAAATTTTTTCTCCCCATATAATTTCATCACAAATCGATGACTTTCCCTAACGCGCGCTACACTTAACAACTTTTCACAACACAGTAACAATTTTGATCGCGGAAAAATCTGAAAAATAGCAATAATTAGATGTAAACAAAAATTTTTTTACATGTTGTCTTGTAGCATGCTATTTTTAAAATATAGCACACAAACACAAATGTGTGCTTTACTCTGCACGAAACGATTTTTTGAATGAAAAAATGAATTGGCTGTGCAAAAAGTAGTGAAACGTGAAATATAGTGGGCCTTAGGGAAAGGTGCGCGTTTGGGAAATGTGCCGATTAATAGAATTATGCAGGGAACAAAGAATTACAGTGCAAAATGTCAAAATTAAAAGTTGAATATTTTGGAAACTATAGCCGATCGACAAAACATTTTTTGAGATCATTCCGTTTTAGACCAAATGGAAGGCTCCTGCAAAAAAGCCCATTTCCCCTATTCCGAACTTAAGCCCAATTTATATAAAAAAAATATTATTTCTATACAATTTAGGGCCTCTAATAGTTCAGTTGTTAACCTATTCCGAACTCGTTCCAAAAATGGCATACTCTTTAGTTAATGAAAAAATTAGTTGAAAATTGAAGATTAAACGGAAAATAGTCGGAAGTTATTATTTTTACTGAAAAGAGATGGACATTTTTTTAAATATTGGTTTCAACAAGAACCTAACTCCAAAGAGACGAAAAACAGAGGAAATTTTTAAAATGTTGGACTTAGCAAGAAACGGCAAAGACACGGAAAAGACGCGGAAATATATTGCTGTAAAATTTGCCTTCACTTATACTTCACACTTAGTTTTTCAAATTAAGCGTAAGTAGTGAGTGGCGTTCAGTCAGCGGAGTCGTTGGTAGTCGTCCATGGTAGAGGCATTCGACTAAAGCCACGCTGCGGTTAATGTCCCGGGTCGAAGCGAGAATCAATTTTTGGGCTCGTCTGTTTCGACGGACGAGTTACGATTTATAATAAAATTGCAGAGGTTGTCCGTGGAATGCAGGCGGGGACCAACCGTACAGTTGGCAGTAAACTACTTGACCAGCACCTTGTCTCTTATTCACTGATTCAGTCTAGTACTTTCCGATAGAGGAAACGAAAATACTACAACACATATACATATATTTAAAAAAAAAACTGATTTCAAAAAGTGTAAAAATCCGCTACATTTTCGAAATTCGTGATAGGAATTTACTATAAGGTATTTTAAATGGAAGCTTAATCTACAGATATAAAAGTAAAATACACTAATTTCGCAATATTCTTGCAACATATTTTTAATTTCCGAATTCCGAATCAGAAATTCAATAGAGTTCCTAATGTGTTGTATCTTATGGAAAAATTTTGAAATGCTAGGTTAATTTTGAAAAATTTTAGTTTTCGGAATAGCAATCTATGGACACATAAATAGCCAGAATTTCCTACAAATATGAAGTATTTAGCATTTTTTTGGCTTTTATTCACTTGATCCGGGAAAATAGGGTTTAAATATAGAATCGCTTGGATTTCGATGAAATTTTACAGGGACCTTCCATTTAACATTTAATCCGAGCGATCCCCTTATTATACAAATAAATATCTCTTCAATAAGCGAAACAAAGGAAATAACAAGCAAAATTGTTACTTACTTGATCAGGATTTTCCGAAGCACCAGCAATGTCGAAAGGACTTCGTCCCGCCAACATTTCGTAGAGAAGCACCCCAAGGGCCCACCAATCGACAGAGAAGCCATAGTCCTCGCCGCGAAGAATCTCTGGAGCGATATAGTTAGGCGTGCCGCAGAAGGTGGAGGTAGTGTCCCCCGGGCGGATGCCCTCCTTACACATGCCATAATCAGTCAGCTTGATGTGGCCCTCGTGGTCTAGCAGGACATTGTCCAGTTTCAAGTCACGGTAGATGATGCCCTTCTCGTGCAGGAAGTTTAAGGCCAGACTGATCTCCGCCGCGTAGAATCGGGCGTGCTCCTCGGGGAGGCGTCGCTGCCGTTGCATATGGAACATGAGGTCTCCACCGCGGACGAACTCAATGACGAAGAATAGTCGCGAGGGCGTCTGGAAGCAGGAGTGCAGCCCCACGAGGAAAGGGTGATTTGAGGCCGTTTCGAAGACGTGCTTCTCGGTCTGTACCCAGTCAATATCCTCATCGTCCGTTACCAGGGCCTTTTTGATCACCTTCATCGCGTATATTCGCCGCGTCTTTTTCAGCTCTACCATAAGCACCTTTGCGTAGCTGCCGCGCCCAATAACCCGGATCAATTCAAAATCATCCAGCGAATATTGTCGCTGGGTACCGGGCTCCAACTGTTCCTCGACATTCTGGGCGGCCTCAACGGCGACCGAATCGCAGGGTTCCGGCAGTTCAGGAGGATAATCCGGCACTGGAGGGATTATCTCGGGCGGAGCCTCACCATTCAGTTCGTCACGTTCCTTGACAATGGGTTCGACATGCTCATCGGTGCAGGGCTTTTGCACCAATTTGTGGCACTTTTTGTGTACGAGCAGTTTGCACTGAATGCACTTGAATCCCTGACGTCCGAGGCCCCAGATCCGATCCTGACAGTAGGCACAAAAGGCTCGCTGAAATAAGAATACGAGGTGTGAATTCAGATTGCTTTATTTTAATTATTGTGTATGAGAGAACTGGGTAAATCCCTTTTGGTGCAAAATTAAGAACCTGCACTCGAACTCTAATGAGGGGAATTACGAAAGTTAATTGACTCATCCGTTTCTGATAAATACACAAGAAATTCAGAAGTTTATGGACAAAACAGGTCAGGTATGTAAACAGGAAGATATGTTGGGAGGGTTTGTTTTTACGTTTACGTCATAAATTCTTTAGTACTCCCAGAGGGATCTTTATCAGTATCAAATACTGGTTATTATGGTATGTTAGTTTGAAAAAATATAATAGACTTTTGCAGAAATTTTCTTTCTTCTAATTGAACATCATGGGTGAAATTATAAGGGTAAATTCTTCTGAATCCTTCTGAAATTTTAGAAAGACCAAATGGTCGCTATAAAAATAACATTATCATGAAATATAACATTTAATAGTACTAATAATATATTTATTTGGGCGAAATACGAATACGAATACGAAAACATCACGGATTTCTACGAAACTACAAATATGCAAAAATTGTTTGTCGGAAGCATCTACTTTCGGAGATATTAAATTTAAAATTTTTTAAACTTAATTTTTTCATATCAAATTGGGATTTTAAATTTGAAAAGTAATTTAAAAATCCGAAAATCAATATTTGTTGATCTAACTAGTTGTACTCGTATAAATCATTAATTTAAGGTGCATACGTACACATAGTTATAATTGATTATTTCAAGTTCTAGATTAGTATTATTCCATTGTCGCCAATGTTTTTCTCCTGGGTTTGCCATTCCGAAAATATAATAAAATAATTACATATGTGATTATATATTATAAAAATATTTTAAATTGCCCTTTATGATGCTCGTTGAATGTGACCTGATCTACAATGATATTATACAAGTAAGTGAATTGTACTACCCGGGTGGTAATAAAAATTTATTTCTTAACGACCACCCTTTAACATATATTTCTATCCAATTAGTCCTGAGATTATCTTTTAGCGTAATGTTTCAATAAAAATATAGGCTGTACGTATTGCACTTTTTGTTACTAAGTAGCTGATTAAATAGATCATACTCATAAACAACTAACTAGGTGGGTGAAGGGAATCAAAGGGAAAGCAGTTACGAGGTCCCGAAACTTGGAATTATGTTTAAAATTTTATGAAACTTTACTATGAATTATATTTGATAAAATTTGAAGAATCATGGAATATACCAAAATAAAAATAAAATAAAATGGTAAAAAATTTACCTTTTGGAATTTTTACCTATCCAACATAAAATAAGCGTGATAACATTCGTCGGTTAGAGATCTTAATTAAGAAGATGAATTAAAATAAAAGTCGACGTTTTAAAAAATAATCGTAATTCTAAATAATAGCTTAGGTCGGTCCAGCAAAACAATAGAAAATAATGTTATGCCATGGCAATTAGAGTCTAAATAAGCTCATTAAAGGATAAAAGAAGTGAACTCGTTGAGCTGATTTGTTACGAAGATATAATGAATCAAGATTTGTTGTTAAATTCTCGAAAACCATTAAGAAATATCCTTTTTTTCGAATTCGATTCATAATATCTTCTAAATCAATACAATCATTACTCTTCTGGGATTAGAAAATGCATTTTATTTCCTTGTACAATATATCATGATTAACTACCACATTATCTAAACTAGCAAATAAATATAAATATGAGCCCCAAAAAAAAAATAGATTCGATAAGAAATACGAAAAAATGGCATAAGTTAAATTTTTATTTGACTACTTTTTAACAAATTAAATATATTTATATCTCTGTAGGAATGCGTTATATTTTTAATTTTAAAGAAAATAAATGACATTGTAGGACATTCTAAAATTTTGTGATAAATGTGTTTATACTGTATATGTTTGCCTGTTTTATGTCAATGACTACTACTCGTAATTTTAAGTAACAAAATTGAATGCTTTAATTAGAACACGATTATTTTTAATTATTTTTAATGAAAAAGCAATTATAACTATAAAGATTAGAAGAAATCAGAATGCTCAAGAATATTTCTACAACGTCAAAAACTACAAAATACCAAAACAAGTCACTTTGTGTTTCTTTTCAAAATAATTAGTTAATTTAAAAACTAAAAACGGATGGGCAATTGCGTTTGTTTTATATAAATAAAATCAGAAAAAAATTAAATATGATGTATTACTTGTGCTATTTTGTTATTTTGTCCTATCTGGTTCAGATTAAATTGCAAATATTTTATTAAATTGTATATCACGATTTTAAAATTTCAGAAAAGAAAATTTTTGAATTAATTTGCTGCCGTATAAATCGAAGGGATTTGATTTTAGTTTTGCATAGTAAAAAATGGGTAAAATGGGTAACTATACATAAATTTTTATTTAGTGCAAAATTGTACGGAAATAACAAAGCTACTTTCACATAGTTGAAAGGTGCTGCGTTTCCTTTATATTCTGTTTGTCTTTCGACATGAAATTGAATATCGAGTTGCAGTAAGTAACATGATAAAGACCTCTTCTGAACTTTAAAATTAAAATGATACCCACGCTCATTCCAATCGTACTAATTGATGATTTTATTCAAATTGAAATTAAACATTTCATACCTCAGCATAAAGCAGTAATTGGGATGTAGATGCTGCCACTAATACACTTAAAATTACTTCAAGGAACATTTTCCGGAATGTTTTAATTTTAATTACTTAGCACGTTTTAAGTGTAAAAACTAAAGTCGGTCCTGACAGAAGTTTTCCTGACTTATTCTCAGAGTTTTAAACTTCACTGAAGACTGCAAAGTTTGGGCATAAATCCTAGTTTCCTTGCAAGATTGATAATGGCAGAGCGAGGAGAAAATTATTTGTTTGTTTGAAAAAGGAATGACTCATTCGGATTATGAAGGGATGCAGGCAAAACATGTTGTTGCCGATTACGGGCTTGTTTACAAAAACTACAATTAATATTTCAACTGTCCTTTAAGACGCTTAAAATTAATTGAGGAGTTGATTGTCTTCTTCGCCTTATGCATTATGGCTTTACCTCAGGTTTATCATTTGTATTTCCGAGTAGGTTACTCTTAATTAAGAAATAAGGGATTGTCTTATAAAAGATAATTAAATCACAAATAGTGTTTTTTTATTAACCAGCACTCTCCATTTAAACTATCATAGACATCAGTCAATTTCATGAGCGATTCCTATATGAAAATATCTCTGTATAAAATTATTTATTATCATAGCAATATCTGTTCCTCTATTCAATTTTCGCTCATGTGCATACATCAAACAGCCCCAAAAATTATTTGACTCATGAGTCATGACTGTCTAGTCTTTTGTATTCTTTGCGTTTCTTCTAAAAGTGATGAGTCACGCTCTTAGTGAAAATGGGTTTTTACGCATTCATTAACAAATAATCTTATAGTTTTATACAATTTAAAAATCCCATTATGATGTGTCCCCTGTTGAACAATAATATATAAATTTAATAACAACTTTTAACGAGATGAGTAAACGTAAAATAATTCTATTTGTTTAACTGAATCTCTTTTGAAAAATCTATGATTAATCGATTATTTGCTTGATATCAAACTTTTTATGTTTGGAGGAGGTTTATGGAAGAAGACTAGTGGTGAGCAATCCGAAACCAGACCAAGCCTATGATAGTCATCATTCCTCGTCACTCGGTGTTGTTCTTGATTTTGCATCAATAGACTTAGTTTTGGTTTTGACTTCCGTTTAGTCTGTCAAGTCTTGGTCTCGTTTGCAAGGCTCTAACAGTTCTTGATCTTCGATTTGGGCTTGCTATAACATCTATTGCATTTTGAGGCAGAAACGAAAATGGTGAGGATATACCATTAATAAGCCCCGTACGTGAGATAAGCCTTTTTAGTTGTGGAGACGGAGCAAAACGAACTCTTCAATCCACCTGGACTTAAACAATTTTTTTTGGCCTGATACATTTACGAGTATGAATGAATACAAATGTTGTATTTTATTATTTTGCAATAAAAAGTATTGATTATTTGTATAAGAATTTTTTGATTATTTTAGTATACAGGGTATTTCAACTTAACTTAATCTAAAAATTCTTACATTTTCTAAAAATATATTAATACAATGTAAAAGAGTTAAAAAGGTTCTTACTCGGAAAGCTTGCACCTATTAAATGTTTTATAAGAAAAGATTTTGAAGGTCGTTCGTTTTTCTCCAAATCGTTATCATAAAGAGTGATCGAATTTAGACTTCCACATGAAAGTATTAAAAGAAAAGATATTTTACAGATAAGACCAGGAACCCAAAAAAATAAAAAAAAAACGGTCCGTTAAGTCTAAGAATTGAAAAAGCTAATTTAATTCAATATAACATAATTATGTTACGCAAGAAAGGTTATATCACATTTATTGATGAGTAAAGAAGTTAAAATTATTGTATAATAGAAAAATGTATAAAAGGTATAATTTGGTTTGAAAAGTACTTATAAGGTATATTACAATTGGTCTGTATTGTCTTTGACGATGGAAAAGCTTTTTCATGTAATATCGCTCGCTAAGATGATTTTTATGGATGGACATTTTTTGGACCTTCTTTAGCTTTTTAGGATGAATGAAGAACTGATACAAGAAATATAACGCAAAATTGCCGGCATGGTATTTCCTTCGTGCAATGATTTAATTATTTTTTTTTATTTTGCAAAGTAATTGCAATAAACTATGATTATATTATAGATATCATACGAATGATTAGATTGAACAAATTGTTGGCATAGGTAAAAAATTGATCAGGTAATCGTTACAGAGTTTATGCTGCCCTAAGGATACAAGTTAAGTAATGCTGATAAGAGAAAAGTATATAAAAGTAATCAGTTGTAGGCTTCGTACAAGTAAAACTATTATTGAAAAATTGCATAGCATGACTATAATTAAAGTACGTAGAACATACAGCTTTCCCAGCTCATCGCTGTAGTTCTTATTTTATATTTATAGCCGTATACAAAATAGGCAGAGAAAAACCTCGTGTTTCCATCAAGACCATATGAATACAAAATGAGTTCCCCGACAATCCAATTCATTTTATCGCCTGCCCCAAGACAGCCCTCGCTGGCAGGGATCACTTTTATGACCAAATTATTGGAAAATGTCGCAATGACTTGAGAACCAAAATGTTCTTTGGAACCGCACGAAAAAGGAAGAAAAACATCTAAAATTTACCATGATTTGTCTATTTTGTGGGATAGGTTTGCCAAGGCAGAGTGGCGACGACCATGATCTTGGAGAACCAGCCAGGTCATCCAATTTTCTGTCCACGAGAAATCACATCCCATTTATAAGCTGAACAAATTCCAAATGAAATTGGATGCAGTTCAGACAGGCATGATGAAGCCACAGGACTTAATTCATATTCAGCTCTGGTGCTGATCTTAGTCAAGCTCGTGGAAGAAGTTTCGTGAGGAGCTCGGAAGGCTCACCAAAACGTTTAAAAGCGAATTTACAGAAGGATAGAGGGGGAGAAAGAATCATGACCAAGGGTGAAGGTGTCATTTGGGGTATAAACCTTGTCCGATGGATAGAGCAAGTCTCCTTGTGTGTTTGGGACTTCTGTCCTAAGTGGATTGCAGGTCCCCACGAGATTGAGCCCTTCCACTGCAGGAGCTCTTGCACTCAGCGCATCGCAACAAAAACAATAGGAATGAATGGTAGCTTACCCGATTAAATCTCTTCGCCTGGAATATGTGTCCATTGATACGGTAGAGCTTCCTCCATCGCCGGGCTCCACGTCTGTATATGCTTCCTGTATTGAGGAGAAGAAAATAAATAGTTAGTTATCCTGTTTTTATGCATTCTTTGGTGCGGTAGGGACACACCATGTGACCCAACCGGATCCGGATCTCTTTCCCCGACTCTGTGTAAATTTACACCAACTTTTTGGGAAAGGCCACAAAACTTTTGACAATGAAAATTTTGTTTTGTGTTTGTTAATTTAGTTTCTAGCTCCGATACACAGCACATACAGGCTAAATCCGTACAGCCAGGGAGCTTTCTAATTAAAGTTTGTTCCTTAATGAATGCAAATTAATTTCATTATTTACACACGACGAATAAATAATTGGCGGTTTTAAATTTTCGGGCAATTTCCGTTTTACGACTTTAATTACACGTAAAACCACTTGGGCGCCAAACGATGACGACTGCTAAACAAAAGAAATTGTTTTCAACTCAATTTGCATTTTATGAGGTTTTCAGTTTAAGATGGAAAACAGGCAAACGAGGGATGAGAATTTCTTAACATGGAGGAAAATCGGTCAGGTGACTTCACTTTAAAAATTAGTTTATCTGTGGGTAAAAGAGCTCTTTTTGTTACACTACAATTATTCCATTTGTATGCTTTACTGAGTAGCTCGTATTTAGTTGAAAGGTCTGAAATAATAATAAAACCCTACTAAAAATAAATTTGTGAAGATGGTAAGGTTTTTAAACATATCTTCTTTTATATTTACATGTTCATAGTAATATTATTTTCCTAATTTGACTAATTTTATAGAATTTGTTCTGTATTTGTAATTGGTGGAGTGGTGGAGTGGATTAGTTAGATTAGAATATAAAGTGATAAAGTGATTATATTAGCAAAAACATTGCCTTTGTACAAATATACCTTTTTTTGGTACCTTAAATCTGATAATTTAAAATAAAGCTTATTACCATTATTTATCGAATTACTTTTATTTTTATTTACAGTAATTGCATTCATCGGAAAAGAATCTTCGAGTTCATTATAACTGTTACTTTTTTATAATTTCTGATTTTTAATTCAAATTTTCAAAAAATACTTAAAGTGACGTAGTGATTAGTAGATCAGACTCAGTCTTTATATTTTTCTTACAATCCTAGAGTTTTGCAAGATCAATGCTATAGTAAGTCTATTGATGCCCGAGTAAAAATCGTCAGCACAAAAAGAGCACCGAAAGACCACCAAACGTTTAATTACCACCAATATACAACCCAAATAGACTCGATTTTCTTTTGGAAAATTAGGAGCACTGATATACCACCAAATAAGAGACAGATATCAATTGAAAACTCTAATAGTCGATGGAAGCCCCAAAACACCACCAGAACATGATTGCATATAGAATGCCTTATTCAGCACCAGTCTTACTTATAAATTTATATCTGCACGAATTAACATACGTCTAGTTGTCAAATGGTGGTATTTTAGTGTAGTAAACGGTGCTATGTTGGTGCTCATTTGGTATGAAATTTTTTGACGATAGTAGACATTTGGTGGTGATTCGGTGTTGAAGCTGGTGCTCTATTAGTTGTTGTAAAGAAGTGGATTAACTATTTTGTTCGCCAAAAGGGCTTACTTTGGTGCTATTTTAGTTTAACTTGAAGTGTCGATTTAGTTGTTATTCAGTGTATAGGAAATTCAATGCACAATTTTTACTCGGGTGGGCTCCCAAAAATTTAAGGGCCTCGGTAAATGTTCGGACACTAATATATTGTAATTCAATTAATTTTTTTAAAATATATGATGATGAAAATAATAACATATATTTAATTATATTAATTTAAGATACAACCGAAGACAAAAGTGTATGTTTATGGAGAAATTATTGAAAAATATGGTTAGTATTAAAAAATTAATAACAAATACGTTTATTTTTAATACTAATTATACATCGATTGGACATGATCATCTAAAAACCTTTTCCAGTCTTATGATTAACTTAACTTATTTATGATTTATTGTCATGAGAATTTTTCACGACACGAAAAATATTTTAGGGTGGTTTCTCCCTGTTGTAAAGACTTGTTTGATTCTGATGAAACTTGATATAAAACTAGGTTAGAATAAAATAAAGACTGTCTTTTTGTATATGGGCTAGATTGGATTAGATTGGTCTCATTATGTTAGGGTCATCACTTCAAAGTTTAAAAAAATTAATATAAAGACAATTAAGCTGACGATCGTTTAAAGCGATAGTTAAAGATCTATTATTAAATATTACTCTTCGTCTATACATCACTTGATTATGCACTACCTATAAAAAACAAAAAAATATATATACATAATCCTTAGGAGACGTTCTTCATATATATAATCAATATATCAAATATATACGAGGTCTGTTCAAAAAGTATGGCGAATTTTGAATTTCCACGGGCTGCGTATTTTCGATTTTCGATTTTTTTGTGGCGTTATATTGGTACTCATGTCCCTCCTCACAGCTCTGCTATTTTGAATGTTCAATTCATTTTTGACAGCTATTTTGCTTGGACGTGTTTTGGCTCGTCTTCGATTTTTGCCTATTCCAAAAACTGGATCAAAGAATTTGTATCAAATTTTGTCTGAAAAATAAAATTAAGTGCGCGGACGCACTTCGAATGTTGACTGTGGCATATGCTGAAACTACTTTGGACCAAAGCAACGTTTATCGGTGGTACAAAATCTTCTCAGAGAGGGCTGAGAAGATGTGAACGACGAAGAGCATGCCGGACGTCCGAGCACGTCAACAACGGAGGAGAACGGCGAAGAAATAAAGAAAATTATAATGGCCAATCGTCGTATCACCGTTAGAGAAGTTGCTGAGGACCTGAGGAAACATATTGATTGACTCGTGCCATTCGATTTTTACCAATGATTCGGGCATGAGACGACGTCGCCGTGAAATTCGTGCCAAAATTGCTCAAGTTCGACCAAAAACAGGATTGCATTAACATTGCTAAGGAGCTGTTGAACTTTGTCCGCGACGACCTAAATTTGCTCATAACTGGTGATGAAACCAAAGTTCAATTATTCCAATGGAAGCTGCCGCACGAACCAAGATCGAAAAAAGCACGCCAAGTTCGGTCGAATGTGAACGTTTTGCTTACAGTTTTCTTCGATTGCAGGGGCGTAGTGCATCATGAGTTCTTGCTACAGGGTAGACCGAGTTCTTGCCACAGGGTAGTCAATAAGGAATATTACCTGCAAGTTATGTAATCCGCCAGAAACGCCCGGATTTGTGCAAGAACAACAATTGGTTTTTCCACCATGATAACGCCCTTGCTCACACACTGTTGTTGTTGTTATGCGCGAATTTTTGGCCAACAACAATACACCAATGATGCCGCAGCCACCGTATTCCCCAGACCTGGCCCCCTGTGACTTTTTCTTGTTCTCAAAACTTTAAGGACGACGCTACGCCACGATTGAGGAGATATTAAATACGGCATCGAAGGAGGAGCTGAACAAGATTACAAAAAATGATTTTTTGAAGTGCTTTGAGGATTGGAAAAAACGTTAGCACAAGTGTATAATATCTGATGGGAATTACTTTGAAGGGGACAAAATAGATATTCATGGTTAAGTAAATACTTTTTGACAAAAATACAAAATTCGCGATACTTTTTGAACAGATCTCGTACATATATAATTTTTAAGAGATATTTTTCAATTTAAAAGGGCTACACTTGCTCCACGCCTTTAAATCTGGTTCTTTGTTGTCTTTTTACGTCTTAAAACGTACAAAGTCGCACTATTACAAAAACACTTTTGGGTTAAAATGAGAGGACTGAAAAGGATTTAATGTAGAAAAATTAACTTTTTTACAAATGTAAGATCGCTTTCGAATCATCGTTAAAATAAATTTATATTCATTTTTATAGTTATGTAATTATTTGAAATATGTAGCTTAAAGTCTAAAATATGATGTTTGTTGGGACAATCTCGAGTTTGATGCATAGGATGAAATTTAGTAATACAACTTACTTTAGATTTGAGATGATCAAGAGATGACGAAAAACAGGATTAACAATATTTGTACAAAAGTTACATAAAAAAATTATATATATATATACCATATAGTTATATAAAATATATATAAATAAATGAAAATTTGATGTGTGAAACTTTGCACATGCAGTTAAATCAACCATTATTGTCGCAATATTGAGTGCGCTTAAATCAAGATTTCTTAAAACTATATTGCTAATATTTTTTTTACTACGAAGGTATTGCTTATATTATATCAAGAAGGCATACAATTTTGGCCATTGAGCCGAAAATAATATCATGAATTTCAATTCCGCTTGCTAATCATAATTTTCTAAAATGGGTGCTTTCCTTCCTATAGTACGTAGTAAACCTATCTGCGTACAATAACAGGATACATGTTCCCTAATTTTCTTTACAATCTGCGATATTAAAGTGGATATAAAACTCCTACGTAATGGTAATAGCCAAATCTACAGCGATTGAATCTAATTGGACAAAAGCTTTCCATATCGGCCAGAGAAATCGTTTAAAATTCAAGTATCTACTAGAATGGATCCATTAACCGAGAGAGAAGCTCGTTATCTAAACCGCCATTATTCTAGTGTTATGAAGCAGAAACAAGCCTTTAATTGAGCCAAATTGCCGCCTTACAAGGCTTTGCGTTAACTCTCGCTGTAATCAGAAAGGATGCTCATTGCTTCGTCGACTTCACCCTAAAAATGTTTACACCTTAATCCGATTAGCACGGGACTACAGCAAAGAGAGCACGACAGCGCCAACAAGCAATGGCCAGCCGGGAAGGGCATTACTTTTAATTATATTCCTACGTTCGGGTGTTGCTCCCAACCAGGCTAGAGCCAGACAAACAGACAATCAGACATCATCCAATGTCCGCTGCCGACCGGGAAGGCCAGAGCTTGGCATAGAGCATAAAATTAATATCAGAAAATCTGCAAACTACTACGGTCCATTATAGTCAGTCTCAGATATGGAAGATACCGTCTGCAGTTCACAACGGTATTAATAAAGATAAATTCGTTGATAAACTGCATTATACCAGTTGGTATCCTGGCTATGAGGCTACAACCCTGTGGTACTCCAGGGAAAGGACCGTGAATTTATAGGACTTTGAGATATATAAGCATGTTCAAGTGAGCGAACTGAGGGAGCTGATTTTCTCATTTTCTAGCGAATGAAGAAACGACTTTCGTTGCGCTTTTCTTATTTTCCACGAAATGAAATGTTTGCGGCTCGTAAAATTCCTTAGGATGCTCGGGTGAAACACTGAATTACTGAAGATTATCCGGACCTCGTTCTGAGCTACCAATGATTTTCTAAAACTCTGAAAAGACTAACTTGGCGGACATGGACCAAGTTGCCTCGATGATGTTTAATTATGCAAATTTCAATTTGCACTAACAGCAGCTCATCATCGGGGTACCCCTCTTGAATTTCCTGAAATGAATCCTGTCTTGATACTAGTCCTACCGTCTATTTATCAATGAGGATGATAAATTGAGTTAAATTGCGAAGTGCTCGGCGATTTATTCTCCTCATGCAAAGATGTGTGCATAAGTAAGTGCCGCCCAATAAAAGTATTGCAAACTTTGCAGAGTACAAAAATTCTATTATTAAGTAATTTGCGGGAAATTGTCTTTTCAAACATACAAGAGCTTTAGCGTTAGAGTATGTTAAGTATATATGAATTATCTATCAAATAAGCAATGAATTTTTAATAAGCAACCTTCTTTTATCCAGCCAAAGTCGTTAGAACCTTGAAAGTAGTTTTGTTTCAAAAATCTACATTTATTCGCTAAGTTCAAGAGTTCAAGGGGAAATAAGAAGTTCGTGGATAGTCCAACAGGGACTACTTCACTTCAATATTTTAAAAATTTATAACTATCTACACTCGACTGTGCCGGAAAATTTTATTGTGACCACTCTATGATACTTTGAAAAACAGAATCAAAATAGCATAAACTTTAACGATTGGACCTAAACATTTTGATGGTAGTGTATCTCTTTTTACAATAATTTGGGGAATGTTAGGGTATAATTAAGTCTCAATATTTACTGACAAAATGTTTTAGCATAGAATTTTTGCAAAAAAAAAAAAAAACATTTATACTATACAATTCAAAACTGGAATTGTAAAAAATATATTCGATTGTTGTTCCTGAAAACATCAGATAGAGATTGAAAATTGGAATTTTTCTATTCTTATAACATAAGCGCCGAAACACTTCGAAATCACTTATATACGAGTATATTTTTCGGCTGGCGTAAATAGACAGCAAAAGCACCTTAAATATTTAATAAAATTGCTATTCATTTTTACCAATTTTTTATGCCTTATTATTTACTAGATTTATTAATTTATTTTCAAAATTCCTATTAAGGCTTAGACCAGAGGAGATTAAAGTAACGGAAATATTAAAATAATAGTATTAAAGGCGGCAAAACGGGCACATATCTCTAATTGAGACTGTCACTTATCGTTCTCAGAGTACAATATACTTCGTCCTATTTAATATTGTCCAAAATGAAAGTAAGTCGAATTTACTTATAGATAGAGAGTAGCAGGGGCTGCTTACAAATCATTTTACTAGTTGGTATCTCTATTTCATTACAGCTAAGATATTGGTGCTATTGAAAAAAACCACGGAATGTATACATTACATATGGTGCTATTTTTTCATGACATTCCCTTCTATGTAGATTAATAATAATAATATTGTAAAAAACTGAAAAGATAAAACAAATAAATATGTACCAAATAGCGATAGTTGTGATTCCATGAATTCCCCAAATACTGAAAACTAACTAACTAAAATACCTATCCCCTGTTCAGTGTACTGATTTCGAGACTAAATCGAGCTATTGTCAAGTTGATGATGAGGATGATATTACAAGGTTTAAAGAAAGCACAGCACAATTCGACAATTAGTAATAATATACCCTTGCACCCTCGAATAAATCGTGTTTGCGGATATAAGAAAACTTTATATAATTTAATTCCTATTTCTTATTGAACTTCAGCAAAGATTTCGCTATTTAAAAAGGGTTTGAAGCTTTAAACAATTTCTTAACAACAAAATGTTGCAGAATTTCCTCGCTTATAATTCATACTTCATCTTTGAACCAAGTAAATATGGGGACCAGGGTTCGATCCGCGTGATTGTTAGGTCTGTGCTACAGGCATAAGTCATAGTCACATTGATGCGATCAGGACAGCGCCTCGGATCGAAATGTCGACAACTTTTTCTGAGAACGTCTGCCTCGACTTTATGGTAAAATAGTAGTCACTAACTGTAAATTTCAGAAGATTTCCATGAAAATTGGAGTTTGGGTATTTTTGGATTATAATTTTCTTTTATTATAGAAAGGATTTGAATGAAAATTATTACTGAGATTATTTTGCGGGAATTATTCACGAATTTAGATACAATAATGGTTACGAAATACGAAACGGCGAAGCAACAATATAACATAAAAAAATAAAATGTGACTATACATTTATTTAAATAAATAAAAATGCATAAGTAAATAATAGGCAAAAAAATATCCCTTCAGGTGTGAATGATGGTAGCAAAGAGTTTTGGATTATGGTTCTACACATACCTACCTCATGCTCAGATTACTGGGGGAAATATCAATCTTGAACATTTGAGAAGTCTTTAACTAAATACTATTTATGATACCGGATGAAACCCGGCTAATACTCTGTACGAGTAGATAGTTATATTAAAAATGTTCTTATTTCGTTGTTGGTGTAAGATTTCAAATACAAACATAATTCATAACATGATTCCAGGAACGCTAAATCCATTTCTGAAGTATCGAAAATCTGCCTTATTAAATTAAATGGTTAAATGTAATAATTGTTTCTACAACCTTTCAATAATTCGGTGACCTCGGAAATCCAGCACAACTTAGTTCTGATTTCTGCCTGATCAGTAAGAATCTTTTGTAATTTATATTTATAATTCATTTCTGAAGTTGAATTTCTAAGAATTTTAGTTTGTTTTAGTTTTAATAATGTGTGTTCACCAACTACTAGAGAATAAAGTAAATTTAATATGATAAAAGTTTTGCGACCCGTATACACATTGGCCGTTATAATGTTGATTTTTATTAAAATTTAACAATAATTAATATACACGAAAGGTAATGAATATGATAATAATACAAAATAAAACTATTTCATACATTTTAAGATATGCATTTTTGGAAATTTGTTAATAACAAATTTTCTTAACTAAGGTAGAATTTAATAAAAATTTTATAAGATAAATTCACTTACATAGTTGCCATAAGCGTCAATGTGAAATTTTTTAAATGCCAGAGTACTTACGCAAAACATGGAAAACAGTATGTGACTTGTAAATGTGTAAGTTTTTCGTCTGGGATTTATCGTATTTGTCTGAAAATGTAGCTGTGGCAGCCATATGAAGTAGGAAAATGTTCCCACCTGTGCCATCTCAAAATTTTAATCCCATTTTGTTCATTCTTACAAAGAACAAAAAAAAAAACCCAATTTTCCAAGAAGAGTCTCTTGAGTGAAAAGATCTTCGTCTAGAATGGTAATTACAAAATTTTAATGGGTACAGCCAGTTGCTTACATCCAATTTTCCTAATGAGAAATTGTCTGTTCATTTGCCTCGACCAGGACGCATTTCATAGTAATTCTTGCCAGGCGGCCCCAAAAAGTGATTAAGGCAACGATTTCGCTGCATCTCTGACCACGAATGGGGTTTTTAGCGAGCCTAGGCCCAGACCCGGCTCCAAAAAGCTCTTGAACAACTCTTTTCTGGAGCGAGATGTTCTTGCAGCGTCAACAGAAATCTTAATGTAAAACTCCTGAAGCCTTTCACGATTTTCATAATCACAGAAACTTTTGCGCCTCGTGACTTTGGCCAGGACTGCTCCGACTGGGCTCTATACCAAACGATGCTGTAATGAGGCCTCTCAAATTGTATTTCAGGCAAAATTCGCAAGTTACAAGAACCTTAGCTTTAGCAGCCCACACCGTCGTAGTACATTTTTATTTAGTATCTGAGCTTCATCAAGACAAGCATTTTCGCCATCGTTTGTTTGATGCGGAATGAATAGAATATACATCCCCTTGCGCATCTCTTTGAACGTTTACGATGAAAAGACAGATATTCTTCAGCTCTCTCGTTATTCCATCAAGACAACCACCCCAGGCACCCTGCCCTTCTTTTATGCGAAACTTTTTAATGGTGGCAAGATTGCTTTGCCCTATGAATGAGCCCTCGTAAATGGCATAAACCCTGAACCTTTGCAAATTGTAAAACCGAAACGTTTTGTTCTCAATGAGAATTGAAATTAAGTTAGTTGGGAGTGCAGCGAAAATTGCGCTGTTGCTAAAATTTCTGCGGAGCTTCAAATATTGCCCGGAGCTTATGAGTCAGTTCGACTGTAGATTTTTTGAAAAATTTCAGAGCTCTGGCACGGAGGCGTGCAGCGGAGGATAATTTTAACCCGAATCAGTCCATTTTCATAATTAAGTAGAACATTGTGCCGAAAAAGCATCTCAAAATGGTTTCACGTTTCATGCCTTAATGAGAAGAATAAAATGTTCAAACCCTTCAAATTATAATTATGCGACCGGATGCTTTATCTTGTCTCATTAGCGCTCTGGCTAGCTGGGGGTGTCCAAATTGAAGGATGTTTGTCGGTCATTTTAGATTCACACTTGTCCCTCTCATCTTCTTTTATAAAAATAGCAATATGGTTAAAATGACTGGGAAAAGTTTTTGACGCTCTTCAGAGCGTCCAAGTGGAACATCATAAGGTCACTGCCATTTTGAGGGTTTCAAGTATGTCTCTAATTGCACAAACATTATGCAGACATATTCCCTTGTTCAGCCTTTTGCCAAGAGGTCATTATTTTCCATGGTAGATAACTGCAATGTTCGGAAAATTAAGTCACATTCTGCTGTTAAGACAGCCAGCTTTTTCCTCATATAACAAAGAATATAAAAAAGTATAATAGTAAAACCATTTATGGTTTATGGAACATGGTTTGCTATCGTACAATCAATTAAATTACATAAAACCAAACTAAGCAGAGCACCCTATTTTATTTAAAATGCTCTACAAAAAGGACTTTAAGAAAATTTTTTTCTTAACTCACACAGATTTCTTAGTTCTGTATAATTAAAAATAAAAGTATAATTTCTTCTAATGGATATAAACGTCTTCATGACATCTTCTTTTTATAGATGATAAAATTTATTTATTTTAAATTTGTAAATTTTAATTAAACAAACCAACATCCAACTATTGGAAAAATCAAAACGGACTATAAACATAAAAAATAAAAACATCGACATTAGAAAAATTAAAAGAAGAAGTCACCTCAATTTCAATCGAATCGAAATGAACGTTGATTTTGCGTCATTGAATTGCTTAAATAGGTTTTGATTAATTTATATTCTCGATACACGAAAGTAGCCGTACAGTACTCACTCGGATTTTAATTCATTCCATGCATTATATATACAGATCAAAATATAAATAGGGAAAATCATACATTTCCTCAATAATTTTATAGTTTTAATGACAAAATCCAAATAAATTAAACATTTACTAATAAAAAAACCGATGACGCTGAATCTTCATTCGACTGTGTTCCTTTTTCTAGGGTATAAGCCTAAAAAAGCGCACACACATGAAAAACTTGTTTGATATGCCCAGATTAGGATTCAGGTGTTACAAACTTCCATGATGAACTTTTATTTATTAATAATTTTTCAGAAACACACAAAATACTGCAATCTATGTTTTATGCTTCTATTTTTCTCAAAAACGTAATGTGATGTGATGGAGCATTTTCACTTACGAATTCATAATCTACAGAAAAAAAAGCTTATAGAAATGATTTACCATTTCTTTCGAGATAAAATAAAAAATAAATTTGTTAACTAATATTTAAGAATATCAATTTCAAAATATCGCATACTTTATCTGTAATAAATACATATTTGCCTTTATGTTCACAACTATTTAGAACACAGAATTCTAAAACAAAAATGCTGTATTATAAATTTAATTAAAAAATTTATTTTTTTATTAAAACTAGGTATACCAAGTATTGATATAAATCTATCTTTACCCACCGGTCATCTTAATCTGGACGCAAAAGTAACTTGTACTGGGCAATAATCATCAAAATTATTTAAAAATTGGTATAGGTTTTTTCTTATCTTATTTGACTTAAATCATCTTATTTTTACGAAGATTAATATTCGGCAATTTTGAATTCTCAAAACCAGGTATCGTATTTGAAATCCGCATTTCGAAAATGTCCTTCTTAATTTTATGTTTTTATTAGGGTACTCAAGCTTTTCGTACTTATTATTCTGACTTTTGAAATACGTATCGTTTAAATCGGTTCATAGTTTTGAAAATGTTATACGGATCGAATTAATAACCTGCCATTAAGTTGGTTAAAAATAATAGAGAAATGGCTTCTATACAAATAAGCCGAAAAAACGACAATTTTCAGAAATAATTCAAACGAAAATTGTCTTCTGTCGCAAAAAGAGAGGTTTATAGGGAGGAACGAAATTAAAATTTTCATTCATATGTCATAAATTATTACTTTGACCAAGGGAAATTGTTGCAGATTCTTTTCATTTTAAATGGACGTTTTATTTATTTTTTTTTATACAAGAGGGAACTATTTGAAAATGCAATGATTTCGATTAAGAGCAGGACTCGTACCTGCGAGTTTCGAACTGGCGAAATTGAAATTAATTACAATAAGTATATTTATAGGGATATTGGAATACAATTTTTGATTAAAGGTGGTTTTGAGATTAATGTTTCTGAGATAGAAGTTATTGATACCCATCGGTCTGCGATTGCTTACGATAGACGACAGGCTGTTTGAACCCCTTTTCACCGAAATCTGCAGCAATATTTGCATAAATTCTCATCGTTTATCCATAACTATACTCAGAGATCAAGCGACAATCAAAACAAAATTTCCCAGCGAATCTGCTCGAAAGACGGTGAAGACACGAATTTTCGACCAAAAAAATCATGGCCATTTTTTTTGGGTTCAAAGGGAATATTCCTCATGGAATTTTTGGAAAAATGAAATATGATCACGGGATAGTACGACAGCGAATTATTGGAATTATTGAATCGATTCGATGAGATATTGAAAGACATCCAACTCCATTTGGAAAAGCAAAAAGTGCAATTCCACCACAATAACGCACTAGCTTACTCGTCCGAAATACTCGCAGCAAAATTGTATGAATTGCGCTACAAATTGCTGCCGCAGTCACCATACTGAGGACTCAATCTAGTCACCTTTTGACTTATTTCTCTTCCCCAACCAGACAACCTCGATCGCGAAAAAAAATTCAGTTCGAAGGAGCAGGTCATAGTTAAGATATATCTTATTCTGAAGAGTTTCACAAATACGTAGTATTTTTGGAGAGAAAATGACAGGAACGCTAGGAAAAGTGTATCGTCCTAAATGTAGGTGCGACCCTTAAAATTTGCTGCTTTTGGCAGTCACCTTGCTTGCTAATTCTAGGGCAGATACGTTAAATAAATAGTACAAGAGCTAGCTGATCATGACATCAATCTTTTCTTTTCTAGATTAATTTGAATGACGTAATCTAAACGTGGACTATATCCATGGTATCCATTTCTGGAAGGATATAAATTTCTATCACCTATCTCACAATTTACCGACTGCCAGATATCCGTCAATTTAAATTCCAAACAGAACTAACGTGGGCGGGGGACGGTATACGTAATAATTCGTTCCTTAGTGAGCAAACATCGGAAGAAGTTGCATGAATGGCCGATATGCAAATTTTGCACATCTGCTAGCAGCACCGAAACATAGTTTGCATTTACTCGCCCAACAATGGAATGGAAATCCACACAGAGGCCAACAGAGCCCAACAGAGCCTAGGTATTTTGCTTTATGCTTGTGCAATGCCAGATATGTGCATGAACTAGCATTTTCTAGGCGGAGGCGGATCTGTGACGCCCGCGCTGCTATGGTACCAGCAATTATACAGTGTTTAGTTAAGCAGTTGGCAAATTAAGTGGAGTAGTAGGGCCCCATTTGTGTAGCGGGGCTCAGTAGGCATAGGAGCTTATTAATTCTACAGGAAGCTTCCCAAGGTGAAGTGAATCTAGCTGAGATTAACACAGCCGTGCCCTGGAAAAGCCATCTCAACATCATCAAAAAAGCCGGAAACTTGACAATGAACGTAGGCAAATATGGGTGACCTCATCCTGGTTGCCATTCATTAAGTGGAAGGGGGCTCCTAGGTTCTGCTCGGCAGCCACTTCCTCTGAGTGACAACTACTCAATTCACAAGGCAATCAAGTGAGGAGCCCCAAAAGAAGAAGACGATGGGGGTGTTTGAGCTGTTCTATGGCATTGTCCTGACGTGTCTGAGGCTCAGGGGATGGCGGATCTCGTAAATTCAGGGCTTTTGTTGCATTTTGATGCAGCTTAGGCGAACAAAACCGCTTATGGCCGGGGCGCAGACTTGAGCCGACGACACCCATGGCAACTGCTGAGCTCCCCAGGGAGCGGTATGGTTCGGACCCCCTTGCACGGTAAAGGGGTGCATTTTAATCAGCACGCTGTCGAGAGCGCTGCGACTCGTGCGGGCCACGGCACAATAATTCATCCATTCATTCGACGGTGTTGCGATGCTTTGTGGAGGTGTCACGGCGTCTATTGTTTTGTTTTTATGCGCCATTACGTAAATTATGGGATAGATCTGGAAGAGATCAGCCGTCAGTATCCGCTTGACAAAGATGCACCGCGGTGCCATAGTACGGTTACAATGCGACCCTGCATTGGCGCCTTCCTCCCCGCTTTGAGCCCCAACAAACGGGAGACAATTGTGCCTGAGATAAATGCGGCTGCCGTAGCATACCTCTATAATGCGAGTATAATTAATGAGGTCAAATTTGCCTTCTGAGAGCGTTCTTCTGTGCGCTTAATTACAGGAAATGTGCTAATTAATAAAAAT
Organism: Philonicus albiceps; assembly: GCA_963969385.1. Lineage (NCBI taxonomy): Eukaryota > Metazoa > Arthropoda > Insecta > Diptera > Asilidae > Philonicus > Philonicus albiceps. Next base: position 12,709,939 of record OZ017773.1, read on the forward strand.
GCAATATGGGTACGATTTCCACGACGCTATTTTACTCTATCCGCCAAAAGGAGAAAATGTTACAGGGAAACCGCCTGCCAAAGAAGCAGAAACTATGCAAAGTATAGTTTATAGTATAGTTCGTAGTACTGTAGAAAAAAATAAAAATAGTAGTGATACAATGTAGAAAACCCGCGGCTATTAAAGATTTAGTAAATGAAATACATTGCGGCTAAGGCACTTGCTTTTCAATATTCAAATAAAAAAAATTATTATAAAACCCTACCATACATTTCGTACGAATTGAAACTATAAATATTATGTAAAATACAGTTGAATTTAATTATCTCTTACAAATTCAGTTGTTTTTCAGTGAGTGGCCACACTATAAGAGAATATACAACGTAAATAGCATATATCGCTACACATGAAGAAGTCTATGTACATAGTAAGTTTTCCTATAAAAATAGCATAGATGCCATAAATTATTGGAAGTATATAAAAAATTGCTCGTAAAATATTTAATTTGAACATTTGTTTTCTTATAATTAATAAGCCACTGAATTAATTCTTATACTCTTTCCTGCTTTTTGTTTTTCCTCACACGGAAATTGAGCAAAAGGTCTGTTGTTTTTATCTCTACGTGGGAATCAAATCTACAATGGATTGGATGTGATTGATATAAAAATATTGTGTTTAATGCCATGTTAGATAGCTGCACATGGAAAGAAATTATTTGCTAAAACCCATTTAAACGATTTACTAATTCCACATTTACAATTATATCAAGAAAATTTTAACTGAATCAATTCTTAATCTCTAGGATAGAATTGATAAATTGTAATTGATTACGACGATTTTATAAGAATAGAAATAAACTTAAGGTCGAGTGACACCATGACGGCGCGTTTTGAGGCGGCTCGTTATTTATTTTATTACGACAAGAAAAAGTAGGAAAATGAAAATCGGATTTAAGGGTTTAATTACCAAGACTTTGAAGTATAAAAAATAATTTTTTTTATAAAAAAATATCTTTATAAATTCAGTGCAGAGGGCGCCAAAGTTGTTTCATTTTAATGACTTTGCTTGATCGGCGTGCAGGATCAGCCGAACGGAGACACCTATAACAAAAATTCAAAAAGTTTTCCATTCTGTAATGTTTAAACTTTGGAAATATCTATTGGCGATCCAAAAATTATCAATTTTTGTGGATTTGTACGAATTTGAAAAAAAGGTCCCATTTTTCAGTATAATTCGTTTAAAAAAACTCGTTTTAACAAAAATATTAACAATTACAATATCGCGCATATAGATATTTCCAAAGATTAATGTTTGTTTATTGTAAAAAACTTTGGATAAAAATTGTGGAAGTTCTGCTGCACGCCAGTTTGTAAAAATGACGTTTAAAAAATTTGCCTTCAAAGCTGCGTCCTTAGATATAAGAATTTTTTGGCCGACGCGCTCACAAACTCAGTTTCACTTTCTGATGTATCACGTCTATTCAAAGGCTTCCTTCTTTTTTTTGGTGTTCGACTTGCACGTGAATGACTTGATTTAGTTCCTTTTTTTGTAGGGTATACTTTTATCGCCATTTTGAAAAAATAAGAAATTACATTCAAACAAAACTGTCTGACAGTTGAGACGAAACTGTCTGACTAAATTGATTTATAAAGATACATTTTCAGAAGCCTGAAATATATTTAACATGTTAGAATAATTAATTAGTTAAGCTATTCAATTGTTTGAAATTTCATTGAATTAGGTAGTACGGTTTACGAGAGATTAATTACCGAATGTGCTCAGAGCACTTGCAGGTAGCGCCGGTCGTCCCAAAGGGCTCAAGCGCGCCGGAACGCTCCATACAAATATTCATATTTTTCATTGAAAAAAGCAACAAATTTGGTTATTGTTCGTGTCATTTTATTTTATACACTTCAAAGTATCTATTTAGCAAAAAAAAAAAGTCGATTGTTTTTTCGATCAATGGTGTCAGTCCCCCTTAAATTGATAATTGTAATAAAAAATGTACTAAATACCAAAATTTGCGAAACAATAATAGGCAATATAAGTTTATTGGTTGTAAAGATATGTAAAGTTATATATAAGTATATCAGAAAAGAAGATATAAAATAAATCTTAGATTAATTGAAAAAAAAATTATTAAAATTGTAGTTTATGAGTCATGCTAAAATCCTTGCTTCATTAAGTAGAATAAATCAGTGCCAAATTAATAAGAATTTCTTTGACATCACATACTCATTAAAAATACCATCTACCCAAATACTAACATTAAATATTTTACTGATTTTAGTAAAAAATATGAACTAATATGAATAAAGTTTTATGTAATTTAAGCAAAAATGTATCGAAATCTGTACTACTACATATCGGTTATTTGTGATTAAATCAAAAAAAATATTTGATAAACTCATCATATTATAATTTTAATACATTCTTCATTTACAGATTATCTCAATTCAATAATCATTAATCAATAAAATATTAAATTGACGCAAACTTGTTTGATTTTATACTAAATTCAATTATTTATTTCCATGCTACATGCAGTATATATGTATGTATAAAATTTTGCATCGAGTATCATTACTTTAGAACCGGTTGAAGTGTTTTGAATAGAACTCATATCTATAATATTAATTAGGATCAATAGTATATATATCCTTTTAGTATATATATATCCTTTTAGTATATTTGGCTATATTATAGGAGACAGGACATTATGCATACAACCAATCAATGTGATGCATTATAGCGCGAAGTACTCGTATGATTGAAATATTCTTTTCGGAGCTATATTAGTTATGTAGCACTGTGAGTACGTATAGTATAGTAGTAGATTTATAGTGTATATAGTATATAGTAGTATATAGTAGGTATAGTGTAGATTTATTCTAGAAGCTATATTTATTTCTAAAATTAACAATAAGCTGTGGATCAAACGAATAATTGGAAAAGATAAGCATTTATGTAGAATACATGAATATACAGTGAAATACTTGCATTATACTCGTATTAGTGACTTTGCAGGTCAACAATTTTCAAATAGAGTTAATTATAATAATAAAATAATGGCGCTAATGACTTGTGATATTTTTAAATTCTTATATAGTCTGCCCAGAGCATTAATTGATTTTAAAAAAAACAGTGATTAATGCTTAAATTATTTCAAATTTATATTTTCTTCAAATTAACCAACTGCTTCATCATTGTCGAATCCAGCACCAAATACCATAAAGTGTGTTTTCTTTTGGGTACGAGAGTAGGGTGTAAAGTTATCAAAAGAAATCATGATTTTGTTGTGTATTTTTATTTCTATTAATTTCGTGGGTTATTTTGTCCACATTAAAGTTAGCGTTTCTTTCATTATCCGGTATAAATGTGAAATAATTCAACTTTAAAATCAATTTAAATTTTCGATAAAAATTAAGATGTATGCAACGATCCAATGTTCTAGTAGTTCACACCAGGATACCCCGGCAATATCTTTTCATATTATTGAATCCCAATTGTCCTGAATCCATACAGACCATATATCTCCTTCCTCTTGGAAAAAAAAAGTATTTGTCTCAGCGTGATAAATGCGAAGTCTGCCGGGATTTTCCGTACAATGCCAGTATTCCATTGAGGTTTTTGTAAGGACTTCAGACATTGCTTACCTACCGCTACTATAAATCATTTTTTGCGGGTTTCGTTCACTTTCCTCTGCGGTATACAGTGGGTTCTCACTATTCAGTTTTACGCGTGGAGAATCCAAAGCCAAACACCAAACCGACGAGATTCCCATCGTTAGTAGGGAAAAGTGGATAAAAATCGGGCTTGAGCCCAAATGCGACTCTGGTATGATATTACTTCCCTCTGTCGCGACATTTGCATAAATCTCCCCACAATTGTCGCTAACAACGAAAATAACTTTCCCAGAGATGGTGGTGGTGCTATCAATGGTAGACACTAGGAATTGCGACATTCCGACCAGGCCGGCTGTATAAATCATCAACAAACGGCATCAAACCGTGCTCAGGATGCCATCAGCATTCTCAGTTTTAGCCAGCGGAGGGTCAGTTTCAGTAATCGCATTAGGTTTTGGTAGAAGCATTACGGACCACGCAAATCTTTCCCACAGGAAGCCATCTTTGTTACTTCTAGCTTATTCCCGGGCGAATACTCACTCCCACTGCAGATGATTGATGGAACCATTCCCAGTGCCAAATCAATGGAAGAAACCTATTACAATATCGAGCCCGACCACGTGTACTTACTTATAGAATAGTATATAGAATAAATAAGTGTATGGCAGTTGCCTACTTAAGAGCTTTTCTTACAAGGTTTCGATCTATGAAAGGTGCCCGCGGCTTCTATTTAAATATTGTTGATGGAAACACCTTCGTCGGTGAACTTCAAAGTTTTAAGGCGATTAGGCTTAGTCTGTTTCGGGACTGAGATTGTCAGGAATTTGCTAGAGTCAAAGGATTTTTCTCCCGTTTTTAGGAGAAAATGGATTTTAAACGCTGTTTGCCTGTCAGGTGCTTTCTCCCCAAGTACATTACTGCTTGAGGGTGCAAATCTCCTGGGGAGCTCCTAGTGAATTCAAATCTCCTCAAATAACGCAACTGTGATTCTTATTCTTTTTTATCTTTTTCTTTTTTTTATTCTTCAGATATTTTAGATTTTAAAAACCTTTTCAAGGATGACTGTATTTCAAGGATCATAGGCTTCGGGGTTGCTGTTGTTGTTATTGGAAAGGATTGCCAGTGGAGCGTCATTACTTTCTTTTTACAACATAATTCAAATTGTATTTTAAATAGTAATCCTAGTTATAGCATCGATATAGAACTTTGTGGAATTCTTTAATAAAAAGATACTTTATGTCTTGGGAAATTAGATTCTGAGAAAATCGACAAATACTACGTTTGTTTCAGTATTATCCACATATTAATATAATTAATAATAATAATTAATAATAAATTAAGTTAATATTTATTTGATTTTTAAAATTCATAAGTTCATAAGTTTACTCTATCAATACGTAGATAAATATAACAAATAAAATAATCCTTCATAGCTTTATATTATTACGTTTCGGGGAAGTAATAAGGCGAACTTTTGAAATTCACGTTTCAACATCATCTTAATATTTTTATTTCCGAATATTCATCGAAAAGATGAAGTATAGTAAATATGTTTTATAATACCAAGAAAAATGAGATCAAAAATTGTAATAACTATTTCAGGTTTCTTGTAGATCGTAAATTTATATTTCATTTCAATTTACGATATTTCGGAGAAAAAAAAATACCAATATGTAGTGGGTTTTAAAAGGAAAGACTAGTAGGTACTTTCAACTTAAATATCAAGTTATATGGCTAAAAATTACCTTGTCTTATTATATAATCTCAAAAATAAAGAAAACCTGTATTTTTTACACTTTTCGATTACGATATCTCGAAATCCTGACGTGATAGAGCAATTCTTCGGCCGGATTCGAATTCAGCATCGAAAAATACGTCGGAAATGATTATTCTTGTTTCTGTTTGTTGTTTTATTTTTTTAAAGTCTATGGCATTGTTACAAAATTTACAAATATACGATATATTTTTATTAGATATTTAAAATTAAAGAAATTAATTCTTTCTTAATTTTCGACCTACTAATATACATATGTATGTTTGTTTTAGAGAAGACTACTTGCGGTAGATGAAAGCTTTTATTAACAAAATGAGCTGTAGTTATTGGTATAAGTAAACTTTTTTGGCATATTATTTTAATAACTTTCTACTTAAATTTTAGCATGCAAATCGCAGCAAAACTGGCTAGTAAATAACATAATGATTTGTCAGTTGATGAACTGCTTCGAAAAACTGTTTAAAATCAGAAGGTTATAAAATTCGTAGCATTAAGGAATACTCAGAATTATTATTGATAAATTTCAACAGCCTCGCTCGTTTCACAGAAATTATAACACCTTCCGATTACAATCATAACAATTGAATGAAGCTTTATAAATTAAAAATTATCTATGGACTTTTATGGGACAACTGCGGCTATTGAATTAGTTTTCTTAGAGTTAAGTTATTACGTATTGAGCGTTATTTTTGTTATTTTGAAATATATTTTGTTTATGAAAGTGTTGTAATACGGATTTTTTCAGACCTATATAGCTTTTAAAATGTATGTACAATTTTAGTATACGTTTATACTAAATTCTGAAGATCCAAATTTACACGATTAATAAAGTTAACACTTTGAAACATTCAAAGTAGGTATATTAAAAGTTTTTTTATTTAAATCTCTAATGAACTTATTACTGAGAAACTCGAGAATATAAAATATATATTATTTTCTTTTTAAAATGAGTAGAACAAATTGAATATTATTCTCTACTCTTTCATTTGTAATAATTAATCCTACGAACCTGAACCTGAAAAGAAATTTGCAGAGAATGTACAGTACCTATGCCACAAAAATAAGTTTCTATAGCACATCTATCAATAGATATTAATCTAAAAAAAAGTTATTTCAAGGATTTGGCAAGATTTCATGCTGATTTTTAAATTTTTTAAGCAATTAACACAATAAGAACCTGAATTCATAATAACGTCGCGAAAAGTATGCCATTTGTACTCAGCAAGAATATGAAATTGAATTTTATAAAAACATACTCTAAAACCACAAACATTTTGGAATTCTGTCCTTTGGACTAATGAATCCTTTATTTAGTTGAAATACTCACGGCAGAGCGTACGTATGGGGGAAGATTGGTCGGGCTCTGCCTGACAAATGGACTAGACCAACATTTCCACTTGAAAAGGGTTTAATGGAATGGGGATGTCTATGCGAAGAATAGGAAAATTAATATTTTTAAATGATGAAGTCAACGGCGATATCTATCGGAACATTTTGAAAGAATTTGCGATACCTGAAGGAAGGAAACTACTTGCAATTGAATTTCTACTGAAACAGGATAATGCCTTTATTTACATCACAAAAAATAAAAATATAAAAATTATTAGATGATGAAAATATTGCTGTTCTGAAATGGCCTTGACAATTTTTAGAGTATTTTGAAACATTGCATACCACAGAAAACCTTGAAATTTCCTTGAGGTAGGAAATTACATGAAGGAAAATTAGGTAACAATTACTGTGGAACAGTATAAAAAGCTTGTAAGATCTTTGAGAGGCCGTTCGGTAAAAATGTCGCAAAGAAACGGTGATCACTGTGATCTTATTTATGTAAAATTTGAAAAGTGCCTATTTATCTTTAAATATTTTATTATTTTTTTTATTTTCATTCCGTTCAATTATGAAATAAAATTGAAAATTTTTTATGTTTAAAAATGTGATACCTTTCTAACTTGAAATACTGAAACAGTTTATCTTGATCAGATATAAAATACCTCCAAAGAACATAAAATATTGGAACCAGGTAATTCTTCTATTAGGTGTTGCGTATGAAATGTAGGATTTTTTTTTACATGTGAACATTTGCCTCCCTGCTTTCGTTATGCTTTTGTTTTTCGCATAACCTCCTTTACATTTGGGTTATCTATTACCAGGATCATATTTTAACAAAGAAGATTTGTTCAAAAGAGTGCCCTTTAGCATCCGTTTTGAATTTTGTACGGATGTAAATTCAACCGATACTCACGTAGTTTTTTTATATGATTATAAACTTGGCAGTAATGCTGCATAAGATACACACAATATATACCAGGTGTTTGAGGCCAACACTGTTAAGGAACGAAAAATGCAAATGTTGGTTCGAAAAATTTCGTTATGGTGACTTTTCCCCTCAAAATTAACCATGTGGAAGGCCCAAAAATTGGAAATGAATAAACTGTATCTACAAGGGGATACAACAGTATTGAGACACCTTTCTGAAATTGGCATTGTATATTCACTTACAAATCTGGCATTTCATAAGCAACAACCCAATTATTTGCGTGTCTTATTTTAAATAAACCAAATAACTTCAGAACAGCATAAACAATAATAAGCTAGACATTTTATAATGAGAAAAAACAAATTGTGATTTTTTAGTTGGTTGGTTTCCGGTTAAGGCGTTTCATTTTTGATATTTTTTTCTGAAAAATAATGCGCATCTCCAATTAGAATTGGACATACAAAATTCATAATAGAGTTAAAGATACCACAAGTCTACGAATAAAATATATCTGAATATGAAGATTTTTTTTATTTAAAGACATTTTATCTTTTTTAAGTTATATGAAAGAATGGTATGGAAGGGCGACCTTTATTTCTTCGAAAATTTGTAGGTGAATTTTATGGAATTTTTTGGTTTTACAGTTGCAGTTGGCTGCAGGAGGGGTTATGTTCTTCGCACCTATCTACATGTGTTGGATTCTTTATATATTTAGGTATGCATATATATAGTTTTTTAATCTTAAAAATACATGGATATGGGTTGGTACCTACTTAATATTTATTAAAGGTTTTAATGAGAAAATGTATAATATATATAGATTATATATATATGTGCTGGAACGTATAATCGATTTAAAAAAAGAAAAACGTCTTGACCGAAAATATTATCTAAATGAATATTCGTGATAACCACATCAGCAAAGATTCTTTTTTAGTGTGTTCTGTGGTAAATACTAGCACAATTAAAGGGATATAAATAAAAACTAAAATCAAATAAGTTAACTGCTTAAATAACAAACTATATAGATGGAAACATGAAAATGAAATGAAAAATCGTTTATTCGTGGCTAAAAAGACAGCATTTTGGAATGTGATAGAAGATGTCGTGGGGTCTAAAATTGCCAAACAAGTATAATATTTAATCGGAAACCATTTGCTTGCTTAAGGCTGAGTACCGTCAGCATTTTCAGCCAAGGATAAAGGAATTCCCCAAAAGAATGTATTTCTATAACATATTTTATAATATATACAAATATGTTTTTTTGGTATTACTTTTTCAGACTTTTGTAAGGAAAATGTGTACATAAAAGAAATAGAACGCCTTTCGGAACAAATAACATTCCAGCCAGTTTATTTTTATACTCCAGTCTATACTTTTTTCCATCCTGCATAAGAAAAATTAAAAAACAAAGAAACATTGGTTAAGGTTACCCTAATTTAACGTATTTCATAAAATGAAATAAATTCATTAATATGAAACATTCGAAAGCTCTTTTAAGAGATAAAGAAATTTGCAGGAAAAAATATGGAATTCTACACCGAAGCAAAAATCTAGATCTGGTCTTAAATTTATGACCTTAATTTAGGTAACCTCTTTTATCCGCCCGCCATCGTTTGACCGCATTCGGCAGAAAGTACGAAAAAAGTGGAGAAAACTAAAGAAAGAACGAGTTTAAGCCATCTCAGAGAAAACTCGGGCATTTATCCGTCGCTGCGGCAGTTGGAAGTCTACCGTAAGTTGTGGAGGCCCCATTACGGCATGAATATGAAATTATTACGTCTTTTGTTCGTCTCCAGCTACCCATGAAGTGGTTAAGGGAGAAAATTATCACACGAAAACTTTTAGCCATAAGTTGCTCGCTGCGCGGTGTAGAGGGCTGCAGCAGCATCCCGCCAGACGTTTTCAAGCGGAATAATGAGTTTTAGTACCGAGAAAATCGACTTATCAGACAAAAGTTTACTAGAAATTAATTTACCTAATTTCGCCCATACTACTACAATCCGCTGTCCTTCTTCGGGTAAGGGTCGGTACGCACGAGCGCCCTGGAAACAACAATGGCCGCATTTAAATTGCTTATGGTCTGGCTAACATCTATTCCAGTCCAGGATCAGTCCCTATGTACCACGAAGGCATTGCTCTACAGGCAAATTAGACAAACAAACACAACTTGGAAAGTGAAGAAATTACAGCATGCCGGGTCAACGGGGTGGATGGATGGGTGTGTACCTAGGGCAGAAATTTCTGCAACAGTTATCAAAGGGCAGGTGCCACCTCAGCACTGCTCCTCATGGAATTCAAATGAGGTTCCTGTGTCACGGCAATCTACCTCATCACGGCACCAGTGGGAAAAGCCTCATGCCGTTTGCCTTGTCGCATTTACAAGCACTCAGCTGACACAGTTACTTTAGGCCCTATTCCCCTGGCCCCGTTCCGGGCTGACATACCCCATCTTCTTAATAAGCCAATTTCCATTCATTCCGGAGATAGGACCCGTTGCTTGAAGAAAGGGCGCCCATTCGAGAAATGCTAAGCTCCGTTTTATCCCAACAATTTAGCCTTTATGCAATGCAGCGCGAAACATGCTGTCGGTACTATTTTCATCCTAAGCAGAAATGGTGCAGTGCAACCTCATTTAGGGTTAACATTTTGTCTTTACTTCTCTAAACTAAACTAAACTAAAAATACTGATCTATATAAGGCTGAATAGGTTCTTAAAAAGTTATATTAGTAAGATAAATTAAATAAAAAATAAGCGAATACATAAAAATTGCAATATTAGATTGAATAATCGATGTAATATTGGTGAAAGGGTTGTTTTTACTTTTTATCATAATTGCGAGTATCGTCTAATAAAATTTGAATAATATTGTTTTTTCTTCACACAATTATGAACACCGTAAATTATGGTATAATCATACTTTTACATACACTGATACAAAAAAAAGTAAATGTAAGAGTTTTTTTTTTTTTTTTTTTTTTTGAATAACATGCAATGAAACTCTAAGGGCATCAGTGAAATTCCAGTACCGACCCAAACTATAATAACGCTAAGTGTTATAGAAAAGGATAGTGTAAAGGAATAGGTAAAAATCTGATGGTTAAGGTCTGGGGAGTATGGTCGATGCGAAAGAATTTCCAATCCTAGCTCTGAAATTTTCTGGCGAGTCGCCAAAGCAGCATGTGGTCTAGCATTATCGTGATGCAGTATGATTTCCTTCCTATTGAATATTGTCAGCCTTTTTTCGTAGAGTACTTTGTTAACTCGTACATTTCTTGACTGTATTTCTCCGATTTAGCTTTTTCTTGGGTTCCAAAAGCTCATAATGGATTGAACTTTGCATGTCCCACCATATACACAGTATTCTCTTTTTAAGGCTCAAGCTCGGTGTAGAGGTAAAGAAGGCATGTTTTCCGGGTTCACGCTATTTTCCTTACGATGTTTTCATATGTAATCCAGTTTTCATCATTTGATCAATCATGGTCTTAAAAATATCGCCATCAACCACAAATGGCCGCCTAGAGCGTGGCTTATCACTAAGCCCGAAAACACCTGCTTCAAATTTTTCGAACCATCTCCTACACGTTCTGTCCGAAACAGCATCTTCACCAAAAACTTTTAATAAATTTCGATACGCTGACAATGACATGAGTTATCTTTGCCGTAGTTAATTTAGAAAGACACATAATAAATGCAATTATAAAGATATACAGCCACATATAACTCAAACGACAATATCCAAATATATTCAAACTTGAAACGAAATTATCGGACAGAACTTTCCGGTAGACCTAATACTAATAATAGTGAATCGATGAAAAGGAAGCCATGGGAAAGCGCTGCCATATATATACATACTTGTTTACTTATGTATAAGCTTTTTATGGTACGGAGCACTCAGTGCGCGAGTCCAGTATTTTTAATTTTTTAATTTTCTCAGTCAATAGTTTGTTATATTGATGTCGCGAAGTTGAATATCTAATTTTAACCAAAAATTCATACTTCACAAATTTAGTAACACAAAGTTAAATTTGAGGCAAATTAAAAAATGCCCATCGCTTATTGAAAAATTCCCAATATCATAGTTAAAATCGAATTGACATATCGATATCGTCATTTTAAATTTTAAATTTTGGAAAACATTTTTTTAAGGGATAATACCATACTAGAATTTTCCAAAATTTCATGTTTTGGCTTAAGCAATACTTGATGTTTTAAATGCCAAATTTATTATACTTCATACATAACTTCAACAATTCTGTACGTATGAATTTTATGATACATTTTCGCCGAAAACAGAACTTTTTTAGGTATTCTTAAATATAATAGAATAGAACTGTGTGAAAATTGGTTTTTTATTCCAGGTTAAATGTCCAAGGAGTAGTGTGTCCGGCTGCAGAATACTTTTCTGAAGAAAAGGTCTTGTTTGACACGGTTTTACGTAACCACTTTTAAGAAAATTAAACAAAAATTTAAAAGCGTGTACACAGATTTTGTATTACATGTTATTTTTTGATAATAATTGCCTGAAAAACATTTCCCGTATGACTCAACCTAAATTATATATTCTAAATAAATATTTTTACAAAACAATTGTTTTCCTAGAAACATAGTAATCCATATACAAAATATAATATTTAAAATATTCGTACAAAACTACTTTAATATAAAAAAAAGAAATATTTTCCTTCATAAGGATGAATTAATGTTGATGTATCAAAGGGAAATTTCGTTTGACAAATTCAAATTTCAATATCGTCGCCACACTTATATTAAGTTGATACAAACATTAGTGAAGGGATTGAATCTTACAACTTTTGCTCACATAAAAACGTTAGTTTTGTTGCATATTTGATACTACAACTTCGTTCGTGTTATGTTTGTAATTTGGAACTTGAAAGCCAGTTTTACGATAAAAAGTATAGACTAAACATTTAAAAATTAAAATTTTTTTTTGATATACTCGTTGCGACATCTATTAATGGTGGCAGAAATATTATTGTTTTTTGTCAACTTTTGGTGAGTAATAGAAATATGAAGGTATTTCATTCTATTAAGCTATTCCGGAGATATAATTTTTTTATTACTTCACAGAAACTTCTTTGAGAAAATATTTAATGTATTATACATATACGGCCTATTACAGTTTTATTACATGAAATCACTTGTTCACGTGTTAAGTGATTTAAATTTGTTAAATTGTTAAATTTATTAATGAACATTAAACGTAATATAAGAGTTTTATTATAATACGGTGTTCCCATTCCGATACTATTGAAAGGGTTTCCAAAAACTCAAATATTTTATGGTAAACTCACACTTTTGTGACAATATTATAAATATATGATTTTTTGCATTTTCAAATTAGATTATTAGAATCAAGTTCTTATTTACCTTAGTTTTATAAAAGAAAATCTTTAATGGAATACTGAAAATTAGCAGTAAAGTTCATTCTATATCCAATGGTTTTTCTAAGTAAATAACTTCAAGATTCATTAAAATTTTCCATCGAGCACACTAGACGGATTCATGGATCTACAGACATTCAAGCAATTCTGTGCGAGCATCCCTATCCCTAATAGTCCCTGGGCGGGCTCTTTCTTTTTAGAAGTGTCGCGATTAAGCGCTGAAAGGGAATCTCAGCACCCCTACCGTTCGTTCCTCTACGCGGTATGGCAATGAATGCGGCAAAAAAAAGACGTGCCAAATGCAAATTTAATGGTGTCGAGTGCCAGTTTTGTGGTGTTTTAGTTTTGAGCACCCACATCCCTCTCTGCACCCCATCCAACACCGCCCAGGGTACTCAAATATGCACGACAAATTGGGTTAATGGGCCCAATCACGGGGCGGAGCTGCTGTGCGACCCGGCATTGTTAGGTGGAAAATTTGCATGTTTACAAACACAAAACATTTTTTCATTGCCATAATGCGGCTGTAACGATTTACTTTTTTGCTCTTTTTTCGCCTTTTTCACCCCGAATATATGCGTGGTATGACGGGTAGTAGGTAAAAAAAAAAAAAAAAATAATAATAATAATAAAACAATTTAACTTTGTACTTACGGTCCTCGCCGACACACGACATTCCTGGAGCAGATGGCACATTCGGAAATACTGAAAAGAGAAAAAAACACAGAAAGGGATATATTTTATTGCGTGTGCACACTTCAAGGCAATTTTATGCTGATTTTGGAGCAATTGTTGCTTTTTAGGGGCTCCAGTGTGTCGGTAACAGCTTTTTAGGCTGTTACGTTCAACATGTATTTAAGTGGGAAGCCCCTGCGAAAGCAGACAGATTGTGGTTCTATTTTAAATTAAGATACACTGCATACACATCCAGGTTAGATTGCACATTGTATAACAAAAAAAAAAAAAAGCTAGAAGGGCTTAAGGAGTAGAATAACTCAAAGTAATGCAATTTAGGTATTACGTCACAATGTTTTCTTGTTGAGGTTCATATAGCTCTAGAGATTCAGTTTAGGAGTGTTAACACGAAACGAAATTAGTTTTTAATGTCAAAATGTTAAATAGACAAGCCTATAAATTAGACTTATCCATCCAATGCTCATGTACTCGTACGTTAACAAACCTAAACGGCTATGAATATTTATCAATATTTAGATTCTTAGCACTTAACGTCTTAACGATATATTTTTACCTATTTTTGTACTGAGGAATCACTCCATTTTAGAAAGGTTAATTTAATAATGAACAATTTTAGCATATTGCAAATCTAAAAATATTTCAAACAGCAAACATTTTGAAGAGAGGATACCAACAGACTACCTTTTAGAAAATAATCTTTTATATGTACCTTGGCCTAGTTGTGATTGAGAAAGATATCCAAATAGCAATTAAATACATCTAAAATACATGAAACAAAGTAAAAATAGTTACGCCTCCGTTTTGTATGACTGTCGGTATATCCGCAACTGCTTCACATAGAGTATGGGATAATTAACTTTCGAGCTAATAAAAATATCGAGATTCTCTTCGAAAAAATTCAAGAAAATTAAGTACTGTTCTTGAAAAGAAGATATTTTAGCTTTTAATTTGACACACTGAAACACTATTAGTTTAATGCGTTTTGCTGACATTCCACTTAATAATAATATTAGTAAATTTTTCTCTTGTAAAATTCGAATAAGTTGTTAAATAATTAACTTAGGTATGTATTCCTCGAGACCATTTGTTTAAAATTTTCCCGCAAGCACTTAAAGCAGTTTAAAATGAATTGCACACTTATAGTATTTTTGTTTTTTTTCAGTTTCTTACTTATTACTTATTGAAATTAATAATTAAATTATGCATATTCCAGTTTGTTTTTGATTTCGATGGCTTTTCGTTCAAAAATCGCCACAATTGCAATATAAATTCAGTGCAAATCGAAGGACAAGTGTATTACTTATTTCATACACAGCTACAACAATGTCTGTAAATACAGCTTTTTAAAATTATATTATGCATTGTAATGTAAAATAATTTGGCTTAAACGCGTCTTTCTTCAATTTTTAAATATTTATTAACGATATATTGTGTTGCAATCTATTTGTAATCATATAATGATAAAATAATCATAGAATACATCATTGTGAATGATAATCTTATAAATTATTTCGATTTAAAATAAAAGTGGTATTTTATTGATTAGCAACTTAAATTGTTTCCAGTAAATCTTTATCGGACTATGTCTTGAAGGAAAAGCAAATTTGTGCGCATTCAGTTTAAACACAACTATTCGATTATCTTAATTATCGCAAATGTATAAGAAATAATAACATATTTATTATTTTTGAGAATTACGAAAAAAAAAACAATTTACTGCCATTTTTCGGAATTTTTAATAATTTTGATTGGATCATAGTAGTGGATATTTAACTTAAAAACGTTAAGTAAGAAATTTTAATGTCACTAAGCTAAAGCCCTACCTAGTCAGTTGATTCCATTGATTTTGATAGAATTTGATGAAGTCTATCATTAGATAATTTTATTTTATGAGAAATGATAACATAACATAGCATAATCGAAAACATACGCAATAAAAAATAGATTAAAATTTCCTTTGCAATATCAACAGATGACGGAGGAAGGAATAGTCTGAAACCGAACCCTGATCGAAGACCCTTGGATTAGTTTTTGTTTGATGTAATAAAAGTTTGTAGTGAATAGACTTATAAAGCACATTAAATAAAACTTTCTTCGAATTTTCATATATTATAAAAAAAAGAATTAAAAAGACGCTACTTTTTTTTAGTTATGCGTAATATGCGTAATCTGTTGATGGCGCAGGAGGGAATTGTTCCGAACCACACCAACCCCTATGTAACCATATCACACATGCTAAGGTTCCGTGTTTAATTTGCAAGTTACCGCATGGAACAGCATCCCGTATCTTAGTACTTTCTCTCCATACATGATGTAAAAGATATTTAAAGGAAGAGCGGAGCAAAGTGAGGAAAAAGGAGAAATATATTTATTTTATCTTTAGAAATCATGATTTTGTATTATTATTGTATTATTATCCACTTAAAGCTAAGGAATTAAAATAAGCAAAATAATATATTCACATGGTTCTCCCACAATTTTCACCAAAACATTGCGGAAGTAGTACGAGATAATCGCGGCGGGAAGAACTATTAATTAAAAAAATACTGAAGAGACCTAAACCTCATCTTGTGTCTATGAAAGGAAGTTCTTTTTCTGATAAATGAATTTCTCAAAATAGGGGCTTACGTTGGCGAAAAAATTGGTTTTGCTAAATCCAATCTGTGGAAAATTTAGTAATTCAAAATATCGGTTTTTTTCAAATTTGCTTACACTAATTGATTTTAACGATAAAATGTATGTGGAGTTTTTCGGGAGTAGGTTAACAAAAGTAATAAATTCTACATTGCAGACCATCAAAATTTTTTTACGTTTTAACTTATTTCAAGTGCATTTCGTTCCTAAAAATAGAGTCAAAGCTTGATACAAGTAAATCTTTTTCATTGAGGTACTTTTTTTATTATGATGAATGGATATGAAAAAATATTGGCATCTCTATAGAAACATTTTAACTCTCATTTAATAAATTTAAACTGAACAAGAGAATCTGTGCAAAATGTTGAATCCTTAATGAAAGGTGAAACGTTTAAAGCGACTTTAACAAATCTTGCAGGATAATTGTTGAGCAAAAAGTTTAAATTTTCGTTTGTTCCTTTGAATAGAAACAATACATCAACTGATCTTCATCAAAAAGCGCTTTCAAACAAAATCTTTGCCTTTACTGCTGTCAGTCTGAACTGGCATTGAATTAAAGATCCGCCCTAAAGCAAAACAAGAATCCGTAAGTGTCGGGCAACAACTTATCAAAAAGCCCTATAATTTCCCTTCGGAAAGGCAAACATTTTTGCTGCTTTGTTCAGTTGACCCATTTCGCTGCAGGAGGAAAAGGCACTCCCCGAGCCATAGAACACCTTAAAAAATTGCAATTCACTGTCCGGGGCTCTGCATGACTATGCATCAGGACAGACAGGCCAAGCAGCACAAAAGTCTGCCAAAACGTCGTTTTAAAAGGATCACTGCTTTTGCCGTGTAAGTTTACACTTTATGGATGCGGAGGGGGTGGTAGGTGCCAGAATTCCGATATCCTTTCTCGGTCCTGTTCTCGGCAGCTAATGTGGGACGCCCCGAAAATCGAAACGTGCTGGCGACAGAAAGTCTCTTCTTAACAAAGTTTGCCCTTAGAGAGATTCGAATATGACTCCAAAAAAGGATCTCAGCCCCAAGAAGGGATTGTGGCGGTATTGAGGGCAGTGGGTGCCGACCGGGAAGTGATAGAGGGCGTCGAAAGTGGAAATGAAAAATTCAATCTGGATGATACCATAACAGGGTCGCCAGGGTGGTTGGACCCACCCCCATATTTTAAGTCAGTTGAGGCGTAAAGGAGAGCAGCCTGACTATTTGCTTTGTTTGTCTGTTTGTCAATTTGCTAGTGAAACACCGAAAGGGTAGGGCTGACAGCGAAGATTGAAACAGCATGCGATTCTTTTGCTTAGATCCCTTTTTTTTGGAAGACAGCCAACTAAAGCGATAAGTATACAGATCCTAGGGTTGGCTCGCACCGATGAAACTCTATATGTTTTGACGAATTGAGCTGTAAACGCTTTCAACTTCTCTCGGACATTTGATGTACAAGGTTGAAAATCTTAAAAATCAAGCTCGAGATTTCTTACTTTTAGAGACAGTGTGAGCAGTTTCTATAAGAACAGAAAGTTTCATTCATATTTAAGAAAATTACTTTTTGCTTTGTAAAAGCAATTATATTATTTAAAGCATTTAAAACATTCATAAAAGTGAATTATTTTTTTTTTGTTATAAAAATAAATAGTCACTTTTTATCAAAATTTTATCAATTTCATTTAAAATCCTCAGCTTTCAGTTGAGATAGTGAAGAGAACTGTCGACCGTTTGCATATACTTTTCGTACCATGATTTCCCAAATGGTATCTTTCGTCACGTTACTAAAGTCGTTTACAATGGATTCTGGGCTCTGACATCGCATTCATATAATGCTTGATTATAAAACTAATCTTAATGATGAGAGTTACTTTCATAAAAACTTATAAAAGACAGTGTATTATAACTACATTGGCATCGTAAATACTCGCATATCGTTTATTAACGCTTATTACAGACCAGCACGGATACGACGATAGAGGCGTTCAGGCATGATCCAGCACACCGTAGCATCATAGTTACCACTATACGGTCGAACAAGTATTGTGCCATAGGTTTGTACCTGTCATCAGTGAGGTAAAAATAACCTGTTTAACGACGGTGTAGACTATTTTCCCTTAATTTTAAACAAATTTTGAGTACTGAAAATATTTGAAACAGAAACTTATGCAAAGGATAACTTTTTTAAAATTGATATTTGTTATTATTTTGAAGCCTACATACCATTTTATGCTAATTAGATAGGTAGGTTTGACATCTTTATATGTATTTTAACGTATAATGTTAATTTAACGAAAGTGATGAAAATTGAATGAAATTGTTAGAATATCAAGAAAGAATTTAAAGGTTTTGTTCCCCTTATATAAGTCCTAAGTCCTCTAAATGCAAACAACCATTGATACAATATTTTGTTTTATAAAGCAACATAAAGTAGTCTTCATATTGAAGTTTTGAGATGCAAGTTTAAGATAGAAGATATTATTTTGTATCTTTCGTACATTCTGTGATTAGTTTTGTATTAAGATGCCGGGTTATAGGAGAATAAGTATTAACGTTCTCTTATACAATCACATGGAGACATGGATTAAAAAATTCGAGAAATATTCAGAAAATATAATCTTTCCAAACCGAGTTGAAAAACGATCTGCGATAATAAAGGGTTAATGATTTGCTTCGAAAGGTAAAATGTAAAACGTTACCTAAAAAAAATGATCTTATAGCTCGAAAATTTTGAACAAATCTATCTACTACTTCTTGAGTTACTAAGAATACCTCAAAAGAAACATCCATTGAATTAACAAGAAGTAGTTGAAAAAGCCTTTTATTAGTAGCAAAAATAAAACAAGTTGCTTAGAATTTGCTAAATTGTACGTATTGACAACAAACACATTTTGGAATACTGAAACTAAATTTTAATTTCAAACCCCAACAGCAACAGCGCTTTATTTAAAGGACTGCGAAATTTGACCGTAAAAGTGTTATGATTTTGGGTTATTTTTTAAATTTAGGTTGATAAGATTAAAACTGTTCAAGAAATAATACGCTTAAAGTTAAAAAGGAATTTTGAGGCTTTCTGCACAAAAAATGAGTGAGGTAATGACCCAAAATAAGTAGTAAGGAAATAAGTAGAAACGTTCATTTAGAATTAAAAGAGATAGATATGCAAAGAAAAATATGTCAGTTGTGTGTATTTCCAGGGATATCTAACTTTACCATTTTGAAAAGTGGTAGTTGTCTACTGAGATTTTCTTCATATTTCCACAATGTTTTGGTGTAAGTTGTAGGAAAACCTTTAAATAAAAAATGTTTCCTCCTGATTTATGTAAATAACTAATTCTATACGATTGCTGAAAATAAAGAAAATTTTACTTTACTTCGATTTGAAATTTCATGGGATAAATGTGTACTCATCACTCTCAATAAGTTGGTGATATTTGGGCATCTTTAATTCGTTAATTTAAGTCCATGAAGAGACCTCATACGCTATCTGTTCCTATTTGTGATTAGATTAGTAGTTTATAATTTTATACCATGTAAATATTCAGCTCATAAATCGGATAAATTTAGAGCTGTAGAAAAAATAGTTCCTAGATTTTTTCTCAAATATACAAATTTTGGCGATCAACCGTATTTAGCTGAAACATAAACCAAATATGGCTAAATAAAAGATATCCCTATGTCTTCATAATTTTGTTCCGAAAATAAATTTAAATGCCACCAATTGCGCGGCAATGTTTTATTATGCTATAAATTGTTTGAAATCTTAATGCGTGAATAATTCAAAAAGGCAAACATTTCGAACAAAAGCTAAAGGTAAATTGTATTTTAAATCATCGCTACTACTCCGACACCTTGTGCGTTTACAATTTTTCGCAATCTCCCGTATTCACTTTCTTGAGATTCAGTACGAGCTTGACATTAACACCATAAATTCCGGAGGTGTCAAGCAATCCGTCATTGGGGTAATTTTAATTTAAACCGTGTCACGTACAAGTGTAATTTTTCCGGCTCAAATCGGAACGTGGCACGAGTACTCCGTCATTCTGTACGGAACAGCCGGTAGATGGGGGTTAGTTACATATAAAGGGCAACAAGAAGAACGGGACGAATGTGAGGGATGGGAGAAGTCATTTTGTTAGACAAAGAAATTTCTGTTCCGTTTATTTTTTTTAAGCTTCTTTACAAACGGATGACGTACATCCGAGTACTGCACCTAGGCTGGGAGTGACGTCCTACAAATAGTGGCTAAATCCACTGCAGGTTCTAAATTGGACACTCCGGCAAAACCTACTTCAGCTAAGGGTGTCATTTTTCTCTGACAACATTTTGATTAAAACTTCGATGCTGGAAGTGCCAAGGAGTAATATTTTTTCCACGAACACCACCCTGCATCGGCTATTAAAAGGAAGACAAATTTACTTGCCCTAGATAGTTCATTAGCTCATTATATTTCAAGTACCGGGGCATAGTGTTTGATATTAACAAATTATATAGTAATAACAAGTACGTAACTTCGCGAGTGTAAATTATGATTGCTTTAAGAAAAGTAAAATGAAGCTTCTCGATGTAAACTGAAGTCCTTTTGGTAAAAATTATTACCACCAAAGCTATTTTACGGGAAGCGTAAGCTTTGTTATAACATATTTATTGAGTTGTATTATTTGTGTTATATTATTGATAATTAAACTAATGTCGGGTGATTTCCTATATTTGAATTTATGTCAGTTAAATTTTAAGTCTACTGATCTTAAACAACTATAGTAAAATTTAAGTGTTCGTAATCTGCTCTACCTCAAATTATTCTGAAAAAGGAGTTAATATTTTACGAATATTGGATTTTGTATCGTATTTGTAATTTCGTTGTCACTTGATGTATTTTACGCAAAATTTAAAATCTTCATATTTGTGAAAGTTTGTAAATTTCAAGTCACCCGAGTAAAAAACGTCAGCACAAAAAGAGCACCGAAAGACCACCAAACGTTTAATTACCACCAATATACAACCCAAATAGACTCGATTTTCTTTTGGAAAATTAGGAGCACTGATATACCACCAAATAAGAGACAGATATCAATTGAAAACTCTAATAGTCGATGGAAGCCCCAAAACACCACCAGAACATGATTGCATATAGAATGCCTTATTCAGCACCAGCCTTACTTATAAATTTATATCTGCACGAATTAAAATACGTCTAGTTGTCAAATAGTGGTATTTTATGTTGGTGCTCATTTGCTATGGAATTTGTTGACGATAGTAGTCATTTGGTGGTGATTCGGTGTTGAAGCTGAAGTTTAACTTGAAGTGTCGATTTAGTTGTTATTCAGTGTATAGGAAATTTAATGCACAATTTTTACTCGGGCAATGAACAACTTTTTATCTAAACTGATAGAAAAATGAAAAAGCATTTTATTCTCTTAGAATTTACAAGTATTATCTTTGTTCAATCTGATATGCGGTATTATTTAGATCGTTATATTTATATTTTATTTTAGTTTTTCGAAAACGGTTGTAGACTTCGGCGACAAATATTACATCAGCTACTCCAAATAATTTCCCATATCGATATTTTTTGAGATTTTGGTAACATTTTAAGTATCAAAACATACTAATTTTGATTTGCAATTTAATCAGTTAACTGCGTTAAATGTGTATATACGTCAGCTCTATTGCGGTGCAGTTGATGTGTATACACGTCGTGGAATATAAAAAATTACCATTCAATATAAAAACTTAATATTTCAGTAAGATGTAATCATTTAATATTATATTACCCTAATATTAACAATAAAACTGATATAAATTATTATAAAAAAAAAAAACGAAATACGTTCGTTGATATAAGGATTATTTCCTATATAATATATTAATTTTTGCAAAATTAGTTGATTATTTTTCCGGTCGTATTGTTTGCTTTAGTTTACTATCTACCCAATAACAATTGCAATAATTTAAATAAATTATGCAAATTATGAAGGCCTTTGGTAAGTTTTTGTTTGTTATAACAATATGATACTTATAACATTTAACAAATCTTTTACTAGATTTTATCTTGTTCAACATTCGACCTGTATACTCGTCACCTCTTGATTTTAATTACGTACGTACGATGAAGAGCTTTTAAAAATAAATTTCAAGGTTAACTGATTAAAAATTTCAAAATAAGACACTAAATTCAAAATCATCAGTTTGAGATTTAAATTAAATATACTATCAATAGTTACATATAAATTTTTAGGTATGTAGCTAGTATTCAGAACATAATCCGAAAGACTAGTTAATAACAAAATGTTCCCTGAAAAATCAAATCTCCATCGAAATTTTAAAAGAAATGCTAACGTGGTATTTGTTTTAACATTTAAAAATTAACGTACCTAAATTCTGATATTCGTTCAAATGATGGTATCATGTTCAATTCAATTGAAAGTTCTGTGTGTCTAAATGGTGTCACAATTTTTTCCAAAACTTCATAACGTGTGATTCCAAAAATTACGAATAACAAATTTGTATCAAATCACACTTTAAATAACAAACCCCATCCGTCATATTGTGGCCGCCTTTTTTAATAATTTAAAAATGTATCAACAATTTAACCAAATATAAATATCAATATCTTAAAAATATAACGAAATTGCATAATTACTGTAGGTAGTGCCAATATACAATAGGTACAAGAAATATTATTTTATTAGCTGATTATCATATAAATATAAATAGCTTTCCTAGTGCCATCTGTGAAAGCTTTTGAAATTTTTTCTCATTATATCAGTCAAATAGACTTAAACTGCATTGAGTGAAAACAAAGCGTTCATAAGAAGAACCTGCACTCGAACAAAAAAATCACTTCCTAGATATAGAAGAGGAATACTCCCCTGCCTGTTTGGCAAGTGGATGGCATGCAAAATCTGCATCTCGATGGGACTTCTACGAAGAAAGCCGACAAACAATGATCGAACATTGCCCTGATGTAAAACTGAGGTAGTCGCCTGCCTGCCATTGTTCAACCAGAGTCAGGAATCAGAGGAATTCCCAAAAGTTTTGAAGTGGTTCAGGAGCTTTATAGAAAATGCACTAGGCTTTCGCTCATAAGGGAGAATCTCTCCATTCCCCTACTTTCGACCGACCCTTTGCTTCCAGATGTCTACCTCTTTTCAAGTTCGATTCCTGGATTGTTGGGGTGAAGGCGGAAGTAGGGCCTATTCAATTCCGATTGCAAGTCCATGTACAGAACTGAGCAATGGCATATGGCTCGGCTGAAATTGCTCAAATCCCGGTAAGGGGCTTTTGTGTTCGAAAAACCGAGCATCGAGTAGTAATAACGCTATGACGCCACCACAACTTAAGCACGTGCATTTGAAGCCATGCTGGGTATGCATTTCGACCTAATCACAACGGGGCCTATTCATACATTTCTGTTGAGCGAATACGAATGAGTACTTGACAAATTTCGTACAGATGTATTATTTCGATCAACATATGTAATTACATAATAGGAACATTTAGTGTATAGTGTATTTAATGTAACTGTCACTTAAGTAAAAGACAAATTAAAATGTACCTCATTTGTCGTAATTGGTCCACTAGTTTAGGAGCTACAAGGCAACATTCATACCCAAAAAAAGTTTGGGGTGGTTTTCAGTGGGTATGTCAAAATGAGTAGAATGAAAGATCTGACTTAGACAAAAAAAAAATTGTATGGCAGGGGGAACTGAGAAGGATTTCAACCAAGTGATTCGTAAATTCTAATTTTTCATGGTATGCACATCACACTATTACTTTTATCTTTTGATCTACTCTGATAAATTCCTCCTCATCCGAATTGATCTGTGGAAAAATTTCCCTCAACCACCGTTCCTATTTCATTTTATGCTGCTACATTCGCCCAGTCCAGCCTCTTGATGCCTACAAACACTTAGCTAAAGTAATGGTGCCTTGGAAAGATGCCTTGTTCGCTCTTCCCCTCAACGATATTATAGTTTTGAGCGATTGAACCTTCCTCGTCTTCTTTGGTCCCTCCCTGATTATGATGACTTCTCCTATTTCCCCACTAATGTGTCTTCTGCCGTTGAGTCATTAAATATTGACAATCTTTCTGACTCAGGCTTATGCCAAATCAGTGGCGTGAAAAACCATCTTGGCAGACAGATTAATTTTGTTTTCACTTCCAACCCACCAACTCGTTCATTACCTAAAGCCTCCATCTTCTTTTTACTCTTGATTTGCACCACCCTCCACTCTTCCTTTTTTTTATGAATCATCAACCCATCTCACCAACTCTGCAACCCGCTTTCATTACAACTTCCGCAAAGCCGATTTTATGAAGCTTAACCTCCTCCTCAATCATTCCAACGTCCTCACATCCTTATCCCCAGTTGTCAATAAATAACAGCGTCACCTTATTTTACTCCGAGATTTTCAGCTGCTTATTCCAATGTATTCTCTTGGAACCCCTAGAGTCGCTTCTAATCACCACCCTGGTATGATAACACGCAATAAAAGGAAAAAACTATGGCATTCTTTTCTCCTATCAGAGTCCGATGCTGATCAATCTTTTTACGACTTCATTTGTTCCCTCTTTTCCGAACAGTGCGAATCCCTCTGCAATGACTACCTATCCTCCATGCAATCCAAAATTATTTCTGAGCCCAAACAGTTCTAGAAGTTCCTTAATGTAAAACAGAAATCCAACGGTTACTCCACAATCCTTAAGCTCGGCGACTCATCCTCATCTAAGCCTTCTGAAATTGCCAACCTTTGAGCTAAATTTGTGCATGAAAAACTTTCTTGACCTCAATATTTCGAAATGCCAAACGATTTGTAAGCGTATCTCCTTTTATCCCATGTCTTCTCTGGCGAACCCATTGCTTCTGTCACTTCCCTTTGGGATCTCGGTGTCATATGAGATAGTCAGTTCAACTTCTGTTCCCACATAGATCATTCAATTAGTAAGGCCAATTCTGTTTGGGATTGGTTAAACGTTGGTGTAGGAAATTCTCTAACCTTTATTTCATGTATCAGACTACTCCTTGAGTATGCCTGTCAGGTCTGGTCATCTTCGCAATCCGCATTCATTAATAGGATTGGATCTGTCCAGCGCAGATTCATCCGCTTTGCCCTGCGTGACCTCCCTTGGACAGACCTTCTTAATCTTCTCCCTTATGAAAACCGCCTAAAAGTAATCAACCTCCAGTCCCTAACCCAAAGTCGAGATGTCGCCGATATTGTTTTCGTTCACCAAATCCTAGCTGGTTCCATCGATTGCCCTGACCTCCTTCGCAGCATATCCCTTAACACTAACGCCCGTAACGTTAGATCTTTCGCTACCTTTCTCCTTAAAACTCATCATACTAACTATTCACTTGGAACCCTTTACCAGAATGCTGCGGATAGTCAGCAACTCTGCCGCCTTTGATTTCCATCTTACCAAAACCTTCCTTAAGCTTGCCCAACCCAACATTCTAATGAACCATTCAGTCTCCATGACCCCCCGTCTAGTCATAGTAGGTTAATTGAGTTTTTATTGTTATTTTTTGTTGTTATTAATTTATGTAACTTGTATTAGGCGAAATAAATACTCAATGTCTTTTCAAAAAATGTTAACAATGTTGGCCTACCATCATCCACTGCAGATATACTAGAAAAAGTAATATCCAACTTAACACCATTTCCATATCCAACTCTTCATTCAGAATATGAAAAAATTCAGAGGTATCTTTGAAATAGTTTGTCTACCAAGCCCGAACTATTTGGACCTACTGTAAAATCATCCTAATAATTCTATTTTGGAAAGTAAGTAATATTTACAATCAGCTTACATTACATCACAGTAATACTTCCCCTTAGATGTTATTTACGAAAGTTATAAACAATTTTGTTCGATTCTATAAGGTTTCAAGGAAGAATCTCAATATGATAAATTTTATATTCTAGTTATTTCTGTGACAACCAATTTTTGCACTTCTTTTTATACTGTGTGTCAGTGGGTACATATTTTATAAAAATATAAAATAAATATAATATTCGATGCAATAGGAAATACAACAAATCCAAAAAGGGTATAAGTACACAACCCTCAGCTAACTCAAAATCATTCTATCACATTCCGGGCAGTTTGAAACATTACAATCAAAAAGAAGAATATGCTTATAAAAATGGGGTAATTTCTACCTCAGACCTCAGGCCAATCTTCGAAATTAAAGCTGGCATGATGTTATCATCCCAATATTTTCCCAGCCTTGGACCATGCTTCAATGCCAAGCTTGGACCACGGTTAAGGATTGATCCAAGTTTGGGCCAATTCTTATATGCTACATGGGAAGCATCCTTTATATTGTGGCAATTTCGTAAACAACGAATCTTTTATTTTTACATAAGTATTATGTATATAGCATACCCCAAAATGCACTCCGTCAGTCGGAATCCCTACTGGATATGTATTTAAGTTTAATCTCAGTAGAATTGCTCTTCATCCACCTCTGGTGCAGAGCATTCGACAAATATTGCATCGGGTGTTTTACTGGACATAATTGCATTTGCGTGACACGACCCAATTAATCCGAAGAGTGATACAGCGGCTCCAGGCACACGCGATTCTAGAGGGTTAAATTTGGGCTGCAGAAGATTCTTATGGACGAGGCGAAGTTCGATTTCCATAACCTCATTCAATTTGATTGACAACCTTCGCTCCAGAAGTAGCAGATTGAAAAGTTTGTCTTGCTTCCGCCCAATTTGGATTCATTTCCGAGTATGCATACATGTGAACATAACTAAAGAGTTTCATTTTCCTGGATGGATAGGTAAACATGAATGAGGTATCAATCTTGTTTGGCTATGTTCAGTTTCATTATTGGGAGTTTCAGACCCCCCGGCGGAGGAAATGACAGTTCCTGTAATTACCACTGATTCAGATATTCTCTCACAAAGAAAACTATTTGCGCTTGTCGGAACCTGGGAAATCCTTCTTGCGACCAAAAGGGATCTTTAGGGACGATACGTGGTAATTCCTGAGGAGATGGATTTATTGAAGTGTTTGTCCCGGCTGAATTGAGGGATAATAGGGAACCCAATCTGGAAGTTGCTACAATTTTATAAGCAAGAGATCTGTTAAAGCCTGTACTTGGTTTCAAGTTAACATATTGCCTGCATTTATTTGCTTCGCCTCAATCACGTTTCATAGCCTTTACGTGCGACATTATATTTGAACATAAGAAAGGAAAATGTGCAGGATTCCTTTACATGAGACATTAGAGGAATAATTTGTTCCGGTTGATATGTCGTTCTTTACTTAAGAAACAAGGGCAACTCTAAATTGAATCCTATGCTCCTATAGGTAGAAGGGGATACTGAAATTGGAAAAATTAAAAACTTATGAATAACGTCCGTCTTTCACAGCCAATTTCTCTGAAACTACTTGACACAGAAAGTTTAAATTTGGCAGAAAAATATAAGATATAAAATATATCACATGGCGGGTAGTTTTCAAAGTTAAATTTGTTTTTTAATATAGGAAACAAGTTTATTTTTCAATCAACAATATATAATAATTTTAAAATTATTAAATGAGCTCAAATTGCTACCCTTGTTTTTTTAACTTTTAGATGTAGACGTTTAAAAAATAACTCACAAGCGGCACATATGATGATTTGCTCCATTTAGTCCCAAATCTGTAACAACTGCTGCTTAAATCGATCCATTACTACACCTTTTATACTTTCAATGTAACATAACATATAGCCTCAGAAACCAAAATCTAAGGGGTTTAAGTCCGGCTATGCTGTGACCCATTTCTGAACTAATATAAAATTCAATAAATTTGCTTGACAATATTCTTGAGTGCGTTTTGACTTATGTGATGTAGCTAAATCCTGTTGGAAATAGTATTTAATAACTGTCCCTAGACAAACCTGCAGCATGGGAAATTAAATGATTTCTCAAAAGGTATTCAATGTAGTATGCTGTATTATTCAATGAAAAGAAATGGAAGTTTATATTTTTTTAATACTGCTTCCCATTAGTTTGGACTCATTCTGAACTTGTACCGCCAATTTGGAAAAAACAATTTCATAGCCCGCGTGTTACGGCAACAGCTCCCGACATCCTTTAACTTTCGATTGTTTCTGCTATGCTCCCTATGGTAATGGTCTCACTGCTTCTTGTACACTTTTCCAAACTTAGGGTATTACGTAAGTAGAATTTCATTGATCTCATATCCCCTCTTTATAAGGTAAAATTATAGGACATAAGATCTTTTTTAAATACTTTCATTAAGGATTAAAGAACTATACTCTTTTTTAAAATGAATAAATAAGAATCATTGATCACTAGACCATGGGCTCTATCCAAGTTTCAACGTCATTAGCAAGAGGGGACCCATTTTCAAATGTCTGGTTTGAATGCGTTGAAAAAAATAAAAAATGTAGTTCTATAAATTTTAAATAATGGATATGATTTAAAATTATTAGTTATTTCTTATCTTAATTTGTCTCATCACATATCCATCCATCTCCTAAGCCTGTTTAGGTAATAATTCAATACCCTATTAAGTTCTCCTTTATTATCGTCTGCATCGAACTTCTTGATATTCGCTATTATTTTGCTAAAGATCGGTCTGGTTGTGTTGGTTTGTTCCGACTGTCCATTTACAATGTTTTTGGCCTAATTTTAAAAGAGACTGTTTTGTTATATTGAAGATTTCGAAGATTTAAGCTTTGTCATATAATGTTAGATTTTCGAAATTTGTTGAAAAACAAATTGTTTGCAAGCTCACCTTTTGCATCTATAGTGGTAATAAATGTAACGAAATTTAAATTTCAAATATATTCATATTGCTGTGTTTTCACCTAGCGGTATGTAGGTTAAAAGAAAAATACCATATAGGAAGTAATTTCTCTAAATTTCCCTAAAAATTAATGTTAAAACACCTTTTTCTTCATATTAATGTAAAAATGGTGAGTGCAAATAGCCTTTGATAATTTATCTCTTTTATATGTACAAAAAGCAAAAATCTAAAAGAGTTTTTGTTTTTACTTTTAATTAAGTTTAAGTGTGAAACGCTTCGTAGGGCGCTTCGTTTAATTCGTGCTTGACCAGATTCTTGACGCACCTTGAAATAAACAAATTTGAATTTGTTACGAATTTCATCGTTTTAACAAGATCCGTTAAATATTTGTTGAGCTTTGAGTAATGAGTTATCGTTTTCAACAATTTTTTTTAATAAAAAAAAAACGAGTTTAAAGTTTCGAGAACTGAGCGTAAACAAGCGTAGGTGAAGATTCACCGGGTCTAACATTATATAATATGCTGTAGAAAAATTGTATGGAGGTTTTTATATTATTTTAAAGGTATATCCTTCCAAGTTACTTTTACGTCTTAATTTGATTATACTTTTACAGCTCAATTGGAATTCATGTTTTTAGACCTGAAATATTTAGTATGAAAATGCTTCTCGAATCATCAAGGAATTTCATTGTTGTTCAAAATTTTCCCATGTCCTTGCCACGCTTAGAGTGTTTTCATGCGAATTTCATTATCCCCATGAATGTAAGCTCATAATCCATCCCAGTATGCAATAGCTAGCAAAAACTAGCCTTAAGCGAGATGTTTTATTGTTCCCACTGCGGTAAATTGCATTATTAAACCCAAGAGAGGTATCCCTCCGTTCCCCTCAGCAGTCCCATAGTCTTATCCGGAATAGTGCTTACGTGCTCAGAGCGCTTTAATGCATATCCATAATAATTTTATTGCCCAACATCAGCGAGTTATGCAATGATATTTTCCGCATTAGCCATTTCCCGTGAGAAAGCACTTGCTGCACCTAATTACCAACATAAAGTGGGGAACGATAAAAAAAGAAAACTCGTCTCCGCTCATGTATAACACAAGGCCAGCGAGAATAATCAAACTGATACACGTCCAGGAGAGATTGTCATACAATTGTCGACTCTGTATACCCCTACTCGATGGAGAGCATAATCCAACTTCTGAACATAATTCGGTTCCAAATTGTCCCACAATTAAGTGTACGTATATCGAGCTGATAAACGTTCTGACCCACCACCTTCTAAAGGAGCCATGCACGCAGTGGTGTTGGTCCTTTGGTACGGAAGGGGGAAGGGGCTTAGAGTATTTATGGCGAGCGATATTCAGTTACAGCATAAACATAACTCTGGCTCTGACCTACAAACCGATCTAGCATACAAAGGAAGGAGGGAATAGAGGCCGCCCAACTGATGCAAAACGCCCATAGTGGTGGTGCCTCCAGTGGCCGGGTATATGTATATAGCCACTCACGCCCATGTCCTGGGGTCCAATTCCGACATATTTTTAACATGGACGGTATGGTAGTAGCTTAGTATGGCACTACATACTTGCCTGGGTACCTAAATACTGCTGGTGGGCGATGTGAACGTTAGACGAGTCCCTCCTCGAGTAATGCCCATCGACTTTAACGAGTTTTATCTTTGCAGCCTTTCTCAGCTCTATGCAGGGCGTTATGATACCTGCCATATGTTTCATAATAGCGTTCCGAATATTGCGGGACACAAGCGTCCTAGATATGTGTGATATTCGAGACATAAAAGCGCACAAAAGCCGAGAAGCCAGCAAACGTGGTGCAAATTTTTCAGCATATAAATTCATAACTGAAATCACGAGTGTGCTATTGGTTTTCTATCTGATGTTGCTGCGGTACTATCACACTATGGTCTTTATACCTACACTATCTCTGAAAAAGAAGCACCAGCTTCTGTTCTGATATTTGCAAGATAAACCTGAATACGTGGCCAAATGACTGCAGAATCTATACATTCATCAATCAATCTGAAAAATTAGATTGAAACGTTCCCTTCCACAAACATCTCATATATTCTGCTACCACTGATAGTTAGTATTATTGTTGCGCTAAATGTCATTACAGAAAAATGGTCGACGGGTGGATGCGCACTTTCCAAATGTACAATAAAATCGACCATCAGTACGGACAGAAACCGTGGCAATTGGCGCTTTCACTTTATGTTTCAAAAAAGAAGTTTTTCATTGTTAACCAATAGAAATTTTTTTTTTTTTTGCAAAACTCAAAAGTATTAAATCATCAATGAAAATTCTCACTCGCTCGCTCTTTTTCTGCAAGATACTGCAGGGTATCCACTACCCTTTCTACAAAATATTTTAACCCGCCATACCATCCTTTTCGTATATGTGAGGCACCTATTTATAGGA
Source organism: Philonicus albiceps (assembly GCA_963969385.1). Taxonomy (NCBI): domain Eukaryota; kingdom Metazoa; phylum Arthropoda; class Insecta; order Diptera; family Asilidae; genus Philonicus; species Philonicus albiceps. The sequence continues at coordinate 12,741,533 of OZ017773.1, forward strand.
AAAAAGCGCTTCATTCTTTTCAACGAATGACTAAGTTAAAGTGGGAAAATTAATGTCATATACAAGCGTAATTTTTCCTTTTATTATCACTTACCTACAATTCATAGATCACACAGTGTCTCTACAACCCTGAAAGGGTTCCCTAGGGAAAATGCCCCTTTCTCATCCACCCATACCCTCATATCATCTGAAGGTTTGCGAACACTTTTTATTAAGCGAAGTAAAGGTGGAGGATATTTTATGCAGGCGAGAATTTTTGTTTCTCAGCTTTTTAGGAAATAACCGAAGTGATACCCAACACCAACCTGCTAGGTGTGCTCATAAATGGCATATTAATGTCTTCAGAAATCTTCTTATCTTCTCAAGGAGACAATTTGCCTGACAAAAGGAGCATGGTAGTGGCATATTTACGGGGAATCATTGACTACGTCGAGTCAGTGAATTGTTTTCCTCTTATTTCTCTTCTTTTTTGTACTCTAGGTAAAGGTGTGAAAAATTCAATTTTCGAATTTTCAGACAATATGACGACGATAGCATCTTGTCTCGGGGAATGAGTGTATTGTTTTTATTTATACCTATTACTTGGGCGGAATGGCAACGTGATATAAAATATGAAAAATTAAATATGAAGACATTTTGGAAATTTAAAATAAAAAGTATGACTGCCAGATCAAGTTTTTAGGATTTTGTAATTATTTGCAGTTTTTGATTTTATTGCTCTGGTATTATTCTTTAATTTTTCTTTTAACAATTTGCTTACCAGAATTTTTTTGGAACAAGATGTTATCAAGAAAGACTTACCTGAAAAATAAAAATAAAGTTATTATAGTATTTCCTAAGGGTAGAGTAACATATAATATAAGTTAATATTGTTATTGCAATTGTGGAATCAGTTTTGTAATCGAAATTTCAAAAAGCAAACGTTCAAGTTTCTTGTTTATAATTTCTTTAAAATTATAGGTATATGTAATGTAATACATTATTGAATATACGCTTTCCAATAGGTTTTTATAAAGAGCGCTTTTCTCTAAAAAAAAAATATTAACCCTTTGCACTCGAGGGCTCTGGAGCGGAGCCATTTAAAATTTGACTTCAAACTCGACGACTCCGCAATCCGCAATGAAGACTATGCAAATAATTTTCAATTCATGACATAAAGAAAAAATCAAAACGTAACAATTTCACCTTTCTTTTTATGCGCACATAATTTACTTTAATATGTTTAATAATATTCCATTGAAATTTCTTCGAGTTATATGGTAATATGAATGAAAAAATGCTTCGAGTGCAAAGGGTTAATATTTCAAAGTAGTGTATATAAATCAAGTAATGTATGTATATTCTTGTCAGGAAAGCAGATTCGCCACAATTCTGAATTTCAAATTTTCGAACAAATGGAATACAGTGTCAAAGTACTTCTTCACAATATCCTTCGGGGATACTTGACGAATTGAGACGAATGTACTCGTATTAATAATTTGGAAACGTCTACAAAGTCCGATGCTGATTGTCCTGCCAAAATGTATCCAAAAATTTGTTATTGAAGATTATCGTGTCAAGGTATTTCCATGATTGAAATGTGTTTTTATCATATTAAAAAATTGTTAAAAACGATTTTCTTAAAATCAGATAACGAACTTTCTCACATTCGTACTGTTAAAATAATAAAAATATTTTACTTTTAAAATGGGCTAATTGTAATAAATAAATCCATTTTCAACAAATGAAATTATGGAAAGAAAAAATTAATGGGGCAACGATATGGCGTTCTATTAGTATAAATCGAAATTGAATAAATATCAAATTTTTTAATTAATAAGGTTTTGATTATTTCGAGTAATGTGTGGTATAAAATAACTGATTTCTGATATTAATACCATTAGCATAGAAACAAAATTCTTTTGTGTATATTAGTACTTTATCGTTATAATTATTATTTAAATTTAATAGTAGTTTGAAATTCGGATGAGATCAAATTTAAATATTATTTATAACAATTAAGTACTAAAATACACAAAATAACTTTTTTCTTCAATAGTTTCATTTTACTATTATAAAAAGTCTTAAACATATTATTAAGGGTTAAAAGTACAACCTAACTAGAAGCTTACAGGTGTTGAAATTGGAAATAAGCAATGCTTTTTAAGTCCAGAATATGTCCTAGTCTTAATGATAATAGGAGGTAAGCAGACTTTTCTAGATAGAAAATTAGAAGATTTGTTAGGCTTTTAATAGGGCTTATTGTTTGTATTAAAATATATTTATAACAATTTTTTTTTGTGAAAGAGTTTTGTAGAGGGTATTCTAACAAAATATTTCAGGTGAAGTATTTTAAACTTTTGTTTGATAATTGTAACTATTTTTATGAACGGACAATGAGATCACTGACAATTGAGATCTGGTTCAAGTGAGAAAGCGATTTGTAAGTTTTGAAACAATTATATTACGAATATTAAAAATGCATACACGTATGTTATATAATCTATATATTCAAAATTTTTTATGGTCGAGGAACCGCCAAAAGCAGTACTTTTAGTGTATCTTTACGAAAGTCTTCGAAATTATCCTGATTTATAATCGCACCAACCCATTTTTTGCACTCAGGCAATGAAACTAATTTTACTTTCTTGCAGGAAAAGTTATGTGCCTTCATGAAATAATCAATTTGTTGATTCAGTTGTTCATTTGCTTTGTCAGCCTGAAGTTCTCCTGCCAAATAAGCCAATGCAATAGCGATTATCAAAACTACCTTCATATTGTAAAGGTTTTAATCCACTTGAGTGAATACTACAGATAGATGAACGAATCGGCTGCTTTATATATGAAAATTTTGAAATAAAATCCGAAAAACACAATTTCTGTACATGGATGCAATGTGTTGTTGTTTAATATTGTACTAGTATGCCCATCGTACTTGTATTTTAAACATGAAGTGAACTTTTACCATAAGTCGGTATAGTGAATTGAATGAAAGGTAATGGTAAATAAATCTTAACGGGTAATGTAGAATCTTAAGGTGAATGATCTTCGTTATATTATAATTATATATATTATATTTTAAATAAATTGAAGAAAATTTTATAAGGAAATTACAAAATATATACCAAAGTAAAGTTGCTAAGTGTGATGCTTTTTAAATTTAATTCTAATGGAAAATTTTAACTTTAAACTTTAATGAACATGTCATGTTTGGAGGAAGGTAGTCATAGAGAACGAAACTTTTGTATCTTCCTCAAGTATAAACTACTTTGTTTTTGTGAAGAAGACACAAGAGCGTTTTGTTTTCTCCTCCAAGTGTGACATGAGCATTGAAAGGTATGTTTCTGGACTCTAAGATATTTTCAGATTAAATATTCGCTCCCATATATAATTCTTACTGTAATTGTAAAAGTAAACCATAAGTAAACTTGTTTGTTTCAGTCGTTTCTGACGTCTGTGGCAAAAACAACGAGCCATAGCCACGCTGATGAGTTGAGGAAGACACAATTCGCTATTAACACGTTCCCTGCCAGAATTTTCAACAAAGCTTTCGTGAGAGACTTACATATAAAAAGTCATTTAGTAAGAGAGAGCTTTCATTTGTGTACTATTTTCGGTACACGTGGCAGGGAACGTGTTAATTGAAGTTATATAAAGCCTGTAACAAAAATATGTCTCTTCTATTAGCGTTCAGCCAGTGTGGCCTACTTGGATAAAGATAACAACAAATTTATTTACATGATTATCAATATTAACTAACTTATGCACAATGAACTTGGTTTGATTCACTAATAAATTAGTGGAAATGCAGCGTTCCAGTAGTTCGGTTCGTGAACAAGTTGTGCACGAATAATAGTAAAAAACCAGCAAGTATCCCTTTCAGTATTGAGGAAAAAATATAACTACCATAATAAAGAAAAATTGTTTATATTCAAAAACAAAAAGGCCTTCTAATATATTAAATGTTTGCCCGATTGAAAAATATTGAGCAGTTATCAAAGAGAAATTAAAAAAAAAAATCTTTGGACATTATTCGAGCATTATTCGATACTAAGCCACCACAAAAACAATTCAGCAATAGAAGCATTCAAGAAATACTCAATTAAAAATATAAAGCTTTGCACTTAATGTTAAAATAAAATTTCATTAATATCTGGTAAGTAATTTTAAATTTATACACCACAAATCTTTTCGTTATAGGCTTATATGTATATTAAAATTGTATTTCATTTTCCCGGGATTTCGTCCGTACAAAATATTTGTTCTAAATATTATTCGACTGAATATAACTAAATCACCAATCTATTCCATCCCCTCAGTAGTTCAATTTTGAAAAATGCTGAAGTTAATTTTAATTGTGGAGTATTTATGTTTAGTTTCAAATAAATGCGGTCAGAAAAAGATATTTTTTCTCCCACAAAAACTTTTATATCCTGTTTACCCCCTTACCTCTCTTTATGATAATTGTCTGAAACCTATCCTTTATATTTTAACCTGTTCTCTACCAGAATTTCCTTGGAGAAACATCCACCACAGCCCAAAACTTTTTTCGCATTATATGGTATCAATTCGAATAGACTTATCGGATATATATTTAGAGCATTCTAAAAAATTAAAATAAACATTTTTTTAAACTTGTCCACATTTTTCATATATATTAATGTTTTAAAACTTAGGAATTCTGTTCAAAGCATAACACATTTCAAACTATCTTTATAAATTGACCAAAAATATGACGGCGGGTTCTGATAAGAAAACGCTGTCACACATATGTAACGGTTGATAGCGAATGAGTTAATCCCTTTAACCCTGTGGTTGAACCTTATTGTGATCAATCAATTTTTGGAAAACGAGAAAAACAGATTTATTATTATTAAATAAAAACACGAAAAGAGGCCTTGTCCTCCTATTAATTTACTGCTGACATAAAAAATTACGATCACTTGTACCTTCACATTATACTCTAGTGGATAAAGTAACGCATTCTTTATTATTTGTATACATTTTAAATAAAATAAGAAAACGCTTTTCTTCAGAATAATCACAAATGATATAACTTCATATGTTAAAAATTAAGAATACTTCACTAATATTAAGTAGTTACTTTACGAGTCGTATGACAATTTTTAAAGGGTCTTAACTTTTTACGCACGACAACGCATATGTATGTAAATTAAAATACGACAAAAATATTTTTCTCTACTTTGAATGTTGCGAGCACCAAATGTAACCAATTAAGTTTCTCTTTAAAATACCCAAAAGTCCTTGAAAATTTTCTTTTCCTTACCTCGAAAAGCATTCACCTGCTGTAGGACTTTTACCGGAAACAATTTAAGAATTTTCCGCGCTAGATATGCTTCGTAAATTCGCTTATTGGCGCACAAGTATACAAAAGAAAAAGTTTCATAGCAAAAATAACCAGGAAAGCGATTTTAATAAAATTTTAAGATGAAAACTTTGTGGAAGAAATTTTCTTTCATTCAGCTGAAGGTTGGAGAGATGTGTTTCCTTGTGCGTGAAAAGTAATGTGAAAATATACCGCAGGGAGTAATTTAATTAGTGATTAATTATTAAACAAAAATTCCATTCTTTTGATTAACGATGAAGGTAAACATTTTTTAGATAGGATGGTGAATGCTCCCATGTGATTAAATGAGTTTAAAAATGCTTTGACGTATAAAGCAATCATACGATATATGTATCGTATGTATGTATGTACCATGTGCCATGTACCATGTACATGGATTGGTCTGTGCCAATGAAATCGAGACTTTGTGGCAAAACTTTTATTATTTTAATTTTTTTCAGGAGCAAGGTTAATCCCAAAAACAATTAAATTTTCGTGATTTATTTCTAAAACAGCTATTAATATTATATGGATATCCTATTTAAATAAATTTTAATAACTTATACGCACATTTTTGAAATTGTTTTAAAAATTACAGTTCACAAATTAAGTTCTTCTTAAGAAATACGTAGTTCATAGCGGAAATGTAGTATTTTGGAGCAGAATCCACAATTATGATCTATATTTTAGGTAGCGTATTTATAATTAGAAAAAAATACACTTGAGATCATAAAAATCGCACTACCAACGTAGTTCCAATAATGCACATAATTGAACAAGGTAGGCTAAAGAAAGGGATGCAATAATGTGAATTGGCTTTGTGGGGGTACAATAGCAACCTTTTCGGTGAAAGGATATTCAGTTTAAGTGGTGACAAGGATAAAGTGAAATGCCCGTAAAATACAAAAAGTTTTCTCAAGGTGAAAAAAGTCAACATTTTGACTTTGGCAGATCAAGGTCTAACGTACCATCAGATAGTTGCTAAAATAGGGTATAGCCAGTAAACCATAATTCGTTTGATGAAGAATAAGGAAAACTTGGACCATCTGGAGGAGAGACAAGGAACCCATATTAACTAAGAAAATGAAGGTGTCTAGCATGGATGAAGAAAGACTGGCGCGTGATTTGGTCCTAAGAAAGCAAATTTAACTTATTATGTGAAGACAATTTACCAAACGTGTGACGTTCAGCAGTACAAAAGGTTTAAGCAGAAGTGCACGATCAAAACAGTAAAGTTTCCTCAAAGTCAAATACTAGTATGAGGAATGTTTTTCTACATAAACCAGCACCCTAGGTCCTCTGTACTTCGTTGATCGAACAAGTCATAAAAGAATTTTTGATTTCCGCCATTGAAGAGCACCTTTCGCGTATTGAAAACTGTATATACAATTTAATTATCTGTAAGTTATGTTTAGTTAAAAATATATCTAATTATCTGTATATTTCTTAATAAATATAATTCCATTTGAAAAACTACGCACATTTTTATTCAATTTTATTATATGCATTTCAAGTGGTGCGGTTTTTATGACAACAAGTGTAGGTGTTGTGTGATATGGTTATTAAAAAATTAATCAATTTATATTTTATGCATAGCTTCTGGTCGTGGAGCTCCTAAAAGAATTAGTTTCATTGTGTCATTCTTGAAACCATCCATATTATCATCGGTTATGGCCACGTCTTTTCATTTTGTGCACTCAGGTAGCGAAGCCAAATAATATTTTTTGCAAAATCGATCATGTGCTTCAGTAAGTAATTTCGCGAAGTCGTTTACACGATCAATTTCCTTTTGGGGTATTATCCCTCCCACTAGGCAATCTATCACAATAACAATGATCATAGCTGTCTTTATTTTCAAAATTTTCGAATAGATACTACAAAAAAACAATAGAACCGACTGTATTACATATACATATGCAAAATTTTGGGGTACAATTGTACAAATGTTTGATTAATCCGCTAACTACAAGTATATTAAACATATGTATATCTCTTAATTTTTTTTTTGTTTTTTTTTTATTTTTTAATTTCAAATATCTGACGTGGTAGATATTTTCTTTGACAAAATTATCAGTCATTCAAGTGTAATTTATTATACTTTTCAACATATTAAATATATTTTAATTATTATATTTCCGCAGCTTTATTACCTCAGCTAAAAAAGAATGTAAGATTTTATGTTAATAGAGTTAAGCAAAATTAAATCTAGCCTGGAAACAAAGTAACTGAATGATTTAAATCCCAACAAATCAGTTGGTGACAATTGCATGATTGGGCTCAAACACAGCAGATAGAAGAACAAACACCATTACTTATATACTGTTTGCACAGGCTGTGTTATTTCCCCATGACGCATTGATAATTTGTACGTACTCTTAGTATTTGTTAAAATTGTTCGAATTACCTGAAAAGAGGGGTAAGAGCAAGTGGAAGAATATGTATTGCACTTTAAAGGGAGGAAATCTACTCAGGATATCGATTCCAAGCTTTATTTTGGGAATGTTTTCTGAAGAAAATAAGTATATATATATGTATTATAATTACAACGTGTATGTAAACGCCTTTTATTGGGAAGCCCTAAAAAATAAAGAATTGACAATTTCGTGATAAAAGTACTCAATTTTCTTTCATTTTACTAATTATTTAGCCTAATCGAGACTAACAAGAAAAACGCACCTCTTTGAATAGAAATGATTAATCAAATAGTTTTTAAGCAATCATGGTTGAAGTCTCGAAAGAGTAATTTCAATAAAAACGAGTGTAAAAATTTGAATTTGATTTTGAAACTTACATCAATTTATATTTAATCTGTTTGCAAAGTTAGTTATTAATAACATTTGAGTTTCTACACAGTACTAATACTAAATAAACAGTATGCTTTTATACCTATGTAATACTAAACTAGAAAACATACAGGTAGGGATAGCTACTACTCATCGAGCAGCTTTGCAGGCTTGTTCTGCAATAGTTATGGGGTAGAAGATGCACCATATGGGCTGTGAGCGCTTAAACATCTTTGTTATATTGGGAATAAATAAATAATAAAATATAGTAGTTCTACAGTCTAAGATCCATTTACAAAAATTGACAAATTTTCAATTTTTACATACACAGATTTCCGTCTTTGAGGTTAGTTATTCAAATTTTCCAGATCAAAAAACATATTTTGGTAATAACAACGTACATATAATTAAGGGTAGCAGAATATAAGGCAATATTAAAACATATATTTTCTAATGGCCTTTCATTGGAAAACTACGTCTATATTCGTGCTGCATTTGATTGGCGACGTATGTTGGCTGACTTTCATTTCTATTACTAAAATATTTAAGAGAAATGTAATTTTAGTTGATTGTTATAATTAGTAGTTGAACTTCTTCTTACACGAAATTGAGGTTGACGTTAACGTTTTAAATTGTCGGTATCTAATAGTTATATAGATAGACATCTAGTAGTTTGCAAGCTATACATTAGTAAGAATATTAAGTAAACGTTGTAATAACAAGATATCAGAAGATAATGAACACCTTAAGCTTTTATCAGTATATAAGAATTTGTATCAAATTTTGGTTTCCACGTCATAACCATAAACCCATGATTCGTCACAAGTTATGACCATCTGGAGCAAATTTGGGTTGTCATGGACAGAGTCCAACAATGTTAATGAGTTGCTGCTTTTGGTCGAAATTGAGCAATTTTGGCACGAATTTTGCGGCTACCCGTCTCATGTCCAAATCATTGGTAAAAATCGAATGGCACGAGCCAATATATATGTTTAGGTTCTCAGCAACTTCTCTAACAGTGATTCGACGATTGGCCAATACTATTTTCTTCACTTCTTCGACGTTCTCCTCCGTTGTTGATGTGCTCGGGCGTCCGGCACGATCTTCGTCGTTCACATCTTCTCGGCCCTCTGAGAACATTTTGTGGCACCGACCAACGTTGATTTGGTCCAAGATAGCTATGCCACAGTCAACATTCGAAATGGCTTCGCGCATTTAATTTTGTTTTCCAGACAAAATACAGATTCTTTGATACAGTTTTTGGAATAGCCAAAAATCGAAGACAAGCCAAAACACGTCCAAGCATAATAGCTGTCAAAAATTAATTGAACATTTAAAATAGCCGAGTTTGTCAGCATAACGCCACAAAAAAATCGAAAATCGAATATACGTAGCCCGCGGAAATTCAAAATTCGCAATACTTTTTGAACAGTCCTCGTACAACACAAAATTCTGGAGTTAATAGTAAAAAATGTATGAATTATATTCCTATATTTATTTTTTTTTATTTTCATTTTATTGAAAATTAATAAAAATATTGAATTATTTACTGCCGCGAATTAGTAGATAAATAGTAGCCCAATAACGAGACCGATCCTATGAGAACAGTAAGTTTAAAATGAAAAGTGTTTTCAATCAATGTAAACGGAATTTTCATTAAACAAACCATTAAACAAAATTACAAAATTGCTTTTTACTGCGATTTTTGCATTTATTTTATGTCATAACATAATTATTTTTTCGATTTTTGTAATTATATTTACTTTCGGAAAATATACAAAATTAAATTCATTTGACTCATCAGAGTCATCAGAGTTGTATCTTCCCTAAAGAGTTATGTTTTCTGCAATAATTATACAGTGATTTTCAAAGATATAATCGCACCGCTCCCATCTACAATTAAAAAAAAGGAAATAATAAAAATGACTGACACTACAAATTGTGCTTTTAACTTTTTTCAAAATGTACAAAAGATTTATTTCATTATGTTAATTTACGATAAAGGTAAGCATTTTTTAGATAGGATAGTGAATGTTCCCATGGGATAAAATGCATAAATTGTTTTCCTTGAAATGATTTTAAAAATGCTGTGACGCACAAAGCAATTGTTTTTACATTACCTTAGTACACCCATTTGCTTCAAAAGCGTATGGTATATACACATATGTATGTGCATGGATATGCGTTCGGTCTGTACCAATAAATGTGAGACGGCAAAACTTTAATTTTTTCCAGGGACAAGATGGAATCTTTATTATTTTTAAAATTGTTTTGATATTTAAAGTGCATACAATTCAGTTCTTCTCAGCAAATAAGTAGTCATAGCGAAAATGCATCGTTTTGGAGTAGAATTCACATTGCTCTATATTTTAGTAAGTACATTTACAAAAAGGAAGAAATATGTGTTGTATAATATGTTTATTAAATTAATCAATTAATATTTTAGGCATAGTTTTTGGTCGAGGAACTTCTAAAACTGTTAGTTCCTCAACATCTTTTTGAAAATCATCAATATTATCCTCGTTAATGACTACACCTTTCCATCTTGTGCATTCAGGTAGCGAAGCCAAATGATCTTGTTTGCAAAATCGGTCATATGCTTCAGTAAGTAGTTTCGGGAAATCGATAAAACGACCAATTTCTTCTTGCGCTTTTAGCCCTCCTGCTAGGCAAGCTATCACAATAACGATGATCATAACTGATTTCATTTTTAAAAATGTTGAATAGATACTACGAAAAAACAATAGAACCGACTGCATTATATGCAAAATTTTCGGTACAATTGTACAAATAAGTATTTGATTAATCCCCCAACTACGAATATGTTATACATATGTATATCTATTATCTCTTCGTTTTTGCTGTTAGTATGCGCTGCATTTCCTAAAGTTCAATAAGTGAACCATTGAAATGCTCATACTCATAAAAAGCAATCTTGGAAACCATGGGAAGTAGTAGAATATCATCTTATAAACAACATAAAATGAGATTTAAACAAATATTTTTTTGCTTTCCGGTCAAAGAACCATAGGTGGTTGTTTTATTTTTATTAGAAATTAATATCATCATTAATATCACAAATTATTTTTTAACTGAAATACCTCAGAATTGGTAGGAGTATGTTATTTGAAGTGCCTTATGCATTGTTAAAATTGTGTATTTTTCGAATTAATGACAATTCTACTGAAAAGTCTATCATATTGGCTAAATAAAGCTGCATAATACAAATTCTAAACAATTTCGCGAAATATAGGAGTTTGATCTTTGGAGTTAGCTTAATTCTGTGTGCGCTAGGTGGGTCCAAATTTGTTGTAAAAATGGGAAATAGCAAAATAGTGTTCAAAACCGACAATTCGTTAAAATTATAGATTTTTTTATTATTCTCTACATACAATTACGCGAACTCGTCTTGGCATGGACTCTACGTATGGCGTCAATATCTTATTCGTTTTTAACGATCAAGCATTATTAATTGTTCCAAGTTATTAAATTGACGGTTGTCGGCGTAAAATTTTTGGACGAGACAACCCTTAATCTTCTCCATTGCGTTGGCAATCGTAGAACCAACTGGCCAATCTATCAAATCAATGTTATGATTTCAAAATAAAGCCTTTGTCCCGTAACACTTTTGTATTTTGTGAGAATATACTATATTATGTTTCTATCATGAAAATAAGCACGTGCCAATCTTATTAGGTTGAAAATCATTTACGTTGTTAGATTCAGTAAAAACATCTTGAAGTAAGTTAAGTACCTTAACTTTAATTTCATGGTATTGAATATACGAACGGAATTTAAAGCGTCAATTGCAAAAAGAAAATATAAACTAAGACTTAGTTGCTCCGAGCACTACTAAAGTTTTACTGTAGCATATCTTAAGAACAAGACCCACAGATAATCATAAGAGTAAAAAGTTACGGACATTTTAATGTTATTTAACTAAACTCTGTTCAACATGTCTCATAAATAATATTTTTTTTCTATTAGCAACAGAGCAGCCGTTTCAATTTAATTCAATATTTTTAGTTAAAATTTCACCTCAACTATGTATTACAAATTACGTTGCAATTAAAATTAAGACCTACGTAATTCTAAAATGTAAAACTGTTCAATATATCGTCTAATTTGCAAAATATTGAAAATATTTCAGCCAGTTATTGATTAAATTCGCACTCATTCGGTAGATTGAACAAAGAAAAGGAACAATACGACCAGCTGACAGTCAATTCAAACAATCTATTTGTACAGAAATGGTGTGAATATCGAATTTCACTTCAAAATTCCCAACAATTTTGCATATAAGGCGATCGATTCTATTAGTTTTCTGTAGTAGGTATATAATTTCCAGTAACTTAGACAACCTTTGAGACGAAAATATAAAAAATGAAGTCTACTTTGATAATAGTTATCGCAATCGCTTACTTGGTAGCAGCCCAGCCAGTAGATGATGTAGACCAGGCGAAACTAGATCCAAAGGAGAAATACATTGAAACAATAATCTCCCTGCATACTAAGTATTGTGAAGAAGAGCCTTTGGCTTCCCAGCCTGAGTGCACGGAATGGAAAGGAGTGACTATAAATGAGAATAATTTTGGAGGTTTCCTGAATGATACCATGAAAGTAATGCCAAAAGCAACACTATACGATTCTAATTAAAATAACAATTATATATTTTAATAAATATGAAACACGACATATATAATGGAATTTTATTTTTTGAAAATGTTTATTATTTTTTTTTTAATAATTTGTCTTGAAAAAACACTTATACGATTTTAGTTTACCTGCTGCACAGACAAAAAATTTTTTATATTGGGTGTGAGAAAAAGTCCATTTTTTCGGTAAAAACAAACATTTATTTAGCAAATATATTATATCTGCACATTAATCAAAGTATGCTCTATCGGAAGCTACGCCATTTGTCCATCTTTTAAGCAATTCCCGGATTCCATCGCTGAAGATATGCTCGTCCCAAGAGGCGATCCAATTTTGAAGTCAATTTCGGATATGTTCATTTATTTATTTATTATTGGAGTGGGCGAGACGTGTAGCCTCGAGTGTTCAGATATTGTCCATTGCACTCATTGACCCATTGTGTTCGTAGAGTAGAATACCATGGTTATTCGTGGGATTCGAGCCCACAGCCTCTGGAACGGTAGGCCAGCGCGTTAACAACTGATCTACCGTAGGCCATAAGAATGGAACCATTCTGCACTAAGGACTGTCTACATCGACCGGAACATATAATAATTTGAAGACGTAATGTTTGGTGAACACGGCGGATTCTGTAACACTTCCCAGTTCAGCCCTTCTGAGTAATTTTTAACCGATTCAGCAATATGTGGTTTAGCATTGTAATGTTGCAAAATTATCTTACCGCCTTTTTCTGCAATAGTTTGCTTTAAATGGATGAGTTGCCGTCTGTAAACATCGCCAGTAATGGTGTCAGAAGGTTACAGCAACTCATGATGTACAATATATTTTATATCCCACCAGATACATAGCATAACCTTGTCACAATAAATATTCCACTTTAGATACGATGGACCAGGTTCATCAGGCTTTAACCAAGCCTTTTTACGTTTAGGATTCTCATAGTGAATCCATTTTACATCTCCTATAATAATTCTATATAAAAGAAACCCTTTCTTTCTTGTCTTTGTAGCAGCAGTTTCACAAAAGGTCTTTCGGTATTCTTATTGTCTATCGGATAATACATGTGGGACCAATTTCCTTGTTTTTGAAGAAATCCCATTGCTTGTAATCGTTTCTCAACAGTTGATCGTTCAACATTTAATGCTTCTGCCAATTTTGCTTGAGTTTGGCATGAATTTCAATCAAGTAATGCTTGCAATTATTCATCTTCAAATTTTTTCGGCCTACTTTCACGTTCAAGGTCTTCAAAATCAAAAATACTTTCCCTAAATTGTCTGAACCATCTTTTGAAAATACCATCAGAAAAAGCGTACGCTTTCACAAGTAAACGATGACTTTTAGCAGCGGATTTCTTTAAATTATAAAATATATACGCCATATATTAGAAATTTGAACTTTCTTTTTCTCATACCCATATCAATAAAAATTACGAAGAAAGGAAAGAAGAAAAAGCAATAAATGTAGACACAAAAATGACTATACGAGTATTAAGAAAAAAATGTTTTTCTACTTTGTTCGCTATTAACCAATTAATGGCCAAAAGTAAATTTTTGCGTTACCCGTTTAACTTTTACTATACATAATTGTATGACCAAAATCAAAAGAACTTCATATGACATCTATCTCACCTTTCGACATAATGTGAGAGTGTGGGCGAAAGTTGGGTGAGGTAAAGTCCCTTCAGCGGATGCCCGAAAACACATTTCTCTTCGAATGGGACCCACTCATCTTTTGATATTCAGAAGTAATTTATAGACCTGCAACGCGTGTCCCGAAGAAGACTCCTATGATAGATTGATGTTCTTTACCGGAGCCCTGGCCCCGAATCCATCAGCACAAGTGAAACATTTATCATAGGGAAGTCTGGTTGGCTAAAAATATACGAAGGTCCCTAGGATAGGATGCGAGGAAGTGGTGTCCCCCCCGGGCACGACACTTTTCGCATTTTCATGCACACAATATCTGTTTTCGCTGTGTTTGCCGGAACTGAATAAAAAAGTGAGTGGACCCGGCCGGGGCAGCAGAAAAAGTCCTAAACAAAGGGATTCAGATGGCAGGGGGAGGGGGCCAGGTTCAAAGGAAAACTTTGTACTATCGCCATCTATCACGGAATTTTGATTAAATTACGGAACATGAGTGCCCGCAGGACATCCTGCTTGGGAGTTGGGCCTGGTCAAAGAAAATAAACTTTGTCTCCATCCTCAAAAATAGAGCTCCGGTTCCCGGGACATTTGTAAGCGAGTGGCGAAGGTGATAGACGTCACTGTCTCGCCAGGATGACAGAATATTTCATGCATACACCGCGCCGTGATAGACGACGATTCGGCAACGCAATTTTTTTTTTTTTTAGGACGCCCCATTTTTTGTCCCCTCTCTTTTCATTTTGCACCAACAATTCAGAAATGATCCCACCGGAATTTGTTAGAGAAAGATGGGGCTTGAGGGTTTTGAGGTGTGGGATGGCACCTGTCGGCAGATGGATCACTTTTCCGTTTTTATTTATAGTAGAAAATTTTTCAACTTTTAAGATATTTTTCGCTAAGTTGATGGCCGTAATGAAGGAAATTTGTCGCCTAATTTACTCATAGAGGACCTACAAGGTGTCTCCGCCCAGATGATGGGAAAAAATTGGACGCGCTAAATCTTGGTTTATGGCTTATACTTGATGACTTGTCGTTTACAGTCCATTTTAGGGCTAATCAAGGTTTTTGATGATTTCGCTTAAATTTTCTGAAATTTTGCAATTATCTGCTTCAAGGAAAATTCATTTTCTTTTCTGATCACTTTAATTTAAATAATTAAAATATCAAAATACTAAAAATGCAAGTGTTACCACAAAATGAGTAACTAACAACCTTTTCCAGGACATTTAACTACTCACGCTTTTTGGAAATATTCATCCATACACTTTATATTCATGTTGGCACTCAAAATTACAATTTATTTTACCCTTTCAAACTTTTAACCATATTTTCCCCCAGGAGCATGAATACTTTCTGATTTAGTTGATTTGTGAGAGAACTGCTGTTGCTATTTGGGGGTAAATTAGTGCAAACCTCTAGACTGAGTGAATTTTCATTTATACAAAGGTCAGTTGTGGTCAGCCTGAGGTACGCCTTATAATTCCCTCACTACTAAACAGAAGCTCTTGTAGGGACTAGTGAACTGGTGGAGAGATAAGCATATGCCCTTTACGCAGTACAAGCAAATAATTGGACTTAGTCTAGTTCTTATCTTTAAGGAAATATGAACCATGCATACTAGTAAATTATAGTATGTAGAGATTACTTGAACGAAATTCTCGTAATTTGAAATTTATTGATTTCCATAGATTAGGCATAAGAGTCTTATATCAATCAAACATGATTGTGTAAATTCTAAATTGAATCTTAAAGGGAACTAATAATTATTCGTCCACTCCTACTAATAGAGCTAAATGGTTTAGAAAAGAATATGATATGCTATTTTAAAACTTAATCTGCTAATGTAAACATAGCTTTGGCATTTAGGAATTTGAAATTTCAACTTCTTACATTTTACTAAGTGTAATTTTATAAATTTCCCTTTTTTTTGCCCATTTTTCAGAGTCTACGCATAAAGCAAAGCAAATATTAATTTAGTTTTCTTATTTTCTAAATTTGTCATACTTATATAATATACAGGGTTTTTTTAGTGAGCATGCCAAAATGAGTGGGATGAAAGATCTGACCCAAACAAACAAAAATTGGCAGGAAAGAGGGGAGAATCTCAGCCGTTTGGTAAATTCAAATTTTCCATGGTATACACATACCGATCTGTCTCATCAGTTTATACTTTAAAATATTTATATCATTCAGATGATAGAACATAATTTAGCTGCTTCCTAGTAAAGCCTTTATACATATAATTCAATATTGTTTTTAATTTATAATTAAGTCAAAGGCGGGAAATCTGTACCGCTGTTATTTTCATATTCGTCATGACTCAAAAACAAAAAAGTGGTATATTTCGAATATTTCGAGCTTTGATGGAATTTTATAACAATAAAATTTATGTTTACATTATTTTTATTTTATTTATTTTTGTTACCACATCGACAAATCGAAAAAATTTGCATTAACTATAGCAGAAAAACAACAAAATCGCATTTATATATGATATAATAAGAAAGAAGTAGTTCTTTTGCTCTTATATATGTAAACAGGTTAAAGAAGTTAAGTTTATGTATTTAAATAATCTAGATGTTTCTTAGAATTAAATTTATAACTTCTGTTAACAAGCTAATGCTCTACTCACGTCAGATGCATTCACAATGTTTTAAAATAGGTGGATTTTTTGAAAAATTTAATATTTCAAATTAATTAAAAATTTTAGCTGGCCAGTTATTATTGTTTAAATAATCAGCTTGATTTAACGTTATTGAAAATTTATATATACTCCGCGTTTTTATTACAGCATTTAAATTTAAAGATGATGTTAACATCCACGACTTCATAAGCAAGTGATATCTCTTTATACCAAATATATGAAAATTAAAGTATCACTATACATCTTCCAATTAGTAACGATCATAATTAAAGATTTTCTAGGTTTTAGTTTTATAGTTATCACATCCCTGCTAGCCCAAAAGGATTGCCTTTAGATAAAATGCAAAAGAAAATTTATGCTTCAAAGCATTTAAGATCTGAGCAAAGTAGCAGGAAAAATTAAAGGGACTTGCTATTCTGTCATTCGTAAAAACCACTTTAATTGTGGTTTGTGGTTTCTCACTCACTAAAAATTTCCCCCAAACAGTGATGAATGATACCCAGAAGTGTAGATGTAAAGACATAACTTTTAACTTTTGTTGCCTGCAGATCGCATTATTTCAACAGCAGGCACAACATTGCATTTTCAAGAAGTATAAGGCCCCATTTTTCGCCTTCTTTCTTGTAATCGCTTAAGACAAAAAAAAAAAAAAACAAATTTCACCAAAATACATAGAACCACTGCTTGAGTTAGTTAGAGGAAAAAAACAACAATTCATAGTGTTGCTGTCGGCAGTTTTTGGATTGACAACAGTGAAGTTTCCTCAAAGTCAAATACTAGTATGAGGATGCTTTTCTACATAAACCAGCACCCTAGGTCCTTTGCACTTCGTTGATCGAACAATGAATGCTCAGATGTATAGGTAAGTCATAAAAGAATTTTTGGTTTCCGCCATTGAAGAGCACCTTTCGCGTATTGAAAACTGTACATACAATTTAATTATCTGTAAGTTATGTTTAGTTAAAAATATACCTAATTATCTGTATATTTCTTAATAAATATAATTCCATTTGAAAAACTACGCACATTTTTATTCAATTTTATTATATGCATTTCAAGTGGTGCGGTTTTTATGATAACAAGTGTATGTGTTGTGTGATATCTTTATTAAAAAATTAATCAATTTATATTTTATGCATAGCTTCTGGTCGAGGAGCTCCTAAAAGAATTAGTTTCATTGTGTCATTCTTGAAACCATCCATATTATCATCGGTTATGGCCACGTCTTTTCATTTTGTGCACTCAGGTAGCGAAGCCAAATAATATTTTTTGCAAAATCGATCATGTGCTTCAGTAAGTAATTTCGCGAAGTCGTTTACACGATCAATTTCCTTTTGGAGTATTATCCCTCCCACTAGGCAATCTATCACAATAACAATGATCATAGCTGTCTTTATTTTCAAAATTTTCGAATAGATAGTACAAAAAAACAATAGAACCGACTGTATTACATATACATATGCAAAATTTTGGGGTACAATTGTACAAATGTTTGATTAATCCGCTAACTACAAGTATATTAAACATATGTATATCTCTTAATTTTTTGTTTTTTTTTTTTTTATTTTTTAATTTCAAATATCTGACGTGGTAGATATTTTCTTTGACAAAATTATCAGTCATTCAAGTGTAATTTATTATACTTTTCAACATATTAAATATATTTTAATTATTATGTTTCCGCAGCTTTATTACCTCAGCTAAAAAAGAATGTAAGATTTTATGTTAATAGAGTTAAGCAAAATTAAATCTAGCCTGGAAACAAAGTAATTGAATGATTTAAATCCCAACAAATCAGTTGGTGACAATTGCATGATTGGGCTCAAACACAGCAGATAGAAGAACAAACACCATTACTTATATACTGTTTGCACAGGCTGTGTTATTTCCCCATGACGCATTCATAATTTGTACGTACTCTTAGTATTTGTTAAAATTGTTTGAATTACCTGAAAAGAGGGGTAAGAGCAAGTGGAAGAATATGTATTGCACTTTAAAGGGAGGAAATCTACTCAGGATATCGATTCCAAGCTTTATTTTGGGAATGTTTTCTGAAGAAAATAAGTATATATATATGTATTATAATTACAACGCGTATCTAAACGCCTTTTATTGGGAAGCCCTAAAAAATTAAGAATTGACAATTTCGTGATAAAAGTACTCAATTTTCTTTCATTTTACTAATTATTTAGCCTAATCGAGAATAACAAGAAAAACGCACCTCTTTGAATAGAAACGATTAATTAAATAGTTTTTGAGCAATCATGGTTGAAATCTCGAAAGAGTAATTTCAATAAAAACGAGTGTAAAAATTTGAATTTGATTTTGAAACTTACATCAATTTATATTTAATCTGTTTGCAAAGTTAGTTATTAATAACATTTGAGTTTCTACACAGTACTAATACTAAATAAACAGTATGCTTTTATACCTATGTAATACTAAACTAGAAAACATACAGGTAGGGATAGCTACTACTCATCGAGCAGCTTTGCAGGCTTGTTCTGCAATAGTTATGGGGTAGAAGATGCACCATATGGGCTGTGAGCGCTTAAACATCTTTGTTATATTGGGAATAAATAAATAATAAAATATAGTAGTTCTACAGTCTAAGATCCATTTCCAAAAATTGACAAATTTTCAATTTTCACATACACAGATTTCCGCCTTTGAGGTTAGTTATTTAAATTTTCCAGATCAAAAAACATATTTTGGTAATAACAATGGACATATAATTAAGGGTAGCAGAATATAAGGCAATATTAAATCATATATTTTCTAATGGCCTTTCATTGGAAAACTACGTCTATATTCGTGCTGCATTTGATTGGCGACGTATGTTGGCTGACTTTCATTTCTATTACTAAAATATTTAAGAGAATGTAATTTTAGTTGATTGTTATAATTAGTAGTTGAACTTCTTCTTACACGAAATTGATGTTGACGTTAACGTTCTAAATTGTCGGTATCTAATAGTTATATAAATAGACATCTAGTAGTTTTAAAGGTATACATTAGTAAGAATATTAAGTAAACGCTGTAATAACAAGATATCAGAAGATAATGAACACCTTTTATCATTATATAAGAATTTGTATCAAATTTTGGTTTCCACGTCATAACCATATGATGCGTCACCAGTTATGACCATCTGGAGCAAATTTGGATTGTCATGGACAGAGTCCAACAGCAATGTTAATGAGTTGCTGCTTTTGGTCGAAATTGAGCAATTTTGGCACGAATTTTGCGGCTACCCGTCTCATGTCCAAATCATTGGTAAAAATCGAATGGCACGAGCCAATCGATATGTTTAGGTTCTCAGCAACTTCTCTAACAGTGATTCGACGATTGGCCAATACTATTTTCTTCACTTCTTCGACGTTCTCCTCCGTTGTTGATGTGCTCGGGCGTCCGGCACGATCTTCGTCGTTCACATCTTCTCGGCCCTCTGAGAACATTTTGTGGCACCGACCAACGTTGATTTGGTCCAAGATAGCTATGCCACAGTCAACATTCGAAATGGCTTCGCGCATTTAATTTTGTTTTCCAGACAAAATTTAATACAGATTCTTTGATCCAGTTTTTGGAATAGCCAAAAATCGAAGACAAGCCAAAACACGTCCAAGCATAATAGCTGTCAAAAATTAATTGAACATTTAAAATAGCCGAGTTTGTCAGCATAACGCCACAAAAAAATCGAAAATCGAATATACGTAGCCCGCGGAAATTCAAAATTCGCAATACTTTTTGAACAGTCCTCGTACAACACAAAATTCTGGAGTTAATAGTAAAAAATGTATGAATTATATTCCTATATTTATTTTTTTTTATTTTCATTTTATTGAAAATTAATAAAAATATTGAATTATTTACTGCCGCGAATTAGTAGATAAATAGTAGCCCAATAACGAGACCGATCCTATGAGAACAGTAAGTTTAAAATGAAAAGTGTTTTCAATCAATGTAAACGGAATTTTCATTAAACAAACCATTAAACAAAATTACAAAATTGCTTTTTACTGCGATTTTTGCATTTATTTTATGTCATAACATAATTATTTTTTCGATTTTTGTAATTATATTTACTTTCGGAAAATATACAAAATTAAATTCATTTGACTCATCAGAGTCATCAGAGTTGTATCTTCCCTAAAGAGTTATGTTTTCTGCAATAATTATACAGTGATTTTCAAAGATATAATCGCACCGCTCCCATCTACAATTAAAAAAAAGGAAATAATAAAAATGACTGATACTACAAATTGTGCTTTTAACTTTTTTCAAAATGTACAAAAGATTTATTTCATTATGTTAATTTACGATAAAGGTAAGCATTTTTTAGATAGGATAGTGAATGTTCCCATGGGATAAAATGCATAAATTGTTTTCCTTGAAATGATTTTAAAAATGCTGTGACGCACAAAGCAATTGTTTTTACATTACCTTAGTACACCCATTTGCTTCAAAAGCGTATGGTATATACACATATGTATGTGCATGGATATGCGTTCGGTCTGTACCAATAAATGTGAGACGGCAAAACTTTAATTTTTTCCAGGGACAAGATGGAATCTTTATTATTTTTAAAATTGTTTTGATATTTAAAGTGTATACAATTCAGTTCTTCTCAGCAAATAAGTAGTCATAGCGAAAATGCATCGTTTTGGAGTAGAATTCACATTGCTCTATATTTTAGTAAGTACATTTACAAAAAGGAAGAAATATGTGTTGTATAATATGTTTATTAAATTAATCAATTAATATTTTAGGCATAGTTTTTGGTCGAGGAACTTCTAAAACTATTAGTTTCACAACATCATCTTGAAAATCATCAATATTATCCTCGTTAATGACTACACCTTTCCATCTTGTGCATTCAGGTAGCGAAGCCAAATGATCTTGTTTGCAAAATCGGTCATATGCTTCAGTAAGTAGTTTCGGGAAATCGATTAAACGATCAATTTCTTCTTGCGCTTTTAGCCCTCCTGCTAGGCAAGCTATCACAATAACGATGATCACAACTGATTTCATTTTTAAAAATGTTGAATAGATACTACGAAAAAACAATAGAACCGACTGCATTATATGCGAAATTTTCGGTACAATTGTACAAATAAGTATTTGATTAATCCCCCAACTACGAATATGTTATACATATGTATATCTATTATCTCTTCGTTTTTGCTGTTAGTATGCGTTGCATTTCCTAAAGTTCAATAAGTGAACCATTGAAATGCTTATACTCATAAAAAGCAATCTTGGAAACCATGGGAAGTAGTAGAATATCATCTTATAAACAACATAAAATGAGATTTAAACAAATATTTTTTTGCTTTCCGGTCAAAGAACCATAGGTGGTTGTTTTACTTTTATTAGAAATTAATATCATCATTAATATCACAAATTATTTTTTAACTGAAATACCTCAGAACTGGTAGGAGTATGTTATTTGAAGTGCCTTATGCATGGTTAAAATAGTGTATTTTTCGAATTAATGAAAATTCTACTGAAAAGTCTATCCTATTGGCTAAATAAAGCTGCATAATACAAATTCTAAACAATTTCGCGAAATATAGGAGTTTGATATTTGGAGTTAGCTTAATTTTGTGTGCGCTAGGTGGGTCCAAATAATGTAATAACTATATTTTTGTTGTAAAAATGGGAAATAGCAAAATAGTGTTCAAAACAGACAATTCGTTAAAATTATAGATTTTTTTATTATTCTCTACATACAATTACGCGAACTCGTCTTGGCATGGACTCTACGTATGGCGTCAATACCTTATTCGTTTTAACGATCACGCATTTTTAATTGTTCCAAGTTATTAAATTGACGGTTGTCGGCGTAAAATTTTTGGACGAGACAACCCTTAATCTTCTCCATTGCGTTGGCAATCGTAGAACCAACTGGCCAATCCATCAAATCAATGTTATGATTTGAAAATCAAGCCTTTGTCCCGTAACTCTTTTGTATTTTGTGAGAATATACTATATTATGTTTTTATCATAAAAATAAGTACTTGCCAATCTTATTAGGTTGAAAATCATTTACGTTGTTAGATTCAGTAGAATCATCTTGAAGTAAGTAAAGTACCTTAACTTTAATTTCATGGTATTGAATAGACGAACGGAATTTAAAGCGTCAATTGCAAAAAGAAAATATAAACTAAGACTTAGTTGCTCTGAGCACTACTAGCATATCTTAAGAACAAGACCCACAGATAATCATAAGAGTAAAAAGTTACGGACATTTTAATGTTATTTAACTAAACTCTGTTCAACATGTCTAATAAATCATTTTTTTTTCTATTAGCAACAGAGCTGCCGTTTCAATTCATTTCAATATTTTTAGTTAAAATTTCACCTCAACTATGTATTACAAATTACGTTGCAATTAAAATTAAGACTAATGTAATTCTAAAATGTAAAACTGTTCAATATATCGTCTAATTTGCAAAATATTGAAAATATTTCAGTCAGTTATTGATTAAATTTCCACTCATTCGGTAGATTAGAAACCCGATTGAACAAAGAAAAGGAACAATACGACCAGCTGACAGTCAATTCAAACAATCTATTTGTACAGAAATGGTGTGAATATCGAATTTCACTTCAAAATTCCCAACAATTTTCAGTAGGGGAGCGAGGGGCTTGTTGTAACAGGGGTAAGTAGTAACAGGCCCTTTTCACTAGGATCTTAAACGCTATTAACGTATTTCTTTGACTCGATTTAACCTATAAACCGCGCCGCATCATGTTGCCATAGCCAATGTCCCGCCGGCCGGCGCAGTGAGCGGAAGTGTGCACGTGCTTCATTTCTGCCAGGTAATATAAAATTGTACTGTCGTAAAATTTCGGTTTGCGTATTTAATATCGACTAATTTCAAATTTTCTATATCTTATTTCCATTCAAATTTATCTATCTCTGATAGTGTGTAACAGTTTTTATGATTGCTAAATTGTTTAAATAGTTATCTTAATAAATGTTGAAAATCATACCATAGGGTTAGTTGTAACAAAATCCCGGGGCTTGTTGTAACGTGTTACAACATGCCCCAAGTTATGATGTAGATACCTACTTTTTTCTTTTGTTTTAGAATGAGAGTGTATTACAGAAAGTCAGAGCGGGCAACACAAAGCCAAGAAGTGTACGAGTTAGCGGCAGCTGAAGTTTTAGAAAACAAATGCAGTATTCGGAAAGCTAGTCAGACTTTCGGATTATGTCACGTCTCTCTTTATAGATACATAAAGAAAAAGAAGAATAATGAAAGATTAAGAGTTGGTTATGTTAAGCCTAGACAAGTATTTACTGCAGAAGAGGAAGATAAGATAGCTCCGTACCTACTCAAGTGCGCCGATATATATTTTGGACTACTTCCTATAGAAGTAAGGAAACTAGCTCACCAATGCGGTGTGCAGCTTAGTGCTAAAAACATTCCTCCTTCTTGGCATCAAAATAACATGGCTGGTACTGACTGGTTCCAAAATTTTATGCGCAGAAATTCACATTTATCTCTAAGGACACCAGAAGCGACGTCTTTAAGTCGAGCGACGTCTTTCAATAAGACTAACGTTAATTCATTCTTTGAAATATATCAACGACTTCTCCAAAAATATCAGTTTAATGCTTCTCGAATATGGAACATTGATGAAACAGGGGTCACAACGGTTCAAAAACCTAAGAAAATAGTAGCTGCTCGTGGCCAAAAGCAAATTGGAGCTATCACATCGGCTGAGAGGGGAACTCTTGTAACACTTGCTTGTGCCTCTAACGCTGCGGGTAATTTTATTCCACCGATGTTCGTTTTTCCCAGGCTTAAATATTCTGAAATGTTTATTCGTGGTGGACCTCCAGATTGCATTGGTGCTGGTAATTCCTCTGGATGGATGACCGAAAAAGAATTTTTAATTTTTATGGATCATTTTATCAAACACGCAAAACCCACCAAGGAAGAGCCAGTTCTGTTGCTACTTGATAACCATAGCTCACACGTGAATATTGGAGTCGTTGAAAAAGCCAAAGAAAATAATGTCATCATGTTATCGTTTCCCCCGCACTGCTCCCACAATTTGCAACCTTTAGACGTAGGAGTGTACGGTCCTTTTAAAAATTACACAAATAGGGCACAGACAGCATGGATGCACAACAATCCGGGGAAAACGATGACAATATATGACATCCCAGGTATTGTGAAAGAGTCTTTACCGCTTGCCCTGAACCCTACTAATATTATGAGTGGATTTAAAGCTTCTGGTTTATGGCCTTTGAATGCTGATATTTTCCAAGACTCCGACTTTGCGCCATCTTATGTTACTGATCGTCCAGATCCTACACAAGAGCCAGATGACGTAAATGTCACAGATAATATATCTTTGAATCTTGAAAATCCAGAACTATTAGATTCTGTCCCTGAATTAGATATAAGCACCACGGAAATTATAAGCCAAATCGAAACTGCAAACGAACCAACTCCGAGTTGCTCCGGTCTACAAAAAACTTTCTCGCCATCGAAGATTAGACCTTTACCAAAGGCGCCACCAAGAAAAACTAATACAAATAGCAGACGCAAAAGAAAATCTACAGTATTGACGGACACTCCTGAAAAGGAAGCTCTACAAAAAGAATATGAGGAAAAGATGAAGAAAAAACAGAAAAAAGATGACAAAATTAAAGGAAAAGGGAAAGGAAAGGGGAAGGGAAAACCCAAAGGTAAATCAACAAATAATAAAACCGGAGTGGACAGAGCTAAAAAAAAGATTTTATGTTCAGATTCAGAATCTGAAGCAGAAGAGTGGTATTGTCTGGTATGTGGTGAAGCTTACACAGATACAAATAAAGAAGATTGAATAGAGTGTATCATTTGTAAGATGTGGGCACATGTAGGATGTGTTACAGGAGACATTATATCTTTTATTTGTATTAATTGTAACTCAGATGAAGACTGAATTTAATTATAATGAAACCCACCAAATGTTGATTCTTACATAAGTATAATACTTTGTTAGATAGCTATTAAGAAGAGATAATTACGAGCATACCTTAAATAATTTAATTACTTAGGTACTGTGATTTAAAAGTGCCATGATGATTATAAGTAGTGTTTAACTAAATAAAACTGTTAATTACTTAATTTTTAAGTGTTGATTACTAAAAAAATGTATTTGAGTTGATTTTTGATAAGAATTACGTAATACTTACTTTAGAAAGATGTCAATTTTTTTAAAAAAAAAACAAAGAATAAATGATTAGAGGTATTATTGTCGTTTTTTTTTGTCGTTACTACTTGCCCCGGTAGATGTTACAACTTGCCCCAAGCACGAGGTAAGTTGTAACACCGCACTTCTTCTAGAAAATAATTGATTGTAAAATAATGACCAATAGTTATGGTATTATTTTTACTTGATTTGGTAGAGGAAGAGTTACAGTATTCATCCATCTTTATTTAGTAGAAATTTAATCAATAGATTTCAAGATATATTAGTTTTAATGAAAACTGTTACAACAAGCCCCTCGCTCCCCTATAAGGCGATCGATTCTATCAGTTTTCTGTAGTAGGTATATAATTTCCAGTAACTTAGACAACCTTTGAGACGAAACTATAAAAAATGAAGTCTACTTTGATAATAGTTATCGCAATGGCTTACTTGGTAGCAGACCAGCCAGTAGATGATGTAGACCAGGCGAAACTAGATCGACAAAAACCAGACCTTAAAAAAATAATCTCCCTGCATACTACGTATTGTAAAGAAGAGCGTTTGGCTGACGAACCTGAGTGCACGAAATGGGAAGGAGTGACTATAAATCTGCAGAATATTGGAGATTTCCTGAATGATACCATCAATGTAATATCAAAACTAAGATCATACAATTTTTATTAAAATAACAATTATATATTTTAATAAATATGAAACACGACATATATAATGGAATTTTATTTTTTGAAAATGTTTATTATTTTTTTTTTTAATAATTTGTCTTGAAAAAACACTTATACGATTTTAGTTTACCTGCTGCGCAGACAAAAAATTTTTTATATTGGGTGTGAGAAAATGTCCGTTTTTTTCGGTAAAAACAAACATTTATTTCGCAAATATATTATATCTGCACATTAATCAAAGTATGCTCTATCGGAAGCTACGCCATTTGTCCATCTTTTAAGCAATTCCCGGATTCCATCGCTGAAGATATGCTTGTCCCAAGAGGCGATCCAATTTTGAAGTCAATTTCGGATATGTTCATTTATTTATTTATTATTAGAGTGGTCGAGTCGTGTATCCTCGAGTGTTCAGATATTGTCCATTGCACTCATTGACCCATTGTGTTCGTAGAGTAGAATACCATGGTTATTCGTGGGATTCGAGCCAACAGCCTCTGGGACGGTAGGCCAGCGCGTTAACAACTGATCTACCGTAGGCCATAAGAATGGAACCATTCTGCACTAAGGACTGTCTACATCGACCGGAACATATAATAATTTGAAGACGTAATGTTTGGTGAACACGGCGGATTCTGTAACACTTCCCAGTTCAGCCCTTCTGAGTAATTTTTAACCGATTCAGCAATATGTGGTTTAGCATTGTAATGTTGCAAAATTATCTTACCGCCTTTTTCTGCAATAGTTTGCTTTAAATGGATGAGTTGCCGTCTGTAAACATCGCCAGTAATGGTGTCAGAAGGTTACAGCAACTCATGATGTACAATATATTTTATATCCCACCAGATACATAGCATAACCTTGTCACAATAAATATTCCACTTTAGATACGATGGACCAGGTTCATCAGGCTTTAACCAAGCCTTTTTACGTTTAGGATTCTCATAGTGAATCCATTTTACATCTCCTATAATAATTCTATATAAAAGAAACCCTTTCTTTCTTGTCTTTGTAGCAGCAGTTTCACAAAAGGTCTTTCGGTATTCTTATTGTCTATCGGATAAAACATGTGGGACCAATTTCCTTGTCTTTGAAGAAATCCCATTGCTTGTAATCGTTTCTCAACAGTTGATCGTTCAACATTTAATGCTTCTGCCAATTTTGCTTGTTTGGCATGAATTTCAATCAAGTAATGCTTGCAATTATTCATCTTCAAACTTTTTCGGCCTACTTTCACGTTCAAGGTCTTCAACATCAAAAATACTTTCTTTAAATTGTCTGAACCATCTTTTGAAAATACCATCAGAAAAAGCGTACGCTTTTACAAGTAAACGATGACTTTTAGCAGCGGATTTCTTTAAATTATAAAATATATACGCCATATATTAGAAATTTGAACTTTCTTTTTCTCATACCCATATCAATAAAAATTACGAAGAAAGGAAAGAAGAAAAAGCAATAAATGTAGACACAAAAATGACTATACGAGTATTAAACGAAATTCTCGTAAGTTGAAATTTATTGATTTCCATAGATTAGGCATAAGAGTCTTATATCAATCAAACATGATTGTATAAATTCTAAATTGAATCTTAAAGGGAACTAATAATTATTCGTCCACTCCTACTAATAGAGCTAAATGGTTTAGAAAAGAATATGATATGCAATTTTAAAACTTAATCTGCTTAGGAATTTGAAATTTCAACTTCTTACATTTTACTAAGTGTAATTTTATAAATTTCCATTTTTTTCCCCATTTTGCAGAGTCTACGCATAAAGCAAAGCAAATATTAATTTAGTTTTCTTATTTTCTAAATTTGTCATACTTATATAATATACAGGGTTTTTTTAGTGAGCATGCCAAAATGAGTGGGATGAAAGATCTGACCCAAGCAAACAAAAATTGGCAGGAAAGAGGGGGGAGTCTTAGCCGTTTGGTAAATTCAAATTTTCCATGGTATACACATACCGATCTGTCTCATCAGTTTATACTTTAAAATATTTATATCATTCAGATGATAGAACATAATTTAGCTGCTTCCTAGTAAAGCCTTTATATAATTCAATATTTTTTTAAATTTATAATTAAGTCAAAGGCGGGAAATCTGTACCGCTGTTATTTTCATATTCGTCATGACTCAAAAACAAAGAAGTGGTATATTTCGAATATTTCGAGCTTTGATGGAATTTTATGACAATAAAATTTATATTTACATTATTTTTATTTTATTTATTTTAGTTACCACATCGACAAATCGAAAAAATTTGCATTAACTATAGCAGAAAAACAGCAAAATCGCATTTATATATGATATAATAAGAAAGAAGTAGTTCTTTTGCTCTTATATATGTAAACAGGTTAAAGAAGTTAAGTTTATGTATTTAAATAATCTAGATGTTTCTTAGAATTAAATTTATAACTTCTGTTAACAAGCTAATGCTCTACTCACGTCAGATGCATTCACAATGTTTTAAAATAGGTGGATTTTTTGAAAAATTTATTATATCAAATTAATTAAAAATTTTAGCTGGCCAGTTATTATTGTTTAAATAATCAGCTTGATTTAACGTTATTGAAAAATTATATATACTCCGCGTTTTTATTACAGCATTTAAATTTAAAGATGATGTTAACATTCACGACTTCATAAGCAAGTGATATCTCTTTATACCAAATATATGAAAATTAAAGTATCACTATACATCTTCCAATTAGTAACGATCATAATTAAAGATTTTCTAGGTTTTAGTTTTATAGTTATCACATCCCTGCTAGCCCGAAAGGATTGCCTTTAGATAAAATGCGAAAGAAAATTTATGCTTCAAAGCATTTAAGATCTGAGCAAAGTAGCTGGAAAAATTAAAGGGACTTGCTATTCTGTCATTCGTAAAAACCACTTTAATTCATCTGAAATGGTCCCTAAAGGCTACTGCAGTAAAAAAAAAAAAAACAAAAAATTCAAAGAAACTTGCTATACCACGATGAATCTCTTCTGCTTCGCGGCTTCTTCTAATATTTGGGGTGTCTCGAAGCGTTAAAAAAATTAATTAAGCATTTATTTTTTTTTTTTTTTTGGGTAAAGACTGGCGAGTCCAAGGGTCGAAAAAATTATATATAAAGAAAAATGTACTCTAACCTGAGTTGACAAACGTTTGCTGGACAAAAGGAAAAAAAAATATTCTGAAAAAAAGATTTAAGAGTTTGAAAAATGGGAAAATGGGATAAAAAGAAATAATCAAGGGAAAATCGTTAAAGTAAGGATAAAAAATGAAGCTGAAACAGTCCCTTCGAGCAAAAGTAAATACACACGAACGATCTTTGAGCGCGGGATTTGGTATTAACTCTTTTTTGACGCAACTAGAACTGGGTCAAGATACGATAAAAAAAGGAAAATAAACTGCTGGTTACAAAAAAAAAAAAAACAATATTTCCAACTAATGTTTTCAAAGTAAAAAAGAAACAATGTTCTACATGTTCTACATGCATACATATAGGATAGCTTAAGACGCAAGGGGATACTGCAGAAAAACGCTTAAATCAACATGAAAAGCGGAAAGAAGTTTCAGTACATAAACAAGAAGTTATTTTACCCGGGGGCCCAGCGTAGTTCCCTTCCTCCGAAATATTCTCCCTTTGGTGCGCTATTCTGTGGATCTTTGTTTTCCTTTTTTACAATTTTCAAGTTTTAAGTTTAAATTTACTTTCTCACTCACTAAAAATTTCCCCCAAAACAGTGATGAATGATACCCAGAAGTGTAGATGTAATGACATAACTTTTAACTTTTGTTGCCTACAGATCGCATTATTTCAACAGCAGGCACAACATTGCATTTTCAAGAAGGATAAGGCCCCATTTTTCGCCTTCTTTCTTGTAATCGCTTAAGACAAAAAAACAAAAAACAAATTTCACCAAAATACATAGAACCACTGCTTGAGTTAGTTAGAAGAAAAAAATAACAATTCATAGTGTTGCTGTCGGCAGTTTTTGGATTGACTGCATTTGAAAATGGGAAGTGCAATAAGATTCGATTTCCCCAAAAAAAACAGAAAAAAAGTAATAATTGTTGACAAAAGAAGGAAAAAATACCAACATTCTCCTCCAATTGAAAAGGGTATTGATGGGGCGCCATACAGATAGGCGGCTTCACAAATTCCACTCCACATGTTGCCTGCACTTACTGAAATGCCACTCAGTAACAAAAATAACGAAATTTTCAATTTTCAAGTAGTTTTCCGTAGGGGCCTTTTGTGGTCACTCTATCAAACTGAAACATCAGATGCTAATTAGCACCATTCCCGGGAAGTAAATGTACTACCATAATTCCCGGAATGTTACGTATAGCTAGGAAACGACTAGATACATGAACAAAAAAATATTAAAAATTATAAGAATTCACGACACGATTTGTGCACGTTGCCGGAAGAGATATTGAACTGGCCGTCGCTAATCAAAACAAATTGCAAAGATATATAAACATCAAAATTGTCGTGGTATTGCGAGTACTAATCAGCCATTGATTAAAGCTGTACAGGGATTTACAACCAAGTTTAATAAGATATAGGGGCCTCTGATAGTTCAGTTGTTAGCGCGCTGTCCTACCGTCCCAGAGGCTGTGGGTTCGAATCCCACGAATAACCATGGTCTCCTGCGCTACGTGGTTAACACAATGGGCCAAAATTGGCCTAAGTGTGCCTTTCTAGGCAGCCACAGCAACCTTAATAAGATATAAACTCATTTGTTGCAATGTAGATATGATTCTCGTCTTTGTAGCATAGTACTTGTTTTTTGAAATTTATTCAAATAAATGTCAACAATTTCAAAAAATCTCTTCAGGTTTTTACCAAAATATTAAGTATCTAGTATGCTAATTCTAACTAGCTTTAAATTGAAGGAATCGGATATAAAATGAATTTTGTACAAACATTTACAAAATTCACAATCTGAACATCTAGGATAGAATCGATACAATTGTGATTGACTTTGAAAAAATAAATCCATATAGATTTTATAATAATTTTATAATAATATAATAGAAATAACTTTAAATTGATAATTGTAATAAAAAATGTACTGAAATTCGTTGAACCGAAATTTGTGTTGAACCGAAAAATATGTAGGTTTATTCGTGTGAAAGGAAAGAAAAAAATATATAATAAGTGAAAATATAAAATCCATCTTAGATTGATTGAAAAAAAATAACATTAAAATTGCAGTTGATAGTTTCATCAAGTAGGAGAAATTCTCAATAAGGTGACTTTTATTTTGCTCTTAAAATATTTATTTATTCATCAATATCTATATTGTCTCCTTCAAAGAAATCCCCTTCCGAAATAATGCACTTTTGCCAGCGCTTTTTCCAATCGTCGAAGCACTTCTGATATGTGCTTTTTGGTATGGCCTTGAGCTTTTTCAGCGATGTGGTCTTTATCTCTCCCATCGTGGCAAATCTCCCTTTTTTTCACAGAATTAGACTTTGGTTTCGACGTCATAATCATATACCCATGTTTCGTCGCCAGTTATGACACTTTTGAGCAAATCTGGATCGTCATTGACGTCATTCAACAGCTCCGATGCTCATGCGACGGTTCTTTCGGTCATAATTTAGCAATTTCGGAACAAACATCGCTGACCCTTATTTCATGCCCAAAACATCCGAAAAAATTGCATGGCATGAGACAACCGATATGCCAACATCCTCAATAATAATTCTCTACTACTAATTTGACAATTCTCCATAACAATTTTCTGCAAGGTTTTCTTCGGTTGTTGACGTGCTGGCGCGTCCAAACCGGGCATCATCAACATCTTCTTGGTTTTGTGAGAAGAGGTTGTATCATTTATAAACATCTTTTTTTCAAAATAGACTCGCCAAATGTTGCAGTCAACATTTCAAATGTGTTGGAGTGCTTAATTTTATTTGTCACACAAAATTTTATACAGATTCTATGATCTATTTTTTTTCGATAGCAAAAAATCGCCAAGCACACCAAAACACGTCTAACTTTATATCTGACAAAAACAAACTAAATATGCAAAATAACTGATAATGTCAACAGATGTTGGGGACATTTGTAGCAGCATAACAGAAACAAACCTCGTATACTCCTTGAATTCGCCATATCGAAACGTGGTAGATTTAATGTGAATACCAACTATAAATATTTTACTGATTTTATAATAGTAAAAAAAAAAAGAATTGATTGCGGAAATCGTTTGCTAATATAAAGTTTTATTTAAATAAAAATGTATCAAATTATTTACTATATTTTACTCATTTATGATTAATTCAGTAAAATAATTTGATTGACTTTATCATAATTTTCTCAGTCTTTATTTTCAGATTTTCTCGATTTTATAAAATAAGAATTAAATCAATAAAATATTAGATTGACGCAAAACGAATAGCAAATTTTATTCATTTTGTATCACATTCGATGTTTTCCATATAAGCCTAACAAAAAAACATTATAAATTAGTTAGTTTCTAGCAAAGCTGTAAAAAAAACCATTCATTACAAGTACTGCAAAAGAAATAAGTACATTACTTGTAATGGTACTTAAAAAAATGACTTTACCATTACTTAAAATCATGTAAGCATTACTTACCATTATTTGCACTACTCGCCATTACTGGGCATTACTACTACTTTTTTGCAGTACTGGTAATGGTAATGTCGCACGAACAAAGTAATGCAGTATTGGTACAGATCTGGTTTCTAGTCATATTTTATGAAATTTATTAAATTTCTGACTCAAAAGAGCAAACCTTTGAAAACGAAGAACAATTTTAAAGCAACGACTATTTCTTCAAAATATATATATAAATATATAAAAAAAAAAAATATATATATATATATATAATCGAATTTACGCATTAGTATTTTTCTTATTTCAGGCTTTTATCATTTCAGAGTTTTCAAACAGGAAACTATTTACATGAATTCGAAACAGAAATTTTGCAGGTGCACTCTGTTTTCAGTGATTCAACTCTTTAAATTTTCCTTCCAAACCCGTAACCGACCCTTCTCGGATTTAAAGTTAAGGATTTCTATCAGATTTAAATTTCTACATTTTTTTCCGTAAATTGATGGGTATTTTTTTCGGAATTCAATATAACGATATTAAGTTGTGGATAAATAAATGTATTATGAAGTTTTGTAGAAATCATGATAAATTTTCGCTAAAATATTCATCTTTAAGTGGGTTTAAAAAAAACTATCTATAAGTATGAAAAATAAATAAATATATAAAATCAATTACGGTATCCAAAGACATGATGAAACGCTATCTATGATTTTTTATGCAACTGATAATATAATCTAATCTAAAGAGAGGAAATGATTCATAAAAAGAACAACATTTTCTAATATAGCAGTCCCATTGAAGTAGGGGATCCATCCCTGTTAAAACGTGAAGCATTTTCAGGTGAAATAAAGCCCCTCAGGTGGATAGTGCGTCTTAATTGTTTTAAGCTGATTGCTAAGATTTACGACCATTCATTTCAATTTATTGCGGTTCTATTTTATGAAGTTCATTATAAGACCGTTCTATTATTAGTGCTTTTAGTGTTTCAGAACTGTATGGATTAATAATTTATTTTGATACTCCTCTGCCCGAAAATCAAAACAAAAATGTAAGCTTTCATATAAATATTACACTACATCTACAAGGGTTATCGAAAGTAAACATTTTTCCGATAAAAGAAAAAGCTTTTTCAAATTACTGGAAAATATTAGTAATTCATTTCATTCAATTCATTAAATTTGCTTAAATCAATATTGCAATTGGCATTTTTCCGACTAGACTAAATTTTAGTCGTTTGACATTATAGACAACGAAAAGGAAGTAGTAAAATCTCTGTTTAAGTTTATTCATTAGAAAATAAATTTGCAGAGTTTTAAAAAATTATCCAGTGACTAAATTTTAGTCAAAATTCGCACATGCCCTTGAACTGAATTTTTTGATAATTTTTATATTGTATAACAATGAAATATTTAATGAAATCGTTTACATGGAAAGTTTATAGATAAAGTTCCAACACAGACGATATTGTTTTATTTCCTGTATCTTTTCTTTTCAATACTAATATTAGAATCATCTCTATATCTACCATATGCATTTTACTTAAATACTGTTCTTTAAATGTTATTTTCTACAAAATTCGTAGGCGGTTAAGAGTTTAGAAAGGATGAAACATCCCATAAGATGTAATCCTAATAAAATAATGTTTGCATTTCATATGTATCACATGTATTAACAAATTAAAATAAAGCCAATTGGAATATGAGTGTTATGCCGTAAAAACAAAAATACATTTAATTGAATAATTTAAGCTCCAAATTAAATAGAATTAAAGTTTGAAATGTTTAAGCACATATTTTTTTTTTCTTATAGTCAACTAACGCTCTCAACATTTTGAGTATTTCACATTTAACCATTTTGCAAACTAAAGAAGGAACAAAACACTGGAACATTAGCAATGAGTGATCCTGGACCGAAAACTGAAGTAGTTGTCTTTTTTAAATAACATAAAATAATAGCACTCTTTAAGTCTCAAATTGTATGCGTTTCTCATATGTACAGTATCTGATAATTAAATTATATTCAAACTGAATTTTTCTAAACGCTTTTTGATCTTCGGAAATTTCCAATTTTTGTCACGTTAACCTTTGATCGTTTTTTTATGGCCTTAGAATATTTTCTAGGAAAAATCCTGCTTCCTATTTGGGAGAAGAAAAGATATGCAACAATATTACTTTGTCTATTGTCTATTTAATATAATAAAAATTTTTTATATTATCAAAATGAGAAAAGAGTTCGATTTGTCGCCAGAAATAAACCAATAATATCGAACCTTACATACAAAGGGGATCTTATCCAGTGTAAGAAATGTGCAGTGTTCAATCACAATCTATAGTGCAAAATATAAAAAATCGGATGTCAGAGAGAATATATCCCATATCCTCAAAGACAGAAAGCAATCAAGTATCATGACTTGGTCTATAATTTGTAATTATTTCGTCGAAGGAATAATGAATTCTCTATAATATATTAAAATAATTAATTACGGTTTTCCTCCCTTAAGAGGACAACTGATTCCAAAATAGGAACAATTTTCCAATTTATGCAGGACAGTGCAATTTGCCATACAGCGAAATCAGTGAAGTATCATTTTTTTTTTTTTAGATTTGAACCCTATTGAAAACGTCTAGAGCGTACTAACGAAGAAGATTTTGGAAATAAATATTAATAAAATATATCATTTCGCATAAATGAATTATTAAATGATAGATGGGGATGGAGAAAATATTAGAACCTTAATGGATTTATTCTGTTCTATTTATTTATAAACATAACAATACATTATTTTACTTACTTTATATTGCTTCTTGTTCACAAACGCAAGGTTTGAGTATGATTTAACGATCAGGTACATATATGTACATGCATAATAGCTTGTCGGATTGTCCAGGTAAAAGAAAATTAAGTCTTTTATTAGCTGTTAAGATAATCAGCCTAATCAGATTATTATTTGCAACAATTTGACGAATTTTAAGGCTAATATATGAATTTTATCGCAAAGAAAAAATATTTATGTGTATATTTTAAATTTTTCAGGAAGATCCCCTACTAAATGCAGATAGCAAAAATCTTAAAACCGATTCGAATCATGATCAAGCTCCTTCGGATTTTTTGAAAACTGAAAATACTCAACTTTCTAATGAGGTAAATTACCTTACCTTGTTTAACCTGTTGGAGCAAAAACAGGAGATAAATTTTCTACAATATTTTGAGAAATATCATTTGTATTTGTCCAAATTGAAAATACAAGATATTAAGAAACAGGAAAAATATGTAAGTCTGCTTATAACAGCCATAGAGAACGGTTTAAACAAGGCTGTAGAAGTCATACTACAAACAAAAGTCGATGTGAATATTGAAGCGAATGGAGTTACACCCTTCGCTAGTGCTTGCTTAAGAGGAAACCGTGATGCGCTGGAAATGTTATTAAAACAAAATAATGATAATTTGAAAGATAACAACTTACTGATTAGTACTATTATGAATTTGCATGAGACAACTGAGAGCAACGATTACATGGGATGTTTCGATGTTCTTCTTAATTCATCAAAAATCAATGTGAATGAAGTTAATGGTTTGAATACTTCTGCCCTTTATTTTGCGGTTCAGTATAAGAATGAGGAAGCTATTACGAAGCTTTTGGAAAAAGGAGCATATATTGGAACTAAAGATTATTTTAATAGAATTCCAATATCGAGATTAAATCCAAAAATTCTGGAAGAATGTTTTGATAATAGTATCAAAACTAATGGCGCAAATCACGGTGATGCCAATTTTGAGATCATTATAAATTACACAAATTTGCTTCCAACAAATTCTGATAATAGTGAAGAAATCCTTCCAGTAAAATATATGGCTGAATCAGAAGATTTAAAGTATCTTTTGAATCATCCCCTTATAACTAGCTTTTTATTTTTGAAGTGGTACAAGCTTTCCTTCTTTTTTTACGTTAACTTCATGGTCTCCTTTTTATTCTGTAGCTCCTTGGTTGCATACATTCTTCTCCACTTTAATAATGCAGCAAATGAGGCAGTCCAGACTACACTTATGTTTATATCAATTCTAGGACTTATATTTCTAATCGTTCGTGAAACCATTCAATTCATTACAATGGGAAGCGAACTATTCACTATATCTTTTGCTACTCTCATTAACTTAGTTGAGATGATACTTATAGTTTCAACGATATTAACCATTTTGCAATCAAATTATAAACAAGAACCACAACGAACTTTTGCAGTATTAACAATTCTTTTAGTTTCTGCTGAAATATATTTCATTGTAGGTTCCCTTCCGATTCTAACTGTTGCTACACATATGCTCATGCTAAAAGAAGTTTGTGTTAGCTTTATAAAGAGTTTCTCTCAATATTTCATATTTTTTATAACATTTGCCTTATGTTTCCACATGGTTTTGAGAAAAACAGAACATCCAAACTCAATAATGAGTTCTGATAACGACGATGGATATTTCAAAAGTACTTTAGGTTCAGTATTTAAAGTCTTCCTTATGGTAACAGGAGAGTTGGATTCGGGAAATATTAACTTTAGTTCATCTATAAGCTATGGAATATTCTTAATTTTTGTAGTGTTCATGGCTATTGTATTATTGAACCTGTTGAACGGCCTAGCCGTTAGTGATACACAAGTAAGTAATTTTTAACATATTATTTTAAATTGTCTAAGAAAAAATTTAATTGAAAAAGTGTAAACAGAGCGAGCCCTTCTTTTTCATCTAAATCAGATAAATTTTACTGTTTCGATTACCAACTTTCAGATAGGGTTGGATAATGAATATGATCGAAAAATATATCTTAATAAAATGAAAGCCACGTTAGAGTCAATGGTTATGATTGTTGTCAATAAAATTAAAACTCTTATTGCTAAATTAAATACCCTGAAGAAGGTAATGATTTTGAATATTTGTTGAAATTATAATTTGAAACCGCTACTCCTGAATCAATTTTTGTTTAATCTCAGCAACAACAAAACGCTTGACCCTATCGTTTTAAGGGGGCATTTGACAAAAAGTTTATGGCAAACAAAATTCTTTTTTTAACGTTTCTGAAAGATATTGTTCCCTTAATGACTTAATACAATAAAATAATTTTTAACTAAAATATCTTCTTCCTTAGATGATCAGAGCGCAGGCAGAATTAAATGGAAGCATATGCCGCACCCACCTTCTTGGAAGTATCGAAAAATGCCTAGCCAAGCGTAATACAAGATTTGCATTTTTCATGAATATTTGGCCATTCAATTTAATATACAAGAAACTAACAATTACATTTCGAGATTACATTGAGGGAAACCACATTGTTATTCGACCAAATGATAATAACAAAATATTTATTTTTAAACAACCTGTGAGGAGAGTCTCATTCGAAACTCCCGCAATGGTTTATCAAATTGAAGAAGACGAACGTTTTGCCTCTACAATACAAAATTGCTGCGATTCAACGTTCTTAAAATTCAACTGTTCCTCAATGAATATTAAAATTGTACATGCTGCTTTAAGAGTAATTGAGAAGAAACAACAGATTCAAAAACAAAAACAAATTTCTTCAGAACATGAGAATCGATTGAAAAATATCGAACAAAAGATAAATGAACTAATTATGTATAGCAAAAAATTGGAGAGAACACGACAAGCAAGGAAAAAATACCGTAGGAATCGATTAAAATATATCGAAAAAACCGGGAAAATGGTATTTTCGTTACTGCAAAGATTGACTAATGATGACAAACTGTAAACTAGAGCAGTTGCATTAAATATAATAGTTATAATTATAGTAGTATTGTAATAATTATTGCATATAGCCGAGAGAATTATGTAAAATAATAAATTTTAGTGTAAAAATGAAATTTACTATAATATTAACACTCCGCTGTTTGTTAGGATATCCAAATTCAATGTTCAATTTTATTTTTGTAATTTTAGCTGGTATTAGGTTTAAATAGGTCTTATAGTTCTTATGTATATTGCATTGAGAAGCATGTTTTTTTTTTCATTTACGAAAAAAGAAATGAAATAGCAAATAGATTGCACCAAAAAGTAAAAATATATGCATATTTTTCTTAAGCAAAAGCAAAAAAAAGTACTTATTCAGTTTATATACATACATTTTTCTGTCCTGCAATTACTCAATAATTAGAAATTATGTGAATTTTATCTAACTTTAAATACAATGCAGACATTATCAGTTGATTACTGAAATCAAATTGGTTAACAATTACCCCACAGACGTAACTTATTCGCATTTTAATATACGAAGAAAAAATCTGTCTGATGAATTGATGCGAAGAAGCATCATCTGTTTACTTTCCAACTTCGTAAAATTAGGAAAAGAGGATGAAATATAATTAATGGAGAAGTTAATGTTTTACTCGAAAAAATTGATTGAACGCAATACCCTAAAGCGAAACTTTTAAGCAGAGAACGATGGAAATATACGTTTAAGTACGATAGACCTAAAGGACATGAAGGGTACAGGGAAAGAACAAAGCCACATTTTATTCGAAATCGAAATCATGATACCAATGAAAAGATATATCAAAGTCCTTTAATTATGACCAATAATAAACCTTAAAAATCTAATTCAAAGTTATTAAAATTAGTACTTAAAAATAGCATAAACGCTAAGAACTAGCTAAGTCCAAATATCTTATGAAAAAACAATATAAGTCTGTGAACGGCAGAAACTTTCATTAAATAATGTCAGTCCATGACAAAATTTGTTATTACTATTATTTTTAGCAAAAATAATGCCCCTCTTCGGAATACGTTTTTTCATGGCTTTTTGCTATACTAAATATACGAGTCAAGAATTTGCTCCTACGATTTACTAGAATTTTATTTCATACTATTGCCGAGCTAGCGAAATAATATTTCGAGTTCATTAATTTTCTCATTTTTATTATTCGGTCTTCATCCAGTGCAAAAAAAGTTAGCTAAGCGCACATAGTGTTTTGTAAAACCGATCGCGAGAACACTTCGCAATATTTATCGGGTTTATTTGAGGTAATAATGAGTATGTATTTGAGATTTTAATTAATTAATTTAAATATTCGAATATTTTTTTTACAATTGTGGATTATTATTCGGAATGAAGACTTTAAGAGAACATAATCTCAGTAGTGATGAAAACCAACAAGTCTCATTGGAGACTTCTATTATAAGAAATAGAAGTTCCCTAACTGAAATTACCAGTGGAACTCCCTTAAACTTGTACGACGAATCTTTACTAATATCTGCAGCAAAATACATAAATTTACAAGCTTTAAAAATCGACTACCGGGGTGTGACCTAGAACTTCTTCGAAAGATTACCTCATTGTTCAAATATCCGAGATAGTAATTAAACTTCTTTCCGCATTATATAGGTTTTGAACTGTTTTTCTCTTGCTTTTTTGGACTTGCATTGATTTTTCTTTATACAAAATAGAGTTTTGTTATGCATTGTGAATATATTATTTTGTTATTTCATTTACATAATATATTTGTTTGAATGTTGCTATTCGTCGAAAATCTGCTAAAAGTTCGCTTGGAATGTCCTTTACGACTGAATTATAAGTCTTTAAATGTTTAAATTTGATTAACTCTTTTTCAAGTACTTAAAAGTGATTCTTTCCCTATACCCATCCTATGTATTCGCTTCTAACACAATACAAGGCTGATGACTACGTTGACCAACTTTAACATTTCGAGAATTGCTAACAAAAGCGACTATAAAAATCATAATATGCAAACTACTAAAAATTTGATAAGTACAGGGTGATCAGTAACTGTTTTCTAATACATACTAGTACAAATCGATTCTTTAAAGTGTTGCGTTTTTTAGGAGACGGCCTATGAAATAAACCCGTTTATACTCAAATAAACCCTTTATCCCCAAAATCGCAAATAAAAATATTAGAGAAGCCCGAGTAAAAAGAATATTGGCAGGATAGATATCTAACTACTTATTCCTTATGTTACATAACTTAACAAAACATATACTAAAACCTGCCCTACAACATTCTTTGCTAAATTATTTTTTTTATATACATAGTAGAATTTCAGGCTGAAAATCCTTTCAAAGAATGAAATAACTCCAATCTTTCAAAAAATATTACCTATGTATAAGAATATCGAATTAATATAAATGGATGAAATCATTTGCTTACTTACGTTGGTCTCATATTCTTTTCAAGCAACCACCAATAATCACGTTTTAATTTTCTATAGAAATTAAATTATATGTAAGCTATAGTTTGGATTTATTGTATACTCAAATTTTATAGCTCAAATCTTCTAAAATTTGCATGTGCACGTGATTTTTTAATGTTCAAAGAAAAAGATACAGATTTTTCAAGTTAAGTTAAAGATTAACGGACGTGCTTTTATGGAATTATAATTATTATTATTATAAAGCGGGATAAAATTATAAACTATGAAATTTAAACATTCAATAAATATTTCAGCAATTTTTGTTACTTAAAGAGATCCTTCAATCGAGTCTGCGGGTTGATATACCCATACACTCAAATTTTTGTCAAGTGCACATATTTTTCTAAACTTCCCCCATCTATCCTATTTGGTCCAAAAAGTTTCAAAGAAAATGTTGCCAGCGCCTGACACTTAAGCCGAAACAAAACTTTCTGATAGATAAGTTGCTATCGACGTTATTATCGAAAATTGAAACTTTCCCTTATCTATGCACCCAGCCGGCCAACAGATAAACTTTAGGCTAGGCTTAGGGCTAACTAAGCCAATATCAAGCTGAGGGGCAGCAGGGGCGCTCGAGGGAGAGGTCCCTGGAACTTATCACAAACAGCAATTAGCCAGCATGAGCGAAATACGAACCATGGGCGATAAAAGCATCAATCGAGGGCTAATCAATCTCTGAAAACGGTACTGCCGCGGCCTTTCATGCACACATAGGATGCGGGGATAATTACATTTGGGGGGGCTTTTCCTGCAATAGCTCTAGGTCACCCCAAGAGCCCTTTCTCAACGATGATAATGTTTTCTTCTCGGGTCGAGTGTAGTGGGTGTATTGAGAGTGTCACTGCTGCTCCACCTAAGTGTCTTCCCATTGTGGTCCAATCTTAGAATGATAAGACACGAACAATAGTTGCTCGCCGGACGCACTTCGTTGCTACCTCTCGAGGAAGAAGGCAGGGATAGAAAGTGATAAATGAAGTTCTCAACATTACGCCTCTATAGATTTATCTATTGAAAACTGAATTTGTTGCTCAATCTATAAATCAACTCCACTTCCACTTATTGAACAGTGATCACTTAAACGTGTACCAAAATATGGTACACTATCGACTAATTTTCGATGAAAAGTTTTTATTAATCGACTTACAATTTGCGGCCCATGAGCGCTAATTACACTGAAGACTTACCTGCAACAAAAGAAAAGAACAAATTTTAGTCTAAAGAATAATACATTTCTTGTGCTTAAGTATTCACTTAAAGGGCAATTGTGCAAAGCCACTAGTTCAGTTGTAGAGCTCTCAAAAGCTCCTAAAACATTCATGAGAGATGTCGACATCTTAATTTTCCAGCGAAATTAAATTACCCTATTTTATCGCGCAACAACGGCGTGCGTACGCCCCCCTCCCCACCGTAATAAGCTTTTGATGGCACTCTAACGAATGGCGGGTTCGCTGAAACACAAAATCATCTGATGCTACTGAAAACTTTATGTGGCGGTGTTTATCAAGCCACAAAAGTTCTACGAAATTTCGTCTCTATTGAATTGAACGGGTGGAGTTTCGAGGTGAAACGAATGTGTTCAAACATGCCTTTCTAGGCGATGCTTCTTAAGGCAGTAAGAGGTAAATCGTAAATATTCATAAATTTTTGAAGGAGCATTTCAACATTGTTTTTGCTTGTGAGAATATTAAAAATAAACAGAA
The DNA here is from genome assembly GCA_963969385.1 of Philonicus albiceps. Classification (NCBI taxonomy): domain Eukaryota; kingdom Metazoa; phylum Arthropoda; class Insecta; order Diptera; family Asilidae; genus Philonicus; species Philonicus albiceps. Next base: position 12,784,950 of record OZ017773.1, read on the forward strand.
GGGAAGGAACATACATTTTTCTATTATAACCGCAGCAACAATACACTCTATTACCTACTTAAATATTTTAGACAAGGGCTTTGTATTTCGTATAGCAAGCACATTTAGTTCTTAGTTACTGATGTAATTTAATAATGAAGGAAAACTCGTTGTTACTATTATAAGTAGTCACTTAATGTTTAAAACTTATATAAAAAAAAGGATATTCGGCAATACCTGAAATGATGATTTTGTAGCTCAATCAATCAATTATAAAATCAAATTCCAATACCTAAATTTTATATGAGCCAATTTTTAAATGACATTAAAGGTTATGGATAAATACGCAATCGAATTTTTAAATCTCTCAAATCTGTGTACTACGGCTACAACATTTCATCATTGTCATTGTGGTTGATTAACCAAAGTTTGCATTTAATCTTAATTGTTTTTATACTAACTAACGCTCCCGCGAGAATCCAGAATTCAACGATATAAAAAGTAAAGTTGTTTCTCTTTAGTATACTCACCTTTTAAATGAGAAGGACTAAGAAGGATTTGTGGTTTTACTTTGAACTTATTTTATAAGATATACTCGTACTTTTACATGTGATAACATAGGTAGGTACTTAAATAACGTGCTCGGCTCTTATTCTATTTTGCTAGGTGAGGTTCAAATCCTATGATCCCTGTAAACGATCTCCCCCTCAGATACGACCAGCGGAAAAAGCAGTACTAGCTACAAGCGGAAGCTACTCCTCAGAAGGCATGAATGCATGACCCTTCATTTGTTTTTAACATTGTATGTCAAAAATTGTTTATATTGCTTCCACTTAGCGTCTCTGGAATGCATGTCAAATTTTTCGGCAAACTATAAATTGATTGTTCGGTTTATGCTTTTGCAAATAAAAAAAGATAGTTGTTTCCCAATTGCTGCCAAGAAAGACAGTTATGTATTAAGCAAATTGAATTTTCGCTGCGAACAGAAATCTCCAGAGTTTTAATTATCATAACGAAGAAACCTCTCTCTCATTCGTTTTTAGATTTTTGTAGCTTTAGGTTGTTTTTTTTTAATTAAAGACCGTTTATAATGAACATTTATTAGGTAAATCATTTTTTAATGCAGAGTCCTTGCTATAAGTAAAATAAAATTATAAAAAGTACAATCAATTCCAGATTCCATATGCACTCCAGAAGCAAGCAATAAAAAAATTTGTATACTGCTTCCATCTAGCTTCTCTGAATTGCTTGTGGAATCTTTCGACAAACTTTCATACTGCTGTATTTAAACTGATTGTACCGTTTATGAATGTACTTATATCAAGGACTTTACATTTAAAAAGGATTTACCTTTAATTAAATAACAACCTAACGCACAAAAAAATACCTCACGCTACAAAAGCCTAATAATTTTTTTGTTATGGTATGGAAATAAAAACTCGAGAGAAGTCTGTTCGGAGCGAAAATTCAATGCATAGCTGCATTCCCTACAATCCATTGAGCAGCAACTATATTTTTCACACATAAAAGGCTGCGATACCAAGCTGCGATTCCAAACTTAGGGCCTTTTCTTACATTCTATATGAAAAATAGCTTTTAAATTGTCTTTGGATAATTGAGGAAAACTTTTGATGGGAAAATTGAATACCTCCTTGCACAAAAATACGCTGAAGCGTGTGTTTACAGGGGTATGCTATCAAATCCAAAATTGTCATTGTTAGTTAGTTGATTAAGGGGTAATTGTATGTAGCTTATTATTTGTAATTTACCATATAAGAATATTCTCTAAATATTTAGTTAAAAAATTCAAATTATTTTAGACTGCTTAAACTGAATCAATTGACGTAAATTGAGTATGAGTTCTCTTCAAGGATTTGGATGAAACAATATAAAGAAGTATATATGCAAAAAAAATTGTTGGTCTTTTGTATTTCGTGAGATATTTAGAGATATTTATCTTGAAAACTCTAAAAACAGATAGCTTCCCACCCCGATTTTTTCGATATTTTGGTGAACACTGTGGAAACCGCTTTAATTACAAATGTTTCCATTCGATTTATATAAATAATTAAATAGCTGCTGAAGATAATGGAAACTTTACTTCGACTTCATACTCATCACCGTCTTTAATTCGTTAATATTAAAAGTTCTTGAAAAATTGTTTGAATAAAAAGATTGAAATCACTTTAATTTAAAGAATTTACAAAATTTTTGTGGAAATATTTTTTAACATTTCAAAGATCGATATTTCGGAAAGTACAAACGGCTGACAAATTTTGTTTGCATATGCGTCACTTTTAACCCCACATGAACATTTGTACAAGATTTTATTAAAACTAATAACAGAGATCAAAATCGATCTGTTCCAATGAATTTACTACCGTATTAGCCACTATCCTCATATATCAAATAAAAGCATTATAACATGTAGTAGTCTATCACACAAAATATAATAATAAAGTAGCCAAAGTAAACAGCATATACGGTATATTTATAAATAAATTAAGAAATTAAATCAAAAGCCATTGCCTAAACAGTATAAAAATAAATATAATTAATTCCAAAAAATTATCGATTTTTTAGCTTTGATATTTATCCAAAATAAAATGCCAAACGTAGTTCTTTTTGAAAAAGTTATTAAAATGCAAATAGACTTTGCAATCCGTAGGAAATATTCATTCATCTTGCATAACCTTTTTATTGGAAATTCAGTTTTGCTATTACTTACATCACACTCTATTGATGATTATTTGTAAGATAAGCTAATTAAATCTTCATTATTAATGAAGTAATTTTAAAATAAGTCATAGAACTTAAACCCCAACTAAAAACATTAAAGAAATTTACGTCTAAAAATCACGGGCATATCAATTGATTTAGGGAAGCCTTGACACCCTTTAGGCGCCCCGATACCGACCGAAATGGAGCCATACATTATGGCAAAAGCCGCTTTATCGCCGAGGCCATCTCATTGTTGGAAATATTTTCTCACGTGATGAGCAACTTTGCGTAAAACTCCTCGCCAGGAATCCTGCTTGAAAAGGACATTTAAGGCAGATAATAGCAAAGAGCGGTACATGACAGTAGCCAACAGCCTGAAGGCGTTTGTTCGCCCCGGCCCCGAAGAGACGCCATCTAGCAATTCCCAGGGTTTGCTCCTTGTCTTAATTCAAATGATAGAAACTGCAACCGGAAATGGAGCTCTCTTACGTGCCGAGCTAGATGACACAGAAGAAGTTCACAAGAAATCATTGTAGCATCCCTTCTCCGCTACAGCTTGGGATGCTGCGGGCGATATGGAACTATAGAATATAGTGGAGCCCATTCTACCAATTTGGAAAAAGGAAAAAAAGAAAAATGAAAATAAAAAAAAAATAAAAAGGGTTTTCTATTCCTTTTCTCATATCTGTCCCTCGAATTGGGGCAACAGAAACGACAACATCCACCCATTTGATCCCAGCAGCACTGCACCACGGGCGGTTTCATGCATTCTAGATGTTAGCGAGTAGGGGCGCTGCTAGGCGGAAAGCAATGCATAACTGATAAAATCTTGTTTCTATTATGAAGCCTTTGTTTGTGCCACCCCCTTACCACGCGATCCGGGAATTGGATACGAAAAGTTTCGATGTAGACCTTTTTCCGGGGGATATCTTATGAAGCTTAGTTTTGTATCTCATAGTGGTAGGATACGAGGCGCTAGCATTAGCGCTACCAACAAATGGAGCAAAACAATAAACTGCAGCTAGCCAAAACAGCCAGATCGTATGTATCTTTAGTTGTGGATGCTGTGGAACAGCTATAGCTGCTTTGCACTGCATCCATTAGTGATGGTGCTGCTACTTCGGAATTAAACACATTTCCTGACCCAAAGACAGCCCACCTGATATATCTAACGGCTGAACCTGAAGCTAGGTCTTTATCAGCTTTTTCGCTATGTTTTATTATATTTATCGGAAACCGCCTTCCGAACCGCCATGCACGTTCATATTTCATTGTTTTTTGAATGAAAAACGTCCCAAATATCGAGAGGAGGCACTAAATGGCTCCAGGATCCGTGAATTATTGCGGCAGAGGGTGCAGAGTGAAAAAAATATGAAATATATGCTCCCGGGAAGTGGATACACATGTTCTAATGGGGTGCTTATGTAAATAAGATAAAATTGTTTTCCAGAGAGATTTTCCACCGGAAAATATTGTTTCACGCCACTGATAAGCTCAGCCCATCAAAACGGATGGCCGCCATTTTTGATATAGAAAATTATCAAAATGTTTTCCCTACTAGCGGTCTTTTCGCATCCTCTTTGAGACATTATATTGTAACACACTGTTTCATGATAAAAACAAGTGGGGAAGCAGATGGGCGCCCTGGGGCACATCGCAGGTGATTACTTTTAAATCATTTACTCTACCCATGTCAAGGAAACAAGCAGAAAAGCCATTTTAGCTTATCCAATTTAATATTTTAGGGCTTCTTTACGATTCTTAGCAATCCATTTTCCGGTGTCCCTTTGATGTGACAAGAAATTTGTTAGCAGTCAAAGAGAAATTTTAAAAATCTCTCCAGTTTCGCTCGGATTACGTAATCCTAGAAAAGAAAAAGGCGAAATTTCTCCTCGAGCATAAGACATTAAGCGCACAGAGCGACGCAGTGCTGCTTGTCGTTCTCTAAGGGCTCTTGCTATGTCGTACCCATGTATGCGCCTCTAATTTTACAAGTGCAGGAAAAGGCGCAATTTGCTAAAAATTATAAAAAATATTTATATATATAAATATATATCACATATATATTTATATGAAAAACCAGAAAAGGAAAAGCAAAAATTTTGCAAAACACTTCGAATGAGCAATCGAAAAATTAGAGCAAGAAAAAATCACGTTAAATGCCTTAAACCTTCTCTCAAAGGTAAGGCTTAAGTGAATTTCCCTGGCGATGTCCTTGCGTTCACATTTAAGTGCTTGTAGGGAATTATGAGGAAAGGTGCGAACAGGGCTGTTTTAAGTAGGAGAAAAAAAATATTTGCCTCAGACATCTCAATTATGAGAAACTATTGAGTTAAACAGGGAAAATAAATAAATTACTCTGTTTAATAATTAGACCATGGGTAAGTGATTAAGACATAATGAGAAAAATTAAACAAATGGGTTAATAAGTACTTAGAAGTCTATAACATGCATTAAAATGTCCAATAATATTTGATAACTATTTTGAAAATAGATTGCTCGAATAATTATAAACAAAAAGATTATAGATCGAATTTTTGCCGTACTTTCCAAATTGTAGATGTCTACTTAATTTTATCACCTAACTAGTGACCTATGCCTCTATGCCTATTTTTGTTCAAGATGGCTTGACTTCCCAAAAGCTTCTAAAAGTAGGCTCAAAACGCTATATAAATAAATAAATAAATAAATAAAAATACAACAATTTAACTTCGCAACACGAAAAGTTTTTTAAGTGGATTCAATAACTTCTTCATTTGAGTCGTCGGAAGCCTCTGTAAGGTGTGAAGTCTAAATATTTAAATTGTGACCTTTGATTTTTTGCGACACGCCATTATTACTAAAATTAATATTTTTATAAAAATATTGGGTTAATTATTTAATTTTTTGTTGTTACGAAGAGAATTAAAAGATAACCAAATGTTTTGAAGCACTTTTTAAATTTAGGCAGTAGGTGTTCCAAAAAACTTAATAAGGACAAAAGGATTTAATAATAGAAGTACTACGTAAAAGTAATTTAATAGGTTCGCAAAATAAAGTTCAGCTTGGCTTAGTGTTCAGTGATGAAAAGAAATTTTCTAGACATTTATCAAAAATATAGGCATGGTTTAAGTGAGATATTCAGGTTCGGACAAGTAGAAATTTTTGTGTTAAAAGCTTCATGGTATGGATTAACTAATATTAATGTTCAAATTAGATAATATATAATAAGTTATATTTGAAACAAGTAAAAATGTAATTATGACTTAAAACACTAAAACTACTTTTTTTAATCAATGTATTAATTGTCCTTAAAACCTATTGATGGCCTAAATTGATAAGCTTTCCTTATTCTGACATGACCAAGTTAAGAATCAAGATAAAATTATGCGGTTTTACAACATTTGTAATAATAATAACTTTCACTTTCAAAATAATAAAACATTTCATCGGGCCAACACCTAAATTGGTCATGATACGATTCATTAATTGAGCCGCCTTTTATATAACATTAACATTTTACTTACTAATACGCTTAAGTTTATAAATGGGGATAGGGGCTACATTGCCTTATGTAAGCATTCGTAATCGTTAAATTTGGCCTATACATTTTACAAGATTGTTTTCCTAATAGCTTATTAAAGTGTCACAAATATGTTAGAGGATTTTTTAACCAATTTTTAGCAATTATATCCGAAAATGCGAAAATCAGCAGAAAACCAGAAAATATAAAATCTTATTGCAGACTCGTAATAGCGACACCAAAAAGCCCCGAATATCAATTTGTAAGAAATACAATATTTACGAAAAACCTTAAGTCACTATATTGATTTTAAAAATATAAAATCTGACTGGAGATTTGTAATCTATAAATGTATTTCGAAAAGGATTAAATGATTTGAATCAAACTTTGTTAAGGGGATGAATATGTCTCTCAAGTTTGGAAATGGAGACGAGCAGTAGTGTACTACACTTTGTTATACACGATTCTTGTAGGTGTGATAATACCCATAAATCTTAATTAATTACAATCAAATTTAGCGTATTTATTAGGGATTGCACAAGGGACTGGGACTAAACTTTGGCATGTATTTGATTTAGCTGGCAGCCGCCAGGAGGTGCATTGTTTCAATTAAACAATTAAACTTTATCATGTGTTCTTAGTTGCACAATGTTCCATTAAAAATTGACTTATTCCGTTCTCATGTAATTTTACCCCATTCACCTTTAATTAATTGTAATTGACAAATTAAAAGAGAAAGGTTAAATAAATCAAAACATTTACTCAAAATCCACTCGAAAAAAAGGAACTTTCTCCTTTTGTTATACCAGAGTCATTATTATTCGTCAAGTCCCGCTGGTTGCCCTAACGAGCACAATTACTGCAAGCGGGCAAAATTGAAAACAAAATCCGGGCGCACAACCGAAAGAATTTATTTACCAAAAAATTGACTCAATGAATTTTCCGTACAAAATTCTTTTGTTTGATGCATCATTCCGGAGCCATGGCATATATAAAGTGGGTGGATTTTGTATCATACAGTTCACTGTTTGCTCATCTCTGAAGGTTGCCCGTATATTACGTGAAGTTTCCCAAACCACTATTCGCAGCACTGCAATTGTTCACCAAATGAAATTTTTCGGTAGCAGTCGGGTGTGTTCGTTTTATTTTACTGAATTCATACAAGCCAACAACACTATCCGAGTTTTAGCTAGAACAATATTTCAGTTTGGCCGATAGCTACAAATTCGCCGAATGTTTTTGAACGCTGCAAATTTCATTACTATAGAAACTTTTTTAGGGACTGCCCAAAAGGGTTAACGTTCATAAGGCATTCAGTCAGAAGCACATTCCGAACGGGCCTGCAAGCCAAAATTTCGAAACATGAACTATTTACTTTGAATATTTCAATAAATTAATAAAGCTTATCAATATTAAAATGTGTGCAGAGTATGTCCAAGAAAAGTATACTTTATGTTTTTGTTTTATTCACATCTGTACAAATACGTGCGCCCTCAAGTTCCATATCATTTAAAATATATTCCAAACCTATATTTAAATGTAGTATACATATGGTAGCTTAATCCTGTTTTTTTTTTTGTAGGTGGCACATTTATTTATTTATTTATTTGTTACATAGCTTGCGGAGTCTGACACTCGATCAAGAAGGTAATTTTGACCCTTGTCAGTTTATTTTGAATTTATTGTCTCCAAGAAAATTCATGCTATACCTTCTCTAATATAACTTTTATTATTCATAGACAATTTTCTTATGATTTTCGACAGGATTCTTTTGACGTTTTGCTCATTACTGCTACCTTTTGTGGATGAATTAAAACGACAGTTTTCAACAATTGTGGACAGACAAACATTTCTGTTAATAAACAAAAATGAAATGTTGCATTTATAAAAATATGATTTTAAAAAAAAAAAGTAAATAAATAAATGTTTAATAAATTAACAGATGCACATTCGACTCCCTCAATTCTTAAGGCTAGGATTGTATTAAAAATTTGTCGATTTTAACTCATGGGAACAAAATAATTCAATAATATTTGTATTGTTATTGAGTAAACGTACTTTTATTGTGAAATTGAACCGGTGCAATTGAAAATGATAACAATAAAGCGATTTACAGAAATGACATCATCTTAAGGGTGTGGCATACCGAAGTAACTGAAATTATATGATTCAATGATGAGAAGACTAAATGAAATTATTAAGCCAAAGAGACATTAACCCAAAATATTATTAATATAATTAATAAGTAGTAGTGTGTTCTAAAGCCACTATTTTTAAATCTTTTATTTAACTTGCTTGTCAATTTTGAACCAGTTCCCGTTATTAGACTAGATTAAAATTTGGTACGCATATATAAACTTGAGAGCAATACAATATGACAGACGCGTCAAAATGTCAGATTACCTTTGGCTTCACAACCCCCTTCACATGGATATCAAATGAAAGGGTTTGACAAATGAAATACTATAAGCTATGTGACGTCATTCTAAATTCAATATGGCGGATTACATATTTCTTCGCAAACCCTTTAACATGGTAATCAAATATAAATTTGATATGTAGAATACAATAAATGAAGCTGCGTAACGTAATTTTAAACATTTTATCGTTTTAATACAATTTACTAAAAAAATCCTTTTTTTATATAACTTTTATTTAGTTTTTATTGCTTCAAACCGTTTACCGGTTAAATTTTATTTTATAGCACTAAAATACGTTAACTTGTTTATTATGCGAATATAATTTAATTCTTATTTTTATTTAACATGTCAGCATAGAGCAAAAACAAACAAGAGATAAATAGATAGATGCTGCATTCTTTTAAAAATGAGACTGAGTGGGTTTTTTTTAAATTTAATTTAATATCTTAGGCAGCAATATACATTTAAAAGGAATGTTGTCTTAGTACGCAATAAGATGGTTTAATCCTTTAGCTATGAATAAGGTAAAAATCGAAATTTATCGTAGTACACGGCACTTTGTCTACATATTAGCAAAACTTTGCCGCGGTATCCTTGAGCGTATGTGGTTGGTTCTGTACATTAATCAGCCACTGCAGCCGTGACCGTGTGAGCCTCTTTAAGCCAAAATCTCCACCCCCGGGTGCAGCAAAAGCAATAGGCACGTAATATCATAAAATCAGACCTAACCAAGGAGCGTTCATCATTGCCACCTCGGAGTACCTTCAGGACGTGAGCGAGGGAGCATGTGTGGGCGGCCGGGAAATCTATTCCTTGTTCGGTGGCGTAATATCCCTAAATCTTAAGGAGCCTAATGACATCGTATTTCGTGGTGTTATCGACAACTGGAAATCTATTCAGCCTCATTTTCCAGCTAAGCCTCTGGGTGCTATCTCCTGCAGAACACAAGTAGAATCGGTAGAATAGATATCAATTTATGGCCTCTCACAACATACGGCGGCGACCAAAAGGGGCCCCGGCTCTGTAAGGTCGACGTGGCTACAATAAGGTACTGCCCGAGGAGCCTTGCCGATCGTGCTTAGATAGATCGACTAGCAGAACCGCGGTGGGTAAGGCACGGGTGTAACTGGGCCAATCGTGACTATATCGACGGAGGCAAGCTCTCAATATAAGAAGCCAGGCATGCTTCTGGACAGATAATCTGAAGAATAGACGGCGCTACAAAATATCTGTAGTAGTCTACAGCATTTCTGCAATTTTTTATCTGATTTCTACAAGACAAAGGAGGAAAGAGATATTGGTGCCACGCAGTCGTTTAGATCCTGTAGATATTTCAGGCCACCCATGTAAATTGAACGCTACAGGATGCGGTAAGAGCGAGAGAAAAGCCACATAAACCCATGACATCATCTACTACCATTGTTCCTTATTGGCATTAATTTTAATTTTTATCGTTTGAAACGCACACACAGGATCAGGGCACGTCCTTAATCCGCAGGGAAGCCAAAGTCAAACTAATTGAAATTCCGTACTAGATAGGAGAAAAGCTAAATATTTAACGACATCTATGAAATTCCACCCCTTACCCTCAGCTAAAGCTAGTTGCAAGAAGCGTCTCAACCCCAACTTATTGTCGTTGCAAAGGATGGGCTTCGTGTATTACAGCTCTATTGAGAGTTTTCATTTTTTATGTGCGTCATATCGCTGATGTCAACGATTTCAGAAAAATTTTTTTTTTTGATTATACTTATTTCTATCCTTTTGAAGGGACTTACAGCACGTCCTCGTTTAACTGCAGATTTAGTGAGTTCCAAGTATAAAAATGGGGTCATTGTCGCTTTCATGAAATTTGTAAAAATGTTCGTGAAAATTTGCAAAGCCCGAGATTATAAGAGATACTTTTTGAAATCCAATTGTGTGCAATAGATGAATTTACCTATTGTAAGGTATGACTGACAGTAAATACCCTTGGTCATGGTTATTTCTCATTATATTTATCAAAATTTTAAACAATAAAGTGATGCTTTTACATGACTCTTTATAAATATGACTTATAGTAGCATATTACCGAAAGTATCGTCCGTTTGTACATAGACGAGTATGTATTTATGCAACAAGCAAAAATAGTAATTTTCTACGGATACCTACCTAATAATTTCCAGTTTTTTTATGTTTTAAAGGAAAATGATAAAATTCTTTTAATTGAATAATAATAATTCCTAGCATTAAATCCTGTTCCAAGAGAAAACTTCTTCCACTATGTTTGATAATTACTATCCAGATAATTAAGTTGTTTATTCGCGATCTAAAAGAATCTTCTACTGTCTGTCGTGTACTGCAAAAATATTCTGACAAATTTTTAATAATACAATTTTTGAAACAAAACCCTTCTCATAAAATTGCATGTTTTAACTATGCCGATTAATCTGACCAATTTTGAAAATGTCCATCTATTCGTCGACATACTTAATATTGAGACATCTCAAATACACGCATGGTATTATTATTATTAATTGATTAATGACTACAATTGGCTTTTAGCAATGATTGTTCTAAATAACGAACAACTTGTGACCAGAGTTATTTATGAAAGTTTATGAAAAAAGAACATGTGTCGATATCATCAAAACAACAGATCTCATCGACGATGCATAAAATTTAAATTCGGACGTAAAATTATTTTGCAGTTACCTGCGGTATCACACATTCCCATTTTGGTAAACAAAAAAAAAAAGAAAACAACAGATAATACTTAGTTTAAAAGTTATGACGAGAGGAATACCTAAACTTCTTTCATATTCTGCTATGAGTTTTTTTTATTATGTCCTACAAAAACTTGAAAAATTGACAGGCCTTTACAAAATTATAACTTTTATTACCAAGACTCATCTATATTCAATATTTTTGAATTGAACAATAGTCTCCGTGTAGATAACCAACATTCTTCATAAACCACTGCCACGATTCGCTAAATTTTGAAATAAAAGATAGAACCAGTAAGTTAGTTACCCAATTCGAGACACCACATTTTTTTGGAATCCATCCGCAGGAGCCGAAATGTGTTCTTGCTATATAGAAACCATTTTTGTGCTTTGGGATTTTGGCTTTAAGGACTAAATTCAAACCAATATAAAATTTTACGTTTACACACTTCTAAGGCTGCTTTTTCCATAATGACCAATAATTGCTATTCAATATCATTGCACACACGGTGTGCAGTCGGTCTTAAGTTGGTTAATGTGGTCTAAATGTCTAAATTGCGTTCTGGATTTTCGTTTATACATTAAGTACTTGCCAGATTTTCAAATTTTAAAAAAATTTCGGAGAGAGGAACCACTTAAAATTACCACATTTACTACAAAAGAAAAAATATGATTATAATGCGTAAGAAATAGCCTTTCATGTGATAACTCTCAGACCAATTAAAAGAGAAACCGTTTTTGTTTGAATATGAAATCTTTTTAGTATAAGTCATAGTATAAGTCTGAATTTAATGCAGATATATAATTTCGTGTTAAGGTGTTGTCATATTGGCTTTGCACCGGCTTGGAGACCAGAGACCTCGAAAACGCCCATATAGTAATTTTGTGTACAAATTCATTTTACCTCTGCGCTACTCACTAATTTTACGCTGCACTTTTGAAGCAGAATTTTAAAAGCTTTTAAGTAAAAATTCTCTAATACTCGTATTTCCCAATTTTCGAATAATATATGTAAAATATATTTTACAATAGACACACCTATTTGATGAAAATCTGATACTCAAAACCTTCAGACAGTGTACAAATTGAGCAAATACGTAATTAGTTAATTGGACATACTGATATCATTTGTTTTTGCTCAACTATGGGATTCATAACGAAATATAATCTGGAAGGGTCTTGAACCGAAAATGCCAGAAAAAAAGGCAGGTCCTCCATCAAAGATGATCAAGTATACCGGTGCTAGCTCTTTGCTGGTAGAGTCAGAAACCCGTCATTTGGTTTGCTAAGTGTTCCTGACCGTTTTGTAGTGCCAGAACTCACTCAAAACCATCCAACCCGATCCCGGTTTAACCAGGAAAGTCAACATATCAGCGGGCCTGGATCCCGGTTATATTTTTTTCCACGTCTCTTGCAAACATGTGTGACTGACTCCTTACAAATACTCCGTGTGAAAATGCATAAAATTTTCCTCCAGTTTTTTGTTAGCGTTGGCACGTTTTTGTTAATCTGTCCCTTGCGGGGCTGAAACCCGTTTTGCAACCCTTTAGGGCATCCATATATAAAACAGTGCAATAGAATGGAGGGGGGAGGGGATTGCTTATTTTTGACATTTCGCAACCGCGCTCGTTCCATTTAAGCCCACCCAAAGCCCAGTCGGAATGGGAAGATGGGGGCATAGCGCGGCCGTTTCAATTATCCATAATGGCACCATCCATGCGGGCTGGTCTGGCGTGCTAGTCCTTGCTAGCTTTAATATGTATATCAAGGGCGGGTCAGGTAACAGGTTATTGACACCAACCACCAGGTCGTCGGCTGGCCTCGGATGTGCCTGATACAAATTGAATTTGCTAACTTTTTGCTGCTCAGCTCGCAGCGAAGTTCGCGAATTTTGCTGGTAAATTGTTGTGGACGATCCTTCTGGGCTTTAATTAGGCCCCGTCAGGAATGCTAATTGGCTGCTGTTTCTAGCCGCAAAAATAATTTACCAGCGCTAACTATTTTCGAACTCATTTCATAGTGAAAAGGTGTTTTAATCACTTTTTAATAAATTCCGAGGACACAGCCAAAGCATCCTCTCTAAAAAGTCAAACTTGCTGGCCCATGCATTGCTCGACTTGACGCTGGACGCACAGGTAAAATTAAAACAGCTGGCTAGTCCTGTTCCCTGCACATGTTAATTCCCAACGCAAAATTTAGGATGCTTCCCTGGAGCAGCTTATGCAGTAGTATGCTTCCCGGGGACACTGTTCCAGGCCAGCGGCAAAATTTATTATGACTTGTTTGCTTATGTTTGCACGACAAATTGCTTTGAATACACTCACCGGGAATTTCGTGTTTTGCAGCATCCTTGGGCTGTTTGTTACTACAAGGCCCGGACTGTGGATACTCAGAAAAGGCAAGGTTATTTACTTTATGTTTGTTATGTTGTAAGCAAACACTATGAGGACACCTTCTGTATTTACCAATTAAAATGGGCTACACCATTTTAAAGTAACAGAATCTTGAAGATGCATATAATTCCGGATAATGCATTTAACTTAAGTTTTATGATTGTAAGAAACTTTTTAAGGTTCCGAATCCTTATGGGATCGGTCGTGTGTGCGTCCATCGATTAGTCTGTCACACACGTTTTTCTCGAAAAGGAGGTAGCATACAAACTTAAAATTTAACACAATATCCTTGCAACGCGCACATATGTCAATGATTGAAAATTATGTAAACATTTTTGTTTTGCACTTTTTCAAAGGAATGTACCTTTCTATTTGAATATTATTAAAATTTTACAATACGTTTGAGGCTGTATGAAAAAATATTCCGCAATAATACGAACCGCACACATAAAGGGAACTCCCTGTCCTCTATTTTCGAGAAATTTCAACATAACAATATTTCAATTAGAATTCCTATTTTTAAATAAAAGGAATAAATAAGTAAATTAGCAATAAACTAATCAATAGCGTATTTACTAATGTTCATTCATTTTTGAGTTATGAAAGGCAAATTTGGTTTAAATTTAATAAATGTTCTTGGATTCTGTCGCTGGACTGTTTGTTGATAGAGATCTGATACGAAACCCTGAATAGGCTAGCCAGAATCGTTCATAAATTTTTAATAATTAATTAAACTAATATTATTAATTGAAATGTAAACATACCAAAAGAAAAACATTTTTTTAATTCGATTTTCCCACATTAATCAACTTGAATAAATAATTGGACGTTTTTCGTTTCGCTCAATCTTGGTTTTGTGTCAGTAGAACGTTTTTTAAACCTAATCGGATAAAATTGTTTCAAAACTTATTTTTTACTAAAACTGAAAGTAGAAATGCCGAAAAATATAATAAATAAATAAACAACAAATAAATAAATACATTGGTTTGAAAATGACGCTCTGCTAGAACGAACTAATTTATGATTGAAAGCATAAATATAAACATCCAAATTGCCATCTGCGCTCTCTCCTTGTCCTATTTATAAAAAATTAGGTGTCCATTGTGAGTATCTGCTATTTTAAATGGAATCCACATTTCTATATTGGAAAAATGAAACATTTTCATGTCTTGACTTTCCATTAGACCGAAAAATGATGTTTACAGTCACCTTACTTAAAAAAAAATTTTAAGTGTAGTCGATATAATTTATTAATTAAAACAAAAAAAATTAAATATAATTTTGTTGAAGGTCCCTACACTAACAAATTTAATAGATTTTCAACTTTGCTTAATTTATTTTTCTATTTTATATAGTTTCGTTTATTCTTCAAATATACATAGTGAATAATTATATAAATTCTTTTGGTTGAAATGCACATAAATAATAAATGAGTTAGATAATTCTGCCGAAGAATAATTTTAATTATCTTAATTAATTTCAATAAAGCAATTAATCTAATTAGTAGGCTTGAAAACCTGTTATTTTCTTTGAATAAACATAACTGAAAGATACAATCATCATTATTTGAACTAATAGTCTTTTCCATTATGAGTGCATAAGAAAAGATTTGTGAGTGGTATACCATTATTTAATTGTTTAGGTAGCCTTAGTGTAATTCAAATATACTAGCACTTAATTGATATTGTATTGAAAATTAAATAGCACTAAAAGTTCGCTATCACTAAATTGTAAGTACATAGATTGAAAATTTTTATAGATGCCGCAGAAGAACAGTTGCCCTAGTTTGTAAATAAGAACACTATACCCCTAAGAAATAAATGTTAACTGGCTAAATGATATATTACGCTCCAATTGTAAAAGCGCTACAAGTTTGTAGAACACTCATATTGTCGCTTGAAAAACGACGTAAAATAGTACCAGATTTTACATCACCAACTTACCTTGTTTTAAATGGCAAATAAAATATTGAACTTTGGTTGAATTGGGGTGAATTTTTCGCTTTGTATAGAAAGACTAATAAAGGTAACTGGTCGGTCACCAAATTGGTGGCATTTTACATGTTGATTTCATTCATTAATTCATTTTTTTCTTTTTGTTTATTCTTTTATATAAAATAGTATACGGTACTCGGACGGTAGCCGATTAGACAAGCAGGCGGATGAGCCCTATTTCGTATCCAAGCGGAATCTGCTCATTCTGACCTCGTATCGTAGCATGTATACTATAGCATCATTGCGATTTTCATATTTTGGTAATTTTTCACCGGAGTATATAAGTGAAGTTTGTTTTTTATTTTTGCTGGAATATATATATATATATATATATAAATGTGTGTTTTGAACTTTTTAATGATCTTAGTTTCCTTTTTAAAATCAAAAGGAAGAATATTAAACTCTAACAAAAAGGATATATGCTCTAATGGCTCCCAAGGACATATCTCCCGCATAATTTTTTTATATAATTAAATTTATTTTTATTTCTCTTCTATAAGATAATATGCATCAAAAATATATTAGGAAAATGGTATAAATCTGGACCAAATATAAAACTGTTCGCTCCACAAAATAAAGTGGATTTGAATTTAGTTGTAAAATTAATGTTTTAGGAAATGTTTTGGTAATGTTAATAACAAACATACAATCAAATAACTAATACTTATTTCTATTCTGCAGAACAGTTTTAATGGTTTTCTATATATTTTTCAGCATGCTATATATACAGGATGGGCCATCTGTTAGTCCTTTTTTCATTTGTAAATAAAACACACATTGCACATTTGGGATGAAAAGTCGAAAATTTTTATTGATAATGAAAGGTGGTTCTATAACATTTATGTATGAAAGCCAATATCATTTATATGCCCACCACGGCTTCGCCTACTGGCCTGCATCAGAACATTAAAATTTTCGAAGAGTTTTTCTAATAAAAACGGATCAATGACCTCAATTTCAGCTCGAATTTTGTTTTTAAGTTGTTAAATTGTTTGTGGCTGATTAGCATACACCTTACCTTTCAGATAACACCACAAAAGATAATCAAGTAGTGTTAAACCCGGTGGGTTTGGTGGCCAAGGAACTTTAGAATTTCTTGAAATTAAGCGATCGGCAAATTTTGTTGGCAATAAATGGAGTGTTGCATGACTTGTGTGGCATATCACTCGGTCTTGTTAAAATCAAAGGTCGTTGACACCCAATTCATTCAATTTGGGCCACAAAAACCAGTAAACATGTTGCAATAAACTTCCCCATTCACTGTAAGGGCATTTCCCTGTTCGTTTTCAAAGAAAAACGGCCCAATGATGCCACCAGTCCATAAACCAAACTAAACAGTGACTTTTGGAGGACGAAGTTCTGCTTTGTGAATAACATGAGGATTCTCCGCTCCCCAAATTTGACAAAACGATCAATTATTTTGCCAATTGCACTCTGAGTAGGACGTCCATGTCGACCAAAACTGTCACGTAATTTATGAAATGTTTTTTTTTTTAACGACCATTTTCATAATACATTCGGACAATCAAAATACGCTGTTGTATTGTTAGCAACCCCATGATTATAAATAGCATATTTCTGACTTTTCTTATTTTTTAGAATAAATAGCATTAAGTACTAAAAATCATCAACTGAAAAAAAGACCAGCAGATGGCCCTATATAAATAATATGAAAAACAAAATATTAGTAAAAATATATTTCTTTTTAATATTGTTAATTCTTCAAGAAATATAAGTTCATTTTTAAAAGTGGATTATCTATACCACTTTTATCCTGCATAATATAGTCTTGATCATGATGAGCGTAGATATCCATTAGCCCTACAACAGCGGGATACGTGAATAAATTCTTTAAAATTTAGCGGGCAATGCTGTTATGCGACAATTATGATTTTATAAAAACAAAAATGTGAGAAATGGTTTTGTACGCAATTGAGACTAGACCCCTCTTGAATATTTATCATCATGATACCTAAAGAATAAAATTAGCCCACTATTTTATACTGAAATACCGAAAATTCCCTCGCGGTTGGAGGATTAAATTTCAAAAGATTTCTTGTGTCAACATTTAACTTCAAAACTGGAAAAGTGCCCTTTTAGCATGCAATATAACACCACATTTGTTAGAACCCAATTAGCCAAAAGTGCAATGGGAAAAGACGTGTGAAATAGCAATCTGCCTCCTCCCTATATTTTGAACATACCGCTCCAACGATCCAAACGTGACCTATCTTTATCTTATGATTTACCCCTTCCTTTGAGTTCAATTAGCCTGGAATTCTAGCCTTTATTCAGTTTTCACTGCAGTCCCATCCATTTTCTGTCCTAGCATGTAAACTGTCGCTACTAATTACGTTAAAATCGACGATTTCTACATTAGGGCCAGCAACGCTCAATCCGCTAAAGGCTTCCTTGAAACGCCATCTACTTTCCACATTTTTCTTTCAGGAAATGGAGGATGATAACTGTATGCGTCAGGCCCTTACTACCTTTACTACACCTATCCGCACTACCTTCCGCGTACCTTTTAGGGATGAAATGTGAGAAACCCTTCCTCTGCCCTTGACTGTGTGACGTGCTCGAACCTGTGCATTAAATTTTCGTTGAACGGGGAATCCCCTCGTGGTTTTTCACAAATTTCTTTGCACATCGGGCGCCTTATGGTGAGGCTTACCTTGCCTTTCTCTGTAAGCATTCTTTACAAAAATAATTTTCATACTTTCAGTGGACCCCCTAGTCCTTCCCTGTTTTGTATGATGTCGTACATTGACTTTCGCTGCATGCTTAAAAATTAATGGCGGTTTGGGGCTGGATTTGTACAGGGAATTTACGAGTTTCTCCGCCATTCCCGCAACGAGAGTGCTACGGGGAAAACTTTATACAGCGCGCAACTTGAGGCTTTGTCGCTGGTGTATGACTTCCTCCTTCTCAAACGGAAAATGCTTTCAAACAATAAGTTTTATCTCAAGTGGAATGGGAAACGTGTTCGAGATAGGGTGGGTCGAATTTTGCTATAGAGCGAAAGTCGGTAAGTAAAATTGAAGACGATATCGACTTGAAACCAGCTTGGTAATGGCGTAGTTCCGGTCTGTTGATTAATTATTAGGAACATGGCGAATATGTAAAACTCTCGGGTAAAAGTTTTCAAGTACAAAAGTGGTCCATGGTAGGGTGGTGGTAATCACCCTTATCCAGGAGTTGAGCTTTACGTTAAATGTAAGTTACTAAATAAGCTTGCGTTTTCTGCTCGGGTGCTCTAGGACTTTTAAGTTTTGAGAAGATTCTGTTTAATCTTGTTAATCTGTTGCGTACTATAAAATGCATATATTCATAACAAAAGCAAAAATGGAACAGTTTCATAATTCATATCAACAGAAAGAATTTGTAAAAGTATAAATTTAAAACTGGCTGCATTTGTTATGAAAATAACAAGTAATATATAAAAAAAATTTTTAAAAAAAAATTCTTTTTTTTATTGTTATAAATTATTTATAAGTTAAAATTGAAAAAGTTAGACAAGTACAATGATTTTAGTGATGCGTGGGTGGAAATAAGGGATGCGGGGGTGGATTCGCTCGGGAAACACCACTAACTTGTATTGTTACCGAAGTTATACATGTTCGTCAAATTTCATTGAGTTTGGTAAAATCTAAGTATAAAAATTTTGCATTGCAAGATTTGACGACACGTAGTGTAAGTTAAATAAAAGAATTTAAAAATACTATACTTCGTTAACGCAACTTTATTTAAAATTAATTCAAACAGCCGCTTGGCATTGAATTTATAATCTTTTCCAGATAAATATTGTAAATGTCTTTCCAGATTCGTCTTATTTCATTTTTCAGTTCAGTTGTTGACTAAGATTGGCATCCATTGATATACACTTTCCTGCAAAGAAGTCTCCATAAATATTCTATGGGGTTTAACTCCGTACTTTTTGCCTGCCAGTCTAAAACCTGAATATTTCTTTCTTTAAAAAATTCTTTTATAATTTTTGTACTATGGGCGACCGCATTGTCTTGTTGAAAAATAGACACTAGTTCTTTATTCAGCTTCTTCCAAAATACCGCTATATAAAAATTCAAGATACTTTTTTCAATTCATTTTCGGTGGAATAAAAGCCCGATTTGTCTTTCCACGAGCTCCAAAATCTCCTCATATCATTACTGAACCGCCTCCAAAATTTCGGCTTATGCGAACTTATTATTCCTTACGTAAGTCATGTCAATAATGCTGCCAGCCGTCAGTACAGTACAAAATGAACTTTTTCTGTTCCGTGAACAATACAGAATTCCATTAAGTAGTTCATCTTATGTATTTTTCATCGAATTTTTAAAAGAATTTCCTAAGTTGCTTGGTAAATTTTTAATAGGTATCCCTGTTGCAAATTTTGTCTAACGTGCCTGGCAGTAACTGGGAAATTGAGTTTTGCCTTAATTTGAGAAGAAAAGAAATTTCCCTTTTCTCGCTTCAATCAAAATTGTTCTTTTATCCGGCGCAATCAACTTGAATTTCAAACCTCTTATACTTTTCTGGCCAGATTTTTCGCCTAATTTTAAATAATTTCGTATCACTTCTCAGATTGATTAATTCACCGTGCAATATCCGTATTGGACAACCCAGCTTTAATATTGTTAATATATCCTTTGAACTCAACATATCAGTAGTTGATTTAAGAATTCATCAAAACTACACATAACCATTTATGCGAACAATTTCTTTCCCTCCGTGTGAATTAACGAAAAATTGTTTAAAACGGCACTAAATTACCCATGAGTGAATTGTTTTAGAAATAGTAGCAAGTTGAACTACTTTATTTTATCCATCTCCATAGTACAGGGACTAGATTGACTATACATCATTTAAAAAACTTAGAGAAACAAAGAAACATATTACATCCCATTTTGAAAATTTTCTTTTGAAACTCCGTAGGAACTTTGACTGGAGGCTACTTAACTTAAATTTATTCATATAGTACAGAGGGCATTTTTATAAAAATGTTATATTTTTTTAATTTCTTATGCAGAAAGAAAGAGTTTTGTACAATTATAGCTTTGCGTCATTGTAAAACGCTTAAACATGCCACACTCAATGGACCCAAAGCATGATAAAATCCTAGTCTGCCATTTGGTTATAGTTTTACTACTTAACTTTTATTGTTCATAATCATTTTTTTTTAATGTAAATTATTTAATTTTAATATTACTATACCCAATTGCAGTTAATATGATTGCGTAATTTTAAAAGTCTAAGTTGTGGCCAATATTCAAAATTTTAAACTAACAATGGTCTATCATCATATGCATTAGGCCCTCTCAAAATGAGCTAGAGGAAAATTGCTGTTTTTTTAAACATTTTTGGATCCATTTAACCACTTTAAAAAATGTGTATACCGATGGAACTTCCACCGCGCCCAACCATGCTTTCCTGTAATCAAAGCTAAGGCGGCTGATCCGATGCAGGTTTTAATTAATTTTTTTAACAGGGCTTATTATGCTGGTTTTATTCAACCGATTGGCAAAATTTGGATATTTTTAAAAACAGATTAATTTTGCGGTTGGAACTTAATAATTCCACACAAAAGCCTACGTAATTTATTCGCCTCTGCTGGGAAATGTTTATTGTTCCAATTTATTGAAAATCAGACAGGCTCTGATATCGTGGCTGCAGTTCACGTTTGAGTTATTCATTGGGTCATTCAGAAAAAAAAACATACAGTACACGATTATTTTATAATTTATTTTTTCGATAATTTAGAGTATATTGGTTTAATTTTGATTGAATGACATCCCAGAATTATCTTGCTGATGAAACTATTTCTCGCACTTACAAATACATTTATTAAAGCACTAAACTTGTCTCTATATATTAGCGTACGGATAATTAAGTTACTTAACTAAATTTTTATTCCTGAACGCATAAAGGTAGGTTGGTGTTAATAAGTTAAGTCTACGAGTACGTTTGTTTTCATAATTCATTCTAGAATATATTTTTTTTTTATTTAGTATTTTATCTATAGTATAAATTATACTTTTACACCCAACATAAAACTATTTTCGGTTGAAAACAGAATTAGACTGCTTGATGTATCTTGCAAAATTTATTTGTTTAAATTACAATTAATTCAAGTGATGATTTCCGTGTTAATTTGTGGCAATTGTCGCCGCTTAACCCAAAAGTAATTTTATTTAGCCCATTCGTAAATGAAAATAATAACGTAAAAATATATGATATTAACCCATCCATAAATAGATTTAACCCCGAGAAATGTTTTTCTTTTTGTGTTACTACAAATATAAATATTTGTCACACCTTATATGATATATGACCTTTAAAAATATCTGTGAAAATATTAAATTTATTCACGTTTTTAATTTAAATTCAAACCTATCTGCGGCTATGTTAAATAAATAAATAAATATTATTGAGTAACAGTTCTTTATGACCAAAATTGATGATGGAATCTAAAACAGAAAATAGTTAAATGTACTATAGAATAGTATGACTGTAAGTAACTATTTTCTACTAATTTTACTGAAAATAACCAACTCATTCGGATACACTAATTTTGAGCAGAAATTGTCGGTTTTAATTATTTTCTAATTATATTTTGAATAAAAGTATACTATAAATAAAAGACAATGTTATGAATAAACTTTTTCAAACTAAAGAAAAGCTTTCCTTAACTGGAACACGAAAGAAGAATCGGTTAGATTTCGTATAAAGCCACAAAAATTGGACAATAAGGAAATTTCAGTCCATAACTGGGAGTGATGAATACAGGTTTAAGTTGTGCTTCGGTCAAAGACGCAAAGGGTCACACGAAAGCCGGATTAAGTCTTTCACCCATATTGTGTGAGAAGAACTATCAAATTCTCGACTACGACGACTATGGCTTAGGGACGTATGTGGTTGCGGGGAGATGGATATCACTTCGTTGAAGATACTATCAGCGCTGCGAAGTATCGAAGTATACTGCAGGAAGTACTTTTTCCTTCGATTCTTTCGAATATCCTGAAGGTGAATATATTTTCCAGCAAGAGGCGCATCCATTCATACTACTACAACAATAAAAGTTTGGCTAGCTCCAAATGGTATTCATCTTATAAAATTATCTGCAAATAGCTCAAATCTACGACTCCTATTGAATCCTTGTGGGGAAAAATTAAAAAAGGAATAGGCCAACAACCTATCACGACGATGGAAGAATTGTCTTTAAATACAAAATATTTGAGACTCCATAGAGCCAGTCAGTTAATAAGTCATATGCTAGATCGTATGGAAGGGGTTATACAAAATAAGGGTTATTCTTACGGCCGCTAGCGACTAAATTTGCAATATGGCCGAATGTTTCGGTTTTGAGATGGGCGATCTATTTTGCTTCGGTTGTATTTTTGGTTTTTAACGAATGTTGTTGTAAATGTTTTTTTATTAATTATTAAGAAGTAAATATAATAAGCTTAAAAATAAGTATCATATTTCATTCTCTATTATTCCAGAAAAGGCAACATTTTATTGTTTTTTTACAAGTAGTCATTAGAAAGCGGATGGGCGAACTATCTTGCATTGGAGTACTATATATATGTACATATAGTTGGTTTTGCTTTTGCCTACGAATATTATTTTGAAATGCGTTTTTGGATGTTGCTTTTAGTATTCGCTTAAAAAATATTTTACTTATATACATTTACGTTCTAAAGCAATTGTAATATTAAAGAACGTACATTTCTTAAAAGAGGGAAAGTGGAGCGCATAAACTTGCAGGTCTAGTGAACCTTTCAAAGAATTACGCGTGGCACTTGATACAGAGCCCTTTTGAAGCAAAAGTAATGGAAGTTCGCAGAAATTCAAAAGGGCTTAACTTCTTTCCCAGGTTATATAAGTGCACATATTGTTCTTGTATTTCCATCAAGATTCTCTGGTCTTTGTGCCTTACCGTAAGTGTGTTCCTATTGCTACCTGACTTCTTCCCTGACTTATCGATAGAATAGTGAAAGAAAAATGTTATATTCGCCAATCCACCCTAGGGAGTAGATTTTTCCACCCTTACCAAAATGCATCCTGTTAAACCCTTCTGGAGCCTCTGTGGATGGGTGCCCACAGCCTCAACTGTATTTAGTTGTTGACTCCCTGCGTTTTCATAATTTACTCAAAGCCGTCCATATTTCATTCAGGCTCTACCTAGTGGCGGACCGTCTAGGGGACTCATTTGCTCATTTTGCCATTATACCTGTAGCACCCCCTGGGACTTCCCGCCCCCGCTATCATCCTGGGTGCTGAAAATGTTTTTAACAAATTTCAGGTGCAAATTTTTTTAATGTGGCTTCATGTCTGACCGCGTCTGTTGGGAAGTTATACCGTCCCGATAAAGGACACCACCCCCATTCGCCATACGTCGTCTGCTTGTCACCCTACGTGGGCGGAT
This sequence comes from Philonicus albiceps, assembly GCA_963969385.1. Taxonomy (NCBI): domain Eukaryota; kingdom Metazoa; phylum Arthropoda; class Insecta; order Diptera; family Asilidae; genus Philonicus; species Philonicus albiceps. The sequence continues at coordinate 12,809,086 of OZ017773.1, forward strand.
GGAGGAGCCCCAGAAGTTCAGAAACGACCCACTATCTTTCACTAGTTGCCCTTCTCTCCTTCGCGAACTTGTTGGTTCACGGGGGTTTATTAAAGAGCGTCTTCCAGCGTTCTTCCAGACAACATCGGCTCCACCCGCACTCAGCAACTTATTTAATTATGTAGCCCGTCCCAGCACCATCCATGCTACCTTTATAGGGGTTTGAGGCTGGTTTAGCTTTGATGCTTAATTTTAATTTCGATAAAATTTCGCTGCTAGCTTTTACGAGTTTTCTGTTTTTTATTGAATTTTTGAGATAGCGCCGCATCAGCCGCCAGGGTTTTTCGGGCGGAGGCGTTGCTCCATGACTTTTTAATACTGGCGGCTTACGTGGAACGTATTTAATTAACTAATTTCAGTAGAACGCTCCGGGATATTTGGTGGAACATGAGCACAACAATTTTGCCTCTGCGCTGGGTGAGTTTTGCAAATTTTAGGTTTTCACCATACATCCCCGTAGTGGTGTGCGCTGTTGGTGGGCCGCTGCGGGGCTCGATAAAGGTTAAGGGTGAATGCTTTATTTTGAAATTGGGCTTGTGAAAGGAAATGGGTTCGTTGCGGGATGTTTTACTATTGCAAATAAATGTTATAGGCTAACAGATTTTTGTTCAACAATATGCTGCACTACGAAAGTGATTTTTCATCAGTTCTAGTAATTATGATAAATGTGTAGATAGGAGGTATGTTACACAACTTTATTTAAGGCACATTTTGTAAATTTTAAATTAATAATTTTTTTCTTTTTCAAACTATTTAATGCATTTGCAAACTTATTTAATATATTTTTCTTTTGCAAACTTTGCATTTTTCAATATTAATAGCTTTTTCCATATATTACAAATTTTCAACGAAAAAAGGAACTATTTTATTCAGATAACTTATTTCTTAATTATGTGATACATTTTTGCAATTAAGCAAAATCAGAAACTATTTAAATAGGCCCTTACGCAATTGATGTTGTGTTTTTCACAATTAAACTTTGCTTTAAAATCTAAATTTCTAAAAATATGTCTTTCTGAATTTCAGATTTTTTTATTCTTAAGAAAATAACTTTAATATGCAGATAAAAGAAAGATTTAATGTTTTACATAATGTAAACAAATGTCTTCGCCTTCCTTTTAAAATGAGTTTCAATTTTCATTTGTAATGTTTTTAAAAAGAAAAAATGGTCCTGTATCTTTTGACTCTCACGGTTTAAAAATGTTTTTTTGTGAGAGTTATATGCATAAATTTTCATTTATAATCACTTTGCTCATAAATATAAAATAAGCCAAACCCCATTAAAAATGAGCATTTTTCAATTTAAATAGTGAAATATGTATGATACCGTTTGCATTGTTGATAAATAATTTAGTAAAAAAAAATTTATAATAATCAAAAACGTGCCATAACTAAACAGAAGGTGACTACCAATTAGTGACTTCAAAAGAAGACAGTGATTTTTGGCTGCTTTTACGAAATCGAAAATTCTTAATCAGTGAGTGTCATGTTATAGGAAAGGAAACCAAACGTTTTCCCAAATTTTTTAGGATATCAAAGTAAGTTCTACTTTTCTGCTTTCAGAAAGGTATTTTAAAATTAGGGCCTTCATTAGAGTAGAGTACAGTAGGGCAATCACCCAAGGCGCCTAATTCCATAACTTAAGAAATATTCTGTATCACTTTAATATACAGGGTTTTCCATTTCGGGCTTCCGAAAGTATACAACCCTGCGCTGAGAACCGTTTGACATATCTGTCAACCAAAGCATCATATCATTAGTTAAATGTTCGCCATTTTACAATATGGATCGTTTTAGCATCGCACAACGTGTTAATTTTGTTAAATTATACTACAAAAATGGTGATTCTCCGGCACGCGTATATCGAGCATTACGATCAAATTTTGGTCGTCATGGACGGCCTACAGAGCACACAATTGCTAATGTAGTACGTAAATTCGAACAAACTGGGTCCGTAGCGGATATTGTGAGACCTGTGCACCATCGTAATGTGCGTTCGGCCGAAAATATTGTTGCTGTTGCTGCCAGTGTGGAGGATGACCCGAATGTTTCGATTCCACGGCGTGCTCAGCACTTGGGCTTATCAAAAACATCATTGTGGCGAATTTTGAATTTGGATTTGAAGATATTGATACGGAGGACATGTGGTTTCAGCAAGACGGCGCCACGTGCCACACAACACGACCGAACATGGCCATATTGCGAACAAAATTTGAAGGACGCATAATTTCGCGTTTTGGTGATGCCAATTGGCCGTCGAGATCGTGCGATTTTAACCCGCTAGATTTTTTTTTGTGGGGTTACGCTAAAGACCGTGTCTATGCCGACTCTCTGCAAACTCATTCGTCAAGTTATGGCCGAAATACCGCCCCATATGTGCCGAAAAGTCATCGAAAATTACCTGTTTCGGATCAAGGTCTGCAAGGAAGCCCTAGGTGGCCATTTAAATGATGTTGTGTTTCACATATAATGGCATAAACCAAACTTCATTTTGAAATAAAAGTTCAATCGAAATTCGAATTCTAAGTGTGTTTTATTTTGATTTATTTTCGGAATTTAAAAATGGAAAACCCTGTACTATACATATGTATTACGAGATACATGTGCAGAGAATGCTACTTTTTTCTATTTAAATAATAATTTTTACATATATATTTAACTACTAACTTGCTGGGATAACATTTAAACAAGCTCGAAGACATTGCTATAATTAGATTTTTATTATGTTAGTAAAGAAAGACCATGCTTCTGGGAGTTGAACTTGTCTATGTAAGAATACTCCATAGTGAAATTGCTAGGTGTACATTAGCAAGATTTTTAAATGCGCTTAAATTCAATTAATTCCTTCTTTTATTTTGTATCAATAACATTTTATTTATTTTCCGAAGTTCTTAATTACTAGTAAAGTCTATTTTAAAGATAGAAATTAAGAAGAAATTATTTTTCAGCCATTTTTATTTTGAACGAGTTTCTGGGTTATGAAGGTAATATTAAATTTATAATAGAAATAAACTGTGTGATTAGTTTGCTGATAAGCAATGACAACTTTTTCTTATTAGTACATGCATCAAATATTTCTTCTCTATTGATTTTGTCGTTCCTTATTAATGTTTATTTTAAAAAGATCTATTAGGAAAATTTACTGATTTACTGAAGAAGGCCTATTACTTATGAAACAATTTCAATTTCAACAAATTAATATTATTTCGTTTATTTTTCTTTCCTCTTTATTAACATTTATCTGAATTATATAGGAGAGAAGGGTGTTTAGAAATCTCAACAAAAGAAGGTACTGTTTAAAGTTTTAAGAAATTGAACAAAGACGGCACTAATTTGGAATAAATTTTGATTGACAAGGGCTATTTTATTTGATTTGGAAATTTAATTTCCTTAAACCACAATTTGAGTTATTTTTCACTAGAATTGCCATTCTAATTTTGACCCCTGTCAGTCAAGAAACTTCATTTTCTTCAAAAAACTTTATATACATTTTTAAAAAAGATATGTAAATCATGATTAATTAAAGTATTTTTGTAAGATACATCATGAATTTTCTTAGGAAGAATAAATTTTAATTAAACTTCTCGGTAAATTTAGCGTATAAGTCTATAATGCTGTATATAATAATCCGATATTTCTTGTTGGGATTAGTGAAACTTGTAATAAATAAGCAATATAATTTAAAAAAATGATTTATTGAGTCAAAATCATAACATATTTGAAAATTGAAACATTAGTGTAGCGAGTAGAGAATATTCTGCTTTTTTTTGGTTAGGTTTTCTTAGCGCTTTCAACCAGATTTGAGCCTGTTATAAAATTATAATATAATTCCTCATGTTACTGTCATTAGTTTTATTTTTATAATTTTGATCAAAGGTTATTATATCTAAAGAGATTGTTTGCCAAATTAATATTTAGATTTCCTAAACTCGAAATGATCGAAAATGTTATTGTGCAACACCTCTTGATTTCTACAACCTCCTAGTTAGCAGCAGTGTTCTTTTAACAGAAATTAGGATGAATTACCAACGAATATTAACAAAAATAAATTCTGCATCCGCCATGCCGAATTTAGAAATTTGCCACTCCAAAAATATAGGTATAAAGATGTTAGAAAACATTAAATAGTTCATATTTTCAAAATCGATATGTCATATTTTACTTGGAAAATTGGCCCTGTAATCTATGTGGGATTTAAGATCCCCAAATCAAGTATTATTAAAATGTAATTGAGTACAGCAAAAGACCAATCCATACTGGTATATTTTTAAACGAAAATCTATTTTTACTCTTTGCTTAAGTTAAGTTTGTTGCTTAAATTAACTTTGTTGCTTAACTCTACAGAAATTTCATTTTGATGTTAAATTGACTTCAGGGAGAATTCATTACAACGCTTTCTCAATATGGCGGGCAAACAGATGGCGTCATTGTCTATCTTTAGAATCTAGCAATTTTGAACAGACAGAAACAACGTCAATTGAAGGTTTCTCTTTTATAAAATTCTATTAAAATCCAAAGCCCAGAGCATATCCTGGCGTTTTACCTCTGGGCGATGAATGAAAAGCTTTATAATAAAAAAAATCCCAGAAAAGCCTTAGGTACCGTTTTCTATTTTAATTTTCAACGGTAATTTCACGGCAAGCAAAAGAAAGAAATAAAATCCAGCACCAATACGTCTTTCCTAGTGAAAGCGGGAATGGAGGGAGGTTAGTTCTCTCGACCGCAGGACTTCCACGGAGTAAATTGAAATTAAAACAGAACCACCCCGGACTTGCTCTAAGGCCCCCAGGGGGAAACACAGAATGAAGGTTTCAATTGAAATCAATTCCCCAGACAAAAGTATCAACTTAATACAGGACCGACTGGGGCTCATACTTCCTGGTTTCCTAGACCCGCCGGCCACCGGGACTATGGATGATACCCAGAGCTCCCGGGTCCGGGAGACAGCTAGTTATAAAATCAAGCCCCAACCCGGACTCGCTGACCTGACCTGCAAAACTACAGATTGTCTGCACAAACAAAGGATCGAGGGGTTGCATCCGTCCAGTTGGCCACAATTCGACATAGGGTGATTAATTCATTTGTCGAATTATGCCCGGCGCGCTACAATAGTTGCGACTTCGGTGACGCATTCAAGTGTGGGATATAAATCAAAACAGGAACAAGGTGCAGGCCTATGGACAGGGTCAGAGCCGGACTAGGACATCCATCACCTTGAGGTGGGCGTGGGCGGGTGTAATAAAGTGTGTTATTGTCTAGTGGTTGCATATTAAGTACCTGTGGCGTAGTCTGGCTCCACTCCCTCCTCGGAATGCGGAGGCGGCACGACTGGGATAGGAACCGGGATCGGCAACCTTTCATAATGGATGCACTCGTGATAAGAGTGCCCGCTGGGGCCGCCCATTAAGTCGCCAAGGACGCTGTTCCTGCCACCGCTGTTACTGCTGCCACCCCCGCCACCGCCGCCATCATCTCCCGCTCCCCGGCTGGTGCTGCGGATTCCGCTCGGCATGATGACACTTCCGCCACTTACACAGCCGCCTGGACTTGAACCGGAACCGGAACCGTGCCCGGACCCTCCCGCCGAACCCGGCCGGGAACTGACTAAGCTCATCGCCGAATGCGGTGGTGTCACTGACGTCGTCTGCATGTAATGGTGCGTGTACGGGTGCGGATGAGGTACATCGTAATCGCCGGTGTCAATGCTGCCAGGTATGACACCGCTGCTGCCGCCGCCCGCCCCCGCCTGCATGCATGTCGGACCGCCCCGTATCGAAGCGCCCCGCGTCAGTGTGTTGTTCGCCGACTGGATTGATGACACAGTCGCGCCCCGACACAGGATGTCCGATAATTGGTTCGCCTGTATGCCAAAATCATATGACTGGATCAGAGTTTGTAGCACCCGTGATTCCAGGATCATTCTCGGAAACTGAATTATGGACGAAATGCAAATGAGATGTCCCACCGTCTCCTTGCATTCCCAAAATGGGGATGTGTTAGAGGGGTGACCAATGATTCGATTGTGAAATGATACAATTTTTAGTGTAGATTTTGTTTAATTAATCCAATTTACAATAACGAAAGTAATTACGATTTGTTGGCCAATTTAGGTCAATATCAAGACGCTTTCAATGACTGGTTAATGCCGAAAAATGAGAAAAATTAAACTTAATCAAGTTACTACACTAAGAGCAAACTTGCCACTTAAATTTTAAGGCGATCGTACTAAAAGCAAATATTAAGCTCTTTTTGATAAATTTATTTAATTCAAATTGCATATACATAAGTATGAAAAAATTTTGTTTTAACCTTAATAACACTTCATTTTTAGGATATGACTCAATTCAACCGATATTTTGAATTTAAAACTGAAAGTGCAAACAGAAACGTTTTGAAACATTGTGATTAAATTAACTACAGCTCAAACATTAAATCTTTTCTTAATATGATTTACATGTAAAGATTGTAGAGGCAGTTTAGATATAAATTCATATATTTTGTAAACCAATTCTGTCTTCACACGGTAGATACCTTCAAGATAAAAAAAACAGGAATGGTTACACATCATTAAAACCTGTCATAAATACCTAAAATAAAAGTGTTCATACAAAAAACTTAATTAAGAGTTTTTATAAAAAATAAACGTTTTTAAAAAGGGAAAAAAAAGTGTTCATATTTTTATTTGAAGACAGTGCTTTAGTGTTTTACTTTTAGGTTTACCTAATACCTCCCCAAATTTCAGATTTTTTGATACAAAAATGAATGCATTCTATTTTTGTGTGTGTCTGTCCAACTAAATAATATCAGTTGGACAGGTACCCTGAAAGACTAGTTGAAAAATAACTAAACTAATCGAAATAAGTCTCACTCACTGTTAAAATGGTTCATATTTTCATTTATATGCGTAATCTAATTAAGAAAAAATATTGTAAATAAATAAATATTATAATAACTAAAATTTCAATTATTAAAAATGGATTCTAAAAGTCTGAAATCATAGATCGCTCGAAATCTATCAATATGAATTTTTAAAATCATATTCAAATATCCTTCAAACTACCAGGTTTACGAATTAAGTACTAGGTACCTCTAATTCTCAACATAATGAAAAAATTTTCAAATTTTTGTTTTTTAACGATTGATTCACGTTTGTGTAAAAGAATAATTATTTTCATATAAATTATATGGGAAACTAAAATCTGTTTGCACCATTCACAGGTTTGATCCAGAAATCTGTAATTTGGGGAGCATTAGTATTAAAACATTAGTCGATCGAAAGAAAACAAAAATACACTATAATTTGTACAACCATTTGTATACCATAGGTACTGCCCTAAATATATTTAGATATTTGCGGTTAATAGCAGTAATTATCTTTAAAATTTAAATCATATTAAATTACTCTTTTAACCGTGCTAAGTCGAATGAAATCTTGTAAAAAATTGATTTATTTTCGTAGACCGTGTTATTTTAAAACCGTTTAAAAATTGGGTGTAGTAGAATTTGATTAACTCCGTTTTCCACGAGGCACACCCAAACGTAATTGTTGGCCGTAACTAGAAAAAGAAAGAGCCTCAATCCTATTTTTCAATATTTCAATAATAAAGAAGAAGGAATACCTACTTTATTAACAATTGACCTACACTTTTTTTAAATTCAGAAGTTATACCAAAATATCTTTTTATCCCATCCGATTTGTCCACAAACATTTTTCAGAAGAATTGGCAAAACATTTCTATAGAATTTTATTCGTAGATTATGAATTTGTAAATTAAAATGCACAGGGTTGAAAAATACAAAGGACATTTTTGTCAAAATGTTTTTTAGCAGTGGTCTGGTATGGTGCTTACTTATTAATCACTTTTATATAATTATAATATTGATATTTTTTACTTTATATTATTTTAAAATACTTTAACTTCGATAATTTCAAAAAAAAAGTCTAATGTTGCTTTTCCGTTTTCAATTAAAATATTTTTTTGTTATCTCCTGAATACATAATTTTTTTCCATTGAATTTGAACACAGTCGAAAAAGAGTTAATCGTTCATATCTTAGATAAGAACATTTAAACATTTCATGCGCCTATTCATGCTATCTATCAAGCCATGGGCAGTAGCGGTTAGAATATTAAATTTCATAACACTATTCATTATTCATCAACGGTCCACCTACGCAATCACCAACACCATCAGGAAAAAAGTCGCAAGAATATTTTATGGTTGTAGATTGTCGGTCATATGATATGGCATTAACGTTCGTAAAACTAAAATATGTATGTGGACATGAATCATTATCATCACGAATATTAAAGAGCGACTATGAGCCATATTTTCAAAGAATATATTCACTCTATTGTCAATTCACAGTTTAATCAAAGGTAATAATTTCCTAATTTACTAAGAATAATACTCCAAAGTTGTGCTATATAAAATTAGAATGAATAAAAAATGCAAACCCTTTTTAAACATTTTACAAACATTAATTACAATATGCTGCAAACGTCCCTGAGACAAAATCAAATAATTATCCGCGATTAACCAAAACGGGTGGGATTTTTACCTAAGAGTAGTTATTTCGTAGAAAGTAATTAAGTAGTAATTATAATCAACCAACGAGCAATTAGCGGTACTCGTTAGGTTCTTTCAACCAAAAATGTATAACGACTCAGAAAAAAATTCTCCCTTCGAGCAGCCCGATAAAAGCACAACTCCCCAATTAAGCAATGAACTCATCCAGAAGGCCATTACGCCCCGCCCTTGTCGTCTTGAGAAAAAAAAAACATCCCCGAGAAAATCCTCATTAAAAAGGCAAAAAGAAAATCTCAGCTACCATAAATGATTCAATATCCGGCCGACTTTATTCAAATAATTCAAAGAGGAGAACCTTCTCGGGCCCCATATCCTTAAATCTTACGCACAATCGTAACGAATCAATTCTTTAATCCGCAGCAGAGAACGTTGCGGTAAAGTGGGACGAAAAGGGATTCTAGACGCTATAAGATCGGCAACCGGAGCAAAGAAAAACCTCCACCAGCCTAAGGAAATGTATCATTTATTATAATCAAAAAGGCATATCTGCTCCTAGGCCTCGTGTTACCCCAAACCCTTGCTCTTACTTCCACCTAATCTCCCTGGAAGGAGCATATGTTAAGAACCCTCTTCGGGATATCAAAACTTAGAAATATCTTCCAAAAATCGACCCGTACAGCCACCCCCCCCCACAATTTGCAGGATTGATGGGTAGAAGAAAAAGGGCACTTGGAGCGGCAGGGTGCAATGCAATATCTTTGAACTTTTTTTTCTCTTTTTATATTCTTAACACCTTTTCACAACATTGTGCTGACGAGAAAGATGAAAAGGAAATTTCAATACAACGACATCAGATCAAATAGGTTCCGCTCGCAGAAAACAGGAGAAGATCCAAAAGGTTATGGTTAGGAACCGACCGGAGATGGAAAGATAGATGCAAGTAAAAATTTAGCACTAAAGGAGTTTGATCAGAGATATATAAATACTTAGTCATGGTTGGGCCGTTCACTCACCTTTCGACAAAATGTGAGGGAAATTGGTTTTGAAAAGACCGAACATATCCTAACCACCTTCGTTTGGATTGATCGGTTCGTTGATAATACCTCCCTCAGCATTGGTTCTCCTGGACGTTACTTTCTCCACATTGTTCGTTTAAAGAAAAACTATTTCTGTGTGATAAAAACAGGGTACTCCTTTGATGCAATGACATTGAAATTTATTTGCACTTCAAAGTAACGAATTTTATGCTGCTATAGTGGTATATAGTGGCATATTCTAGCTCAGAAACTATAAACTTTCTAGAAGAAATTTCAAAGCATAAAATTCGTTTAAAATATTATATTTAAGAAGATCACATACATTTTATAGGTATTATGCTCCATTTGCGGGTTATTCAACCAAATGCGTTTATTATGATGGCAAAACTTTAGCAATTCCTTCCCTTATCCACCAATATCCCCAATACTTTTCATAATAAGCCGAGAAGTAGGTCTTACCCTTGAAGTCCACACTATCAAACTCTCAGTATGGTAAAATTATCAGCAATAATAATAAACACATCATTTAACCATTTGCAATCGATGGCTCTAAAAGTGAATAATATATCATTGTATTTGTTACTAGTTCAGCATTTACTAAATATAAGTAGGTAAAAACACTAAGTGTGTAAATATCGCATCCGATAAAAACAGCTTTATATGATCACTTAAATTAAAGTTATTTTTTAAAGGAAATAGACATATTTATTTAAAATTTGACCAATATTTAGTTGAAAATCTAGGAAATGCTAAATTTTCAACAGAACAATTCTTAAAGATTCAGTTAATTCAATTAAATCTGTTGAAAATCAATTATATCGAAATTCATACAGATATGTTTTTGTCACTCTGTTAGTGTGCCTCAATATTATTTCCAAAAATTGATTTAAAAATTGTCAGTTGTAATGTTTTTAACGATTAAGAAGACTCGACACAACAGCGAGATAATTGAGCTTATAAGAGATATCTAAAAGATTATTTATGTTGAATATGAATAATTAAAAAAAAATAATTCAGGGCCTTCATTTATTGAAGTAATATTCAACAAATACTTTTTATCGTGTATACACTCGTATACTCGTACATAGGTTTAATATTTTTTGAGAAATTCTGGTCAGAAATTCGAATTTTTGCAAAAATAACTAAATTATGAAGCCGATTATTACCTATTCTGGATTAGGGCGGGTCAATATAACTCAAATGAAGGTTGAAAACATTGTTGCATTTCCTATTTTACTCCTCGTACAGAATACAAAATTTAAATATTTTTTGGAGCACACCCATCGTGTAGGCACTGCTACCAACATACAACATATTTTTAACAGCCGTAATATTTGCAAGATATATTCCGCCAACTCTCAATGAAAAATATGAAAAGTACTTAGGGTATCCTGGCGACGAGCACTTCTGGAGTTATGGAGAGAAAATTGTTAAATAATAATTTTTAACATTTCACAACTAGTATCCAATACACGGTGCCGATGTCAAGATGAATGACTGAGGAAACCTACCTATGTATAGCCCGACACACCCTGTTTTTTAAATATTTCTTTCATTATAATTTTATTTCATTTTATTTTATAATTTTCTTCTGCAAATAATGCAATCTGACGTAGGGAATTGTCTTCACCTATTTTGTAGAGAACTTAATTTTCCACATTCTTTCCTTAACTTCAATAATTTGTTTGGGTTATTTCCGAGAATAAAAGTAGTAAAACTTGGCAGTTTTATTTTATAAATAACTCAGAAAAGGTCAGTCAGACTTCAAAATGTCAATGGGCACTTCTATAGAAATTGTTAACCTCTATAACACTACTCATAACCCTTTGATATGATCATATCTCCAACAATTAATAAGTTATTTTCAACAAACGTTGAGAATCACCACTGCTTTACCTACTATTACTACATCAGGGGACATGGAGACTGAATGGTTCATTGAAAGGTTAGGTTAAGCAAGTATAGCGCAAGCTTAAGGGAGGCTTTGGTAAGATGATAATCAAAGGTGGCAGAGTTTTTGATCATCCGCAGCATTCTGATAAAGGCTTCGAAGTGACCTTAATTAGTATGATGACTTCCAAGGCGAAAGGTAGGGTACGATCTAACGTTACGGTCTAGTGTTAAGGAATATGCTGCGAAGGTGGTCAGGGCAATCGATGGAACCAGCTATAACTTGGTGAACGAAAGCAGTATCGACGACATCTCGACGTAGAGTGAGGAACCGGAGATTGATTCGTTTTAGGCGGTTTTCATAAGGAGGAAGATTAAGGAGGTCTGCCCAGGGGAGGCCGATCAGGGCAAAGCGCATGAATCTGCGCTGAACAGATTCAATTCTGTTAATGAAGGGCGACTAGACCTAACAGGCGTACTCAAGAAGTGATCTGACAAAGAAGAGGAAGAGTGACTTGGTGACATAAGGGTTAGAGAATTCCTTAGACCAACGTTTAACGAAGCCCAAAGCAGAATTGGCCTTGGTAATTGAATGATCTATGTGGGAACGGAAGTTGAGCTCACTATGGCCTATAACAGCGAGACCGCGAAGGGAAGTGACACAAAGAATGGGTTCGCCAGAAAGGATATGGGATAAAAGGAGGTGCGCTTACGGGAAAAGGTGATCGTTTGGCATTTAGAAACATTGAAGTCAAGAAAGTTTTTCATGCACCAAGTGTAAAAGTAGTTTAAGTCGTATTGAAGGAGAGACGAGTCAGATGACTTGGATATTTGTTTGAAGGTTTTCATATCATTTCATACCATCGGCATAAATTAGAATTTCGGAGTGATTAATTATGTTCTCAAAATCGTTGATGAACAATAAGAAAATTAAAGGACCGAAGTGGTTGCCTTGGGGAGCACCGGAATGGGATGTGAAGGGCTTGGAAATCGAGGAGTCAAAACGGACTTTAAAATAGCGGTTATCGAGATAGGAAGAAATCCATTAAATAAGTCGGGAAGGAAAGCCTATATAACTAAGTTTAGAATGATAACTTTGTAAGAGATTTTATCGAAGGCTTTGCTAAAGTCTGTGGCTATAACATTAATCTCTGCACCGTTTTCCATAGCAAGAAGAACGTATGAAACAAAGGTTAATATGTTGGTAATTTGCCTTTGAGGAAACCGTGTTGAATAGACGATAAAATGGATTTGCAGTGGAACGACATAGAGTCATAGATAAGGCCTTCGAAGAATTTCGCGATGCAAGATAATTTGGCAATAGGACGGTAATTTGAAATTTCGCTTTAACAACTTTTCTTGTGCATAGGAGTGATGTACGAATCTTTCCAAAAATTGAGAAAAATCCCTTCAGAAGAAGAAAGTGAGGCAGCACATTTTTTTTAACAATGCTGGGTATACCATCCGAGCCGGGGTCGAAATCATCGACAAGTGCACTAATTTTAGCGGCGACTGAAGAAGGATATATGGAAGTTAGGGAATTTGCGTACAATTCAGCATGTAAGAAAAGTAGTTAGGATCAGGGGTGGAATCGAGGTCGTTAAAGGATTGACTGAAAAATTCAGCAAAAAGATTGACAATTTCAGAAGGGTTGAGATGAGGAAGAGTCGCCAAGCTTGAGGACTGTGGGGTAACCTTTGGATTTTCGTTTTACATTAATAAATTTGTAGAACTTTTTAGGCTTAGAAATAAGTTGGGATTGCATGGAGGATAGGTAGTCATTGTAGAGAAATTCTCACCATTAGAAAAGAGGGAAGAGATAGCGTCGTAAGAAGAATGATCAGCATCAGACTCTGATAAGAGAAAAGAATACCATAATTTGTTCCTTTTAATACGTAGAGAACGAAGTTCTTTGTCATACCAGGGCGGTGATGAAGAGGACCTCTTTAGGGGTTCGGGCTTTCGGTAACGACCGAGTTAAGTGGCTTGGAAAACAAGATCAAGTAGTCTGCCAAGATGCTTTATCACGTCACTGATTTGGCATAAGCCTGAGTCTGAAAGATAGTAAATAAATAATGACTCAGTGGCGGAGAGCACATTAGTGGATAAATAAGAGGAGTCATAATCATCAGGGAGGGAATATAATATTATCGAACTTTTCACACAAGTTAGTGTTAAGGTTCAGTTAAATAAGTAATTCAAAAGCAGTTTCGCCTTCTTTTTCTGTCTGTCTTATTCATTAAAATCAACTAATTGATCCTGTGCTTAGAATTGAATTTTAATGTTTAATATCGGTTCTTTACGTATTTTCTACTAAAAGTGTTTCCATACCCTGATACCCTATTTGAAACTTGATATTCAAAGAAAGAAGGAATTTCTCATAATTTTTTCATAAATTTCCTTTATTTGATCACTAAGTCGAGTCATTGTATGTATACTATTGTACAGTTAATGTGGTTGCCTATTGGCTAAAATAATTACACATACAATAAATTAAACTAAATACATTTTATGAAAGACTAGTAAATTTCAATTGTCTTCTACTCATGGAAAAAAAAATTACAGCAATTGAATTTCGCCATCATCTCAGAACTATAGGAGAAAATTGTTGCGAGGGGAAAATCGAGTGCGAAACATTTTAATCACTCGAAAAAGTGTTTCATGTCAAATTTACAAAAAAAAACGGAAGTGTGTCTCTTTGTGTCGCACCTATCTCTCTACTGTCGCATCGCCTCAAAAACTACAACAGCTAAAAAATATTGTGGGACGATTTCGTTTTTTTTTTTTAGGTAGCAAAAACAAAATTTAATTTCTCCTGAAAGCTTTGCTTTGTCGATTACGTACTTCCGTCATGTTTTTTTTTTCATTTTTATTTATTTTTGCTATTTGTCGTTTGGAAGAGTGGGGGCGAAAAAGGGGTACTTCATTGGTGTCTCAACTTTATCTTGCGAGCCAAAAGCAAGCTACAAACCCCGAGCCCACACCGACAGAACTAATCTTCAAATGGCTTTCATTTCCAAATTGCGAGCGTTTTCTCTAGGCAAAGGGGACAAAAGGATACTCCTCTATTGGTCGTCCCGCAAGCACACTGGCGGCGACGACAATCACTGGAGAGGGGTATAACTTTCGAGCGATAAAGTTCTCATCCCAGGTCCTGTTCGGGACTGGGCTTTGTTTGTTCTCGATCCGCAAACGGGACCGTAAATAAAGCAATAATGTTTTAATAAATTGAATTTACATCCGCAACAAAAGCACCGGTGATAAGCAAATTTAATTACTCCCCTAGGTCCAGTAGAGGGTGAGACAGAAATAAAAACATAAAAATTAATTTAAAAGAAAAAAAAAATATATCGTTTGTCGGGTCTCTGCCTCGGGTGACCCAGTTTCCTGCCGGGTGGATGTGATCGTTGCGAACGGACTGGCACTGACTGGAAAACAAAACTTTTCTAGGGGCTGATTGCGAGGCGAGCATAATTATTCTAATGAATGACAATTATAGCGGCGAGATAAAATTACAATGAGAATATTTGCACTGAAATTTCCCGCTGGCTAGGCGTGTCATGCTGAGCAAACAAAAATATAATGCGCCGCCCCGCGCGCATTGAATAATCTGGACGAACCTAGAATTAATTAATGATTTTTAGCAGGAGCGGCTCCGGCTGTCCCACCAGACTCAAAAGAGACGCCAAGTTATGTTCTTTGAAAATTTGAGTCACGACTCGCCTCCCTCTGTTTACTTAGACGAATCAGTTGTCTTAGAATCGTGAAGAAAATTTATGTGAATCTTACGAAGAAAAATATCTTAAAAAAATTACAGTGATTCCCACTGTAAACGTAATGTTGAACAAGTATACAATCGGATTACCTTCAGAATTTTGACAAAACTTTGCAGAAACATTAAATGAGTTGAATCGGTAAAAGTGAAATATCGTAAATTAAAATTTCTTGAAAAGTATTGCTTTTCTTATTGAAAATTCTTTACATATTTGTAAATGTTGAATCAAAATTAATGTTTGTTCAAAGTTTCATCAAAATTCGGGAGGTACCCAGATTGTAAACTTAAACCGTTGGAATAAAATTAAGTTAACATTATCGCACATTCGTATTTCTCAAATAGCACGGTAAACATTTTCCAGGTATAGAATTCAGTTATATTGGAAATAAGACCGGTAAAACTATGAAATTTGCCACCATACATCTTTTACTCTTCCAACAGGTTAAAAGTCTCCTGTAGATAAACAATAGTTTTGAAGGGATTGAAACCTTCGAATATACAGTAAGGGGGTAACATACATATTTGAATTTTTTTTACTTACTGCACTGATCACTTTTCTACTAAAATAAATTATTTAATGCATTTTACTGATTCAGGTTTATTGGAGGCAGTTCTAACTTTTATAAAGAAGTTTTTAATTATTTAAAAAGAAAAAGAATTGAGAGCAAGAAAAATTTTAAGTCGGTTAAAAAAACATACGTTTTGATATTCAAGATCAATATTTTACCAAAGTTTTTAGTTTTGTAGCATTCCTATGAAATCATATTTTTGTGTGTTTTGCCAAGTGTTTGTCACATGCATGACATGTTTTTTCAAGCAATATTTAGACCTTTTTTCAAACATAATATTTGACATCTTAGGGGCAGTATTTAATTTTAAATCTGTTTGGCAAGAGCGTATCGACAATTTTTCAGAAATAAAGAGACAGAGACAGAAATATTTGAAGTGGAAGGGATGAGTATATTACCTGTATATATAAACATTCTGAAGCTGTTTCTCTGCTTTCATCCGAAAGGGCCTAAATGAACTTATGCCCAAACAGCGAGATATATTAAAATGCGTCGTTTGTAAAGAAGTGGTGTAAGAAGTTTTCTGAGGAACAAAACATCGGCGACTTGCCAGGAAGGGGTAAAACAAGAAAAACATCAAAAAAAGATGACATCGCTATTTTGAAGCTTTTTGAAAAGGATTCACAAATGATGCTGAGGCGAGCTAGAAACAATTATAGAATTAGAATAAGGGATAATTCCACCAAACACCGCAGTACTACAATCAAACCACTTTTATCCGAAAAGCATATCGAAAACCGTTTAAAATGGGCTAATGAAAATTTCAACCGCGATTGATCAAACGTCGTGTTCTCTAACTAATCATCATTTTGGGCATATCAAGGACTTAAACGAGTATAAAAAAGGGCGGCATACATCATACGTAGTGTAAAACACCCAATAAAAGTTTATGTGTGGGGATGCTTCTGTTCCCAAGGATTTGTAAAATTTATTGCTTTTACTGGGAATCTGAATGCAGAAATATTGCTGCAAATTTATAAAAACGGGTTATTAAAGTCTACAGATTCTTGATTTGGAATAGGAAACCGATCGTGGTCTTGCAAAAAAACAACGATCCCAAACACAGAAGTCGTCTTTGTACCGAATGGAAAGATCAAGAGGTTATCAATGTCATGGAGTGGCCCTCACAAAGTCCTGATGCTAATCCAATTGAAAATGTGTGGGCCCTTATGAAGCCCAAGCTGCAGCGGAAAAATGCTTTCGCTTTGCAATAACTTAAATCATTGGTATAGAAAGCCTGATAGAATCTTCTTTATATCGTAAAGGAAAATAAAGTAAATAATAAGGAGAAAATTTGTTAATTTTTAATCGCATTATTGAATTCTGAGCTTACGCTCTTACCAAACAGACTGTAAATGTCAAATTTAAGATATTTTATTTTTCCAAACGATACCACATTTTTACGGTCCTAGAATTCCGCCAGTTTGGATAATCGGGTCAAAACTTTAAGCGAACTGTGTAGAATAGGAAAAACCATTACTTATAACCTGGAAGAGTCACAGTGAACATTTTCCGAGCGCCTAGATTTATCATAGCCCTATTTTTTGCTATATGTATATTCTTCTATGTGAATGTATAATTACTAATATTGCTTTTTGTCATTTATTATTAGGTGTGTTAATGCAGAAATTATACTATATAATATTAAATACGTTTTTCTGCTATTCGTACGTCTATTAAGACCCTTGTTATAAAGAACGACGATCGATCAATTTCAAATTAGTACCAAATACTAAAATCAGTATTCTTATTGCCTTGTAAATTCAAGTTTCTATCTCAATGAAATAAATAATATGAAAAGATATTTTAATAGACAGTCTAATGTCTGCATCACTGATGTGTTTTATAATAATAAATCACAATTTTTAAATATAAAATGTGCTTCCACTTATGAAAAACCAATCTCTTCCCATGCTTGAATTAATGGTGACTTTATACTGAAAACCATTAGCGCCAAGCGCTATGACATATCTATAATATTTGACTATTATTATATGAATTACATACATACAAATGCATATCGCGGGGAGCAGAACATTGGGCCTGGTTCAGGACCGACTCCTGGAATTGCAAAATATTTGAGTCAGCTCGCCTCCAACCAAGACTACATTCGCAGAAACATGAAGCACTTTCGGGCAAATTAAATTGCTGGCATTGTTTAAACTGCCTTTTTGCCTGTCTCCTTTTTCATAAAAGTTTAATTTATGAAATTACTTGCTGCAGCCGGGGAGCGGGCAACAACAATATTTTGTTTTTTCTTCTTCGTTTTCCGCCGCTCGACGGGGCAAAACTTGAAGGTTTTTCTTATTTATGCTTCGGAATTCGTTGTAACAGCACTTTTTCATATCTTCTGCTTCAGCTGGCAGGGAAAATTCAAACTTCCTTTCCCGTAGCTGTGCGTTCACGATTCTCCCTCCTTTTCGACAGGGAAAACAAGCGCAGGCATTCCTGGAACGACAATTGTTATATTAAGGAAATTTCTAAAACGCTCACCGATGCGACAACGAGGAAGTCCAACTGACCAGGTTCTTATCTTCTCTCCAAACCGTTAGGGACGGATGAAATATTTTTTTCAAATTTCTAACTTACTTGGATAAAAATTAAATTGTATTTCGACGAATTCTCATGAATCGTGTAAAAACTGTTTCGCATTTTGCTTTCAGTCGTTTCCTTTACCCTTATATTTATTTTTTAATTATAAGGTTCAAAACATTTATGTCAGAATTCAAAACAAATGTCATTTATTAGAAATATTATTCAAACGCTAATGAACAAAAGCACAGTCGAGCGATTTAGTAATAGTGGGTTAACCTAACCTAAACTAGTAATAGTAATATCAACCATTATAAAGGGTTTCCCAATAGGAACATAGCAATTTTTCTATCAACGTTTGGAAATTATTAAAAATTACTATAGCAATTCTGAATCAGTGATCGCAAATTTAAGAGCGCTTACTCCAATTTTCGGTCATAATAATCGTCTCAACATGAAGGTTATGCAGTAAGTGCTTCGGTTCGAAATGAGCCAAAATTAGCTCTCAAACCACATTGTGGCAAATTTTAAATAAAGATTTTCGCTTACATTATATTACAAGGTCAAATTAACTCAAGAATTATAGCTTATTGATCATTTGAAACACCAAAACTTCTCTAATTGGGCTCTGTAAAGTTTGAAGAAAATTCTGAATTTCATCATCGACGAGGAAGCTCATTTTTGGCTTAATGGGGTGATTGAACTATATTTTTTTGTCTCTGAAAATAATCGTCATGTTACGGTCATTGGAGTCCGTTATCGTGCCATATTGGAAGACTCTTTTTAGTCAGAATTGGTTGGATTTGACATCAGTGATATGTGGTTCCAACAAAATGATGCCTCATGCCTCACAGTTGGTCAAACCATTGAACCTATTGAAGGGAAAGTTCGATAACCGTGCAATCTCGAGAAATGGTCCGGTCGCTGGACCAACTCGCTCACGCGATTTAATGCCGCCGAATTTCTTTTTATGGGATTACGTTAACGTTATAGGAGCATTCCGGCATATATGTGTGAAAGAGTGGTGGCTCCAAATGTAAATATGAACGAGATCGAATTCGATAGTTGAATGTAACATGGATGCTTCTGCAATGAATTGTAGATCAATATCTTATTTATTTCAATTTATAATACAAAATTCTTATGTCATTATTGAAAAATCCTTTATATGTAATCAAATTAAATTAAAATAGGAGGCTGTTGTCAAGTAATAAAGGTTGGTTGAACGAGTATACTATGTCACATAGGTGCTTCATATTATTATGACTCTCTAACCAACTGAGTTACTCGTGACTGTCCCAATGTTTTAATGTATTTGCTTTATTAATTAAGTTTTTGTTATAATTTCTGTAAAATTATTTAGATGTTTAGAGACTATGGCCCGTTACCACTGCAATAGTAATAGATTGGGGCGCTGTATCGTTTCTGATTCTCGGAAATAGGTTAAAAGGACTGTAATAGATAGCTTATTAGCTAAAGATTGAATTAGTTGATCTTTTGACGTGGAATAGTCTAACAAAAATTTTTCTTTTAGTGAATTTATTTTTGAAGATAAAAAATCAAATTTGTTTGTGGTGGAAAATTGCCATGGCAAATCTAACATCTAAGATAATCTAACAATTTACAATTTTAATTAAGAAGTACGAGTGATTTTAATTGGCGACTATAAATGAAAGCTCTTTCTCCCAAAATGAATTTTTACATTAAGGTCTCTCACAAAAGCTAGCATTGGAAATTTATTCAGTTTAAGTTCTGAAAAAAAACTAAAAAAGTTTAACGTACTCATATTACACATATTTTGAATATAATAATTTTGAAATAATAATATACTTTAAAAACAAAATATAGTTTATGGTGTTAAAATAACAATACATACTAAAGACATTTTAGTCCCCGTATATCATGAAATATATGTATAACCCTAAGCAAAAATGTTCTCGAGTGGTGCACCTTCATAAGAGCCATATTCCCATTTATAAAACACATTTCCCTTCCTCGCCCTCTCGCAATGCCTCTAATACTCTTTCATAAGCCGAAATGAATTTTTAATTGCTGTGAAGGATAATGGTGGGGTTTAAGTGATGGGCTGCTCCAGGGGGGGCTGGAATTCCGGACTAAAACGCCTAATACGATGACGTCATCGAGGCGAAGGCAAATCCGATGGGGGGCAACCTCATTTGTCAGACGACGTGAAACAGCAGCTAGACAGAGGATGTCATCTCAATTATTTTGCCAGTTATCGGTGCAGACACATATGTCCCTCATATTCGTTTCGCAGGGTGATTATATGCAATGTTAGACCCTCATTTATTTCCCGCATTTAATCTAATGTCGGGTCTTTTTACGCCAGGAAGGCTCTGTCATAAGCGCTACTAGGCTACCCGACTGGGGTTTCATTTTATGCTAAGGGCTGTCAGTTAATGGTGAAATTTTAAAGAAGGGCCCCATTATGACTGCCGTTCTACGACATGGGTCCGAAATGCGGCTTGGCTTAGTTGTTAGCTCGTCTGGCTACTAAATATCTTCCTGTCCGTGTCTTTTCCCGCTCCATGCGGGTATATGAGACAAACGACACTTTATGGGTTTTGCACGGTAATGAATTGCTATTTTGCAGTTAGTATGCTTGGGAATTATTTTACGAGGGTAATTTGAGATAAGACAACTGATATATAATAATTGTTTGCTGCCGTAACAAATGTATATTACCTGTTGTACTATTTACCTTACAACTGCTATTAAATTATTTAGTATTTTCCCACAGTTATGTGCCGCTCATAACTTTTTGTTGAATAGAGCATGTATTTATTTCTTTATTTAAAGAAACAACAGCTTACGCCAAGAATACAGAAACCACCGGATTTTCATGAAACTTTGTAGGAACATTCTTTCAGGATTCAAACAAACGACAAAAGTAGCAAAAACAACAACATAACAACTTCTTTAAAATGATTAAACATTTTCGTTTACTTTGTTATCATTAAATTGCGAACGCATGATTACTTACTGAACGGTATTAAGAATATTGGAGGGGAAACTTCAAATGTGAAATGTCAGTTTCATGAAGTTGGGTATATCTAATATATGTATATATGCATGCTAAAACACTTTTGTGCAATTTTTGTATTGTTAGGTTTTTTTTAGAGAGAAAATGTAATGAATTAATGAAATCTTGTTTTTTCAATTCAAATTCAGGAAGAAATATGGAAAAGTGGCATTGAACAATTTTCAAAATTTAAATACGAAGTACAGCTGTCCGACAAAAAGTGTTTTCATATTCGTTGAACCCCAAGAGAATGTTCCTACAAAGTTTCATCCGATAGGCTTCTGTATTTTTAATTTGTTCCAAAACAAGTCAAGAGTTCGGAAATACATGCTAAAATTAACATACTTTTAATAGTGCTGAAATTATTGCAATTATTTTAATATACAAAAAGTGCCATGAATATTTATTCACCGGTGATCTCTGTCGAGGTTTTTCATTTTTTACTCTTAACGAATCTCCACTAATTATATATGTATATTACGTTTTACTTTTTTTTTTATTAAATTAATTCAAATAATTATAAAAGAAGAAAAATAAAAGTTAGTTACAGTAGTTTTTGTTTTTGCATGTACTCGTATTATTGGGTATATCTATAAGTTCTGAGAGATTTTTATTTAAAAGAACATGTCGATTGAAAAGATAAGCAATCTTTTTATATTAATGAAATCAATCAAATCTTTGAAGAGATCTAGCCAATTTTTGATATCTTCATACGAACTTAACCGTTCTCCAGATAGTGCTGACTGCATCGAACGGAATAAATGAACATCTTACGGAGCATTATCTTGCGAATATGACGCATAGGGTAGAACATCAGCCTGATACTTCTAAGTAATTTTTCACAGGCCAAGCAACATGTGGTCTTGCGTTGTCCTGTTGTAAAATTACATTGCTGTATCTATTCGCCCATTCTGGCCGTTTATGAAGAAGAGCGTAACAATTGTGTTTATAACGATCACCAGTAATAGCAATTTTTCGATTTCAATTTTGCATGAGGTGCTCCAGAACTTTCTACACTGACATGAAAATTTTTACTTTCAAATCGTCTAAATCAATACTCACAAGTTTTTATAGTTGGAGAATATTCACCATACATTTCTGATATTAACCGACTGCTTCCCGCAAATGCTGTTTTCTCGGTACATAACTCTGCACTTTCAATCGAGTAAAAAAATACTTCATGAAATGTCAATCAAGTTTAATGTGCTCTATATGATAATTGGCATCTATTACTACAATAATGTGTTGCTAGATTGAAATAAATGCAACGTATACTAATTACGACATCATACGAAATCCCTCATAACTTATTTATATACCCAATACATGCTTTCATAATGTTATAGAATTAATTCGTTTATTTAAATTAGAAGTAAAATAAAAAATGCTTGGAAGATTTAATGAAATATATAGATTTAAATTTTGTCCTTAAGCACTATTGTTCATATTATAGCATTGTGTTATAGTATATTATAATACTATTACCTATTTCATAAAATTGAAATTAATTAAAAATCAATATAAAAATTAATTATGCAAGTATTTCATTAAACAAATTTGTATAATACAGTTATTGAAAAATATTTTCAAGAATTAAATTAGTACGGAATTATAGTAACAGAATAACAGTTGCAAAAATTTAAATTGATAACAAAAATGTAATATTGTAGAATCTGCCAGTGTGTATGGCACATAAATTCAATTATGCATAGTTTTAACTTTTGTGTAAAATAGAAATATATGTCAGGTACTATTGAAATATACAGGGTGTAAAATGCTCCTTTATTTATAATACTAATCTTCTTGTTGATAGATTTTTTTAAGTGGAACTTCACCATTGGAGCATTTGCAAGTGATATTTAACCCAAGGGGAGGTTCTCATGTAGAACACCAAAAATTAGGTAAACTTTGGGAATATTTTAAAGGAAAACTATAAAACATATCACAACGATATTTGGCAGTTTGATATAATGTACTTTTATTTATACATTCAACATTTTTTGGAGAGAAAAAAAAACAAAATGGCGTCCGTTATTCGGTTTTTCTCCGTTCCTGTTTTTTCAAAATTGCCGGGGACATAACTCGAAAACGGTTCAACCGATTTTCTTCTAGTTAGTTTAATTTTAAAGAAAACAATTTTTATTGGAGGATGAACCATTAAAATTTTAATATTTTTTACGTTAACTATTTTATTTTAAGTAATAAACTGTGAAAAAAAGTCGAAAAACGGCACTCAAATTTCAAAGTCGCGCCATTTTGTCAATTTTGATATATTTTTTTTTGAAAATTATGGTTCATCCTCCAATAAATTTATTCTAGTTATGGTTTCATGAAGAATTTTTTGATTTTAGATTGATTTGCGACCTGTGGACACCCGGCAGTGGAGCAAATTTTCCAAAATATGCCGTAGGAAAAGCCGAATAACGGACGCCATTTTGTTTTTTTTTTCTCTCCAAAAAATGTTGAATGTATAAATAAAAGTACATTGTATCAAACTGCCAAATATCGTCTTGATATGTGTTATAGTTTTCCTTTAAAAAATTCCCAAAGTTTACCTAATTTTTGGTGTTCTAGATGAGAACCTCCCCAAAGCTATCATGATTGAAATTTCACCCCAGGCAACTATTATCAAATTTTAGAAAAACTTTATCGTTTTAACAGTAATTTTTCCTACATATCATAACATATAAGATAATAATAATAATATATTTAATTGCATTTAATAATCTTTATTATACTATATTATAAAAGATATGTAAGCATTATTTGAATGAAATTTCACCCATGATACCCCTACCGTAATTTATTTGGATGATACCTTTTATGAGTTAAAGAAATCTATATTTTTTCATTTTAGTTTTTACAATTGCGAATTCGCTTTCTAATTTCATAGAAACTAATCCTATATGTCCCTTCTAGCGTTATTATTTTTTTATTTTTTTTTTGTTATAATTATTCTCTTTTATATGGGAATCAAACTCATACGCACATCACAGTCAAAAGGTCAGCCAACTATGCTGCCCGAGGTCCCAAATTGATTATTAAAAACACCTGTAAAAATATCAGTTTTTTTTTCATAACCTATTTACGATGAATTGCAAATTAAATACATAGAAAAATGTACATTCCAAGAACTGCGAACCATTTTCGAAAAGCCAGGTAACAGAGAACTATCATTTAAAATATCTAAGGTACCTAAATGATTTATAGCTCTTTGATTATAATTTCTACACTGTAACTAGAAATAAGTTTCATAGAGATTTGAAAAATTATTCTAACAAATACCTTAAGCAGTTTGAACAACTCCTAATCCAAATAAACAAGAGGAAAATTCTACAAAATATGTAATATTTTACATTATTTTGTGAAAGAAAATAGCAAAATTTGAGCTTCCGAAATTCCCGCATTTCCAGCTGAAATAAGTTTTATGGTCGCCGATTTTTACGCTATAAATCATATCAGACTGAGTGGAAATTACACGAAATTTATTTGAGTCAGTCGGGAAAATTTGCAATTCTTATTAAAACGGAAGGAATTTCTGCGCACCCCCGTTCGCTCATTTGGGGGTGTTGCTAAATCCCGTAAATAAAACATAAAAATAAATCAGGGACGCGACCACCATCCGGAGTAAAGGAAAATGCATAGAATTCATTCTGAAGGGGATCCTGCGAATTGTGTTGTCGGAGTGGTCTTAGAACATAACAAATGAAGGCGAGCATCCGCGAAGTAATCACACTGATTTATAAAATTAAGCACAAAAGACCTCGATTCTCCGGTGGGTGACTAGGGGTGCAAATCTGTTCGCATGAATGTCCCTAAATAGCACCGAAGGAGGCAGATATAATCGACGAAACACCACCCCGTGGCGAAGGAATGGGTAAACCACTGCAACGCCGGATAGTGTGGTGTATGGCCCCAACCTTTTAATGGTTATAAATTTTTCACGCCTTCACAGGCACACGGAAGGATCCTGATTTGAATTTATGGATTTAAAAATTTTCCAAATGATAAAATTCCAATATTTCCTTTCGAAGGAAGGCTCTTCTGCGAGGCCGAATAAGGCCTAGGCAGACAATCTTCCCGTGACTCTCTGACCCCATTTCATGTGAGAATTTTCATTTTTACATCTTCATTCCTGCCGGGCCCCAGGACCCAGCCCGGACACGCTCTACTGAGCCAAAAGACAATTTGTGTAGGTGGAGCAAATGCACAAGAAGGCGTATACTCGTATGTGCGGAGGGGCAATGTCTCGGAAAAACTCCCACGTGAACCTGTCGGAAGTGGGAATGGAGAATTATAAGGATAAGACAGAAGGCGTTAAAGGGATCAGACAAATCCAGAATTAAATTATTGCACTTGATTTCAGAATGGGCGCTTTTTTACTCCATGCCACAGCACAGCCGCTTCCTTAAATCCGAAGGAAGCGATTGTGCACCACCCTGTAGAGGAGGCAGTACGTGGAAATTCACCCGTCATGATTTCAAAATGAATGGTGGGATTAAGCGCAATTTTGCAGTCTTATTGATTACAAAGTTCTGGTCCGTATGTGCGCCTGGGCACTCTATCACCGCCACTCTGTGTACATGCAATGGAAAAGTTGGCTTTACAACTGATTTCTAATTTAGAGGGAATTTTGCAAGCGAGGCGAATTTAGAACTTTCCTGATTTTAATTCATTAAGTAATGGGCGTAGGTGGAAATAAAATGAGGTTTTAAACCCTTTTGTGACAAGTATCAGTATAGATAATCATGTCAAACCGAGATATGTTCTTAGTATGCTCTAGGGAAGCTCTTGCTGAAGATTTCGAAATTTTGGGTTAATTCTAAAAAAGAAAAAATCAAAGTTTAAACCTTTATAACCCCTTAAAATTAAATCAAACTTTTAACCTTTGTAACCCCTTGATTAAGTCTACCATTGTAGGGACATGTAGATTAGCACTAACTGCAATTGTTGAAAGCAAATAAAATACATATACGCATGAATTATTTTTCAATGCTGATTTTAAATCATGTTTTACCAAACTTTTAAAAAATATGTAATGGCTAAGGAACCTTGTGTAAAATATGCTAAACAAACTTAGATAAACGCAGGTTATTTTAGATAATTTTAACAATCTAAGGAAACCTAAGATTGGTATAAAACAACCAAATACAATGACAATTTTTACTAAATACAATCTTCCATGCAAAATATTTGTATATTATTATTATAGTCCCCTAAAATTTTTAAAGATAGTAAAATATTTCAAGCAATGGTTGAGCAATATAAAAAGAA
Source organism: Philonicus albiceps (assembly GCA_963969385.1). Taxonomy (NCBI): domain Eukaryota; kingdom Metazoa; phylum Arthropoda; class Insecta; order Diptera; family Asilidae; genus Philonicus; species Philonicus albiceps. The sequence goes on from OZ017773.1 coordinate 12,835,775, forward strand.
TTTTTCCCTCTTGTGTCTCATAACAAAAAGCTGGTCAAAATATGAACACATTTCAATTTGCTCGAACACTTTTGTATTTAGGGTTTTTGAGATCGTTGTTAAAGATTTCTTTATTTTTTAAATTTTAAAATATCGGATACAATATGGCGGGAAATGTAGTTCCCTAATTGTTCAATTTTTATAAGTTTCATTATAATTTCTAGCTCGCTGACGACGAAGTCAAAATGTATAGATGCTAATGCAAAACTTTTTATTATCATTAGCAACGACCTCATATAAAAATTTTCATACAAATTGAACAATGCGTTTTTTTGTTATATCAAACCACTGTGCGACACTATAATAAACGCAAGAAGGAAAAACCCTTTTTATTTAATTATTTCAAATTTATTAATAATGTGCATTCTTTCCAAAAACTCTTAATAATTCAGCTGGTATTGCTTTTTAAGGTCATCACTTGATTGAAATGTTACAGCGATATTTTCATATTTTAACCAGCTTTTTAGGAGTTTAGACTACTGCGCACTGTAGTGCACAATTCATGCAACTATGAGCAGCTGTTTTTTGTAAATTTTATAAGGTTATAGTATCTAGTATATTATAAAAAATCTCTGCTTATGTACAATATGTACAATACAAATCATATTTGTCTTTCTACATTTGTTATATTTTCGGTATTAGTTCAGTTATATTTTTACGTATCTTTTTCTACCTTTATCATTTTAAAAATCCAAAAAGATTGAAAATTAATGATGAAACTATGCAATTTTAATTTATACGCTTTTTTTCTCGTTCACTGTATCTGACCTACCAAACGGCCCTTATGTTAAAAAAAAACATTCAAGCATTCAAACCACCAACCACTAAAACTCTCCAAATCCAAAAATTTTGTTTTTACTTTTGGCAAGGTTTTTAGAATTTCAAACCACTGTGTATCTCTCATGTAGTTTTCTTATAATAACACTTTTGTGCATTTATATCAGATGTTTCTTAAAGATTCCTCTATAGTAATTAAACTAACAATAAAATAAATAAATGTAGAAGTTAAATTACATCTAATATGGCGATACCAGTCATTGAAGAGCCCTGTGACCCATGAAAGTAATGATCAAATGCAGATGATGCAGATAACTACGAGTACGTTAGATGAAATACGTTCATTTCGTCCATAATTATGTTGAAGGGATTACAAGAAATTACCTGAGGACTGTCCAGTCGGTCCAGCGAGGGTCGCCGCGAGTACTCCTCAGGTGGAAGTATCTGTTGCTGGCACTGTTGCTGTTGGCATTGAGTGCCTGGCGGTGGCGGTGGACTTATCGATTGGCACGGGCTGTCCGGGCACGGACTGTGGCATGGGCTGCTGCATCGGCTGCGACACGTCGGACTGTAGCATGTGGCTGCGGGGGCTGGAGGCTCCGATTGGGGCACCGTATTAACTGGCACCGCTTGACACTGTGTGTTGCGTCGTGGTGATCGACCCCGATCCACAGTTGTTGCACTCCAGTAACCCCAGGCCATTGCGCTACCTCACGGAGCTTCTTTGATCGCAATTTTTTCTTTCTTCTTTCTTCTTTCTTATTACTCGCTACACCACTCAATGCACTCGACACTGCACTCACTCAGCGCTTTTCTTTTATATACAAAAGAGTGAAAAAAATATATATATATATCTCACTCCAAACCTTTTTGATTGCGAGCCTATTCGAGCTTTTCCTTGCTCTCACCAACGGCGTCGTAGGGACTAGAGGGGCCTGTGAGCAAATAGAATGAATCCGGAACCTTTCTTTGCACTTCCGCCTTAATTAACACGCGATAAATGCCTCGTCCAGAGCATCCTGCTATCCCTACTGCACTTTATTTTACAATTTTTTTTTTTAGGTTATATTGAAAATGTGCATTTAAATTATTTTTTAATACGAAAAAGATACGCTAACCTCCGAGAGCCATTCTCGTCCTATGCATAAAACATATTCCCGGTGAATACATTTAGCCAAAAAGGATAAATGCAGAGTAGCAGAAACACCCTGTGAAATCCCTTGGAGCGATAAATAAATAATTACGGTGGCAGGGTACCCGGCCTCTGAAACATTGCATATATCCTCTATGTCCCCCTCCCCCTCTCCCTACCCACCCCTTACCTTAAAACTTTGCGCACAGGTGAGGGGCCACTCAAAGCAGCTTTCGAGTGTTTTCACTTGCATGATTCTGTTTGCTTAGCCTGATGAGTTCGAGGATTAGTTTGTGCGGTTTCAAAGGGCAGCTGCAGGTACGAAAGGTATTTTCAATGCTGTGCACTAAATTTATACACTATCAGCGCACTGGTGCACCGGCAGAGGAAGTTGCTGCTGCTGCTGCTTCCTTGCAGCACTGCCTTCTGCTCAATGAAAACTGCATAAAAACGGCGACCCAGCACCTAGCTGCTCCTACTACTGATTCTATAGAAGGGCCGACTCTCAAGCAATAGTCCCTGGTGCTTGTTGAACAAACGTACAAATATATGTATGTAGGATAGGGGGCTGATGGAACACATTTCGGCGACCATTCAATTCGGTATATCCCGGAAGATACTAGTCTACACCTTTGTTCTATACAGTGCGCTTCTCTCAGCGTTGCATACAGAAGGGTGTGCGGGGGTGGTTCACTAGTCAAAGAAACTCAACCACCTTGAGGGCATTAGAAGCCACTAGGACTCCTTTAGAAGTCGCACTATATGTGGCCAAGTAGCCGCCTTCTACACTGATGCCTCCTCACAGCTGTTGTTGTAATTTTAATTGCTCCTGGTATAGAATGTAAAGAAAAAGGCGAGTCAACAGGATTCTGATAGAGGTTTTAAACTGTGTTTGGATATCTGGGTCCTTTCACATAAAGAACATAAAGTCATTCCACACTGATTTTGATTTATACTATATAGGTCGGTGATTCCATAAATAAAGGCACTTTTGGGATTGTGATGGTTTACTTTATTTGTATATGCATTTCAAGATTTTGATTTACTGAATGAAAACAACCTGCTCAACAATGTTAACAGTTTGCCGTCCGCACGTCTCGTAAAAATTTCTGCGCTTGGCGCTGGCAGTACTAATTCAGATTACTTCGATGTACCATCCAGTACACCACTGTGGTGTCACGTGCCGCTGGATGATATTTTGCGCGCGACACCAATGTGGTGTTACTGGCCATTGAGCGATACTTTGTGCGCAACACCATTGTGGTGTCGCCGGACGGCATAGTGTTAATAAAATAATACAAAAGTTTAATTAATAGTAACGATGCCTTTTGGATAGAGGACTTTCATATGGGAATAAAAGCTATAACCTATGTATGGAATTTACTCACAGTCAAACCGTTTAACCGATCATGCCACCCGAGATCTTTGTTTAATTTCTAAATGTAAAGTATGTAAGTGTGGCAAAACAAACAAATTCTCAACTAATTTTACACAAATTCTCAGTAATCAAACGCTTTTATTCAAAAAGTTTAACAACCTAAATGTTTAAGAGTTCCTTAGTTCGCAGCCACATAGAACTAAACCAACCTAAGTAGATGGATTGGTTAGAGGAGCTAGCACAGGAAATAATCTATCAAATTTTAACAAAAGTATTTATTTATATATTATATGCGAACGTTATTCATAGTTTTTCGTTTGGAAATTTTACGATTATTTTTGTGGTTTTTCTTATTTCTTGACGAAATTACATTGACCTTTAATTCTTGTAAATTTTTTATTTATACGATGACATGGATTCAATACAAAAATGGGAGATATCAAACAAACTCATTTTGAATCCATCAAGTCGCAGTGTTTATTTGTGTCAAGACAAATGAGAAATGTGCTGAACTTTCCGCAGGTATTTTTAAATGGATTATCGGTTCCATATGTAAACTGTGTCACAAATTTAGGAATAGTGTGTTACTGACATTCGTTTAAACCAAAGTTTTTACGAACCATTTTAGTCAAATGACTTTGATGTGGTATATTCACTTAATATTTACAATAGGCGGATTCATTGATTTAATAGTAGCATTTAATTCAATGTTACAATTTTACTATAGGCTAGTGAATTACTCACATTATTTATGAGAAAAACGAAATGTCAAAAAGTTTTGTATCTCCGAAAGCAGATGCGCCCGACAAAAAAATTTTTCTACAAAATTTCGAAGAAATCGGTGAGGTTTCCCGATTCTTCACTTGTTCCATGTATTTGCCTAGAGGTACCGGTTTCTATGTAGATGTCCCTCTTAAGAGTTATGTAAAATACGGTGTTCGAATTCTATATAGGAAAAGCTATACTAATCGATTTCTTTGGGTATCCTGCGCCAACTTTTGTTTTTTATTAATTAATTAAATTAAATTTGTACAAACATGAATCTTTCACTACGTTCAGAGAAAAATGCATTTTAAAATCAATTACAAACATTTTTGATTCTACCATTTTCAATTTATATAATTGATTAAAATGTCAAATTCTATTTCAAGATGGTATTCGTGTAAAAATACTTTTAAATCAATAATGCTGAAAAGCGATTAGCTTACAAGCTGTGGTGAAGAAAAATTTTTGAAATGAAATCAATTGCACTGCAGGTAGGTGTTCCTTATTCTTTTTTGGCATTTCTGTGAATAAATGTTTGATTTGATGAGAGGATTTCAGATTTCACAATAAGTTTTGTATTGCATTGAAATTTGTTTGAAAATGTTTCTTGTATTGAAAAAAAATATCAAATTACAGTGCCCCAAAAAAGTTCAACGCACGTATCCCTAAGAAACAAAAATTCCTTACTAGATCTTTCCTAAAAGGTTTGGTTATTTCCTCGGAATTCTTACAAGGCTCCCCTAACTGATTACTTACCTAAGGACGATTATTTACAATTACACTGATAATTGCGCCCATCTACGGTATTATTTTCTTTTAATTTTCCATTACCTAGCAATTGCCCCGTCGTCGACGCCGTCTTTATCGTCGTCTCAAGGAAAACTCTTAAAAAAAGGCCAACAAACACGCACGCCACTCTAGTGCCGTCCGCTATTGCCCCCATCCCCGCCGCCTGCACTGCAGTACTTCAACTGCGTTGCATTAACTCGAGTGCTGCCGCAGTTATTATTGACATGGAAATTGTGCACTAGTCTCATGCCTTTTGTTTTCTTTCAACTTTCCTTAAGATAAATTTCTCATTTTATATTATCGCCCCCACTGCCAGCCAATCTACTTCCAAGAAGTCCCAATTAGCTTCGAGCTCGAACTCCGCCCGCCCCCCTTTTTCATTTCAAACCTATCTCCGCGCGTGGCTAAGTTGGGACGGTTTATTTAAAATTTCTTTGACCCTTTTGCGCAAAACTTCTGCCCTCTGGATCTCTTTTAGCAGCCTGGTAGGAACGTGGAAAGTCACAAAATTATTAATAGCACGTCAAAGTTTACCATGCGCCCCTCCCCCTCCAAAAGCAAGCTCTTTATTATAATATAAACTTAGGCCAAGTTTTGAGCAAAAATTCATCAAGCCATCCATTAATATATTTATCGGGTCGGGATCGACAATCGCCTCCGAAGGGGCAACATTTTAGCTCTTACATTCCAGTAGTAGGCTTCTCCTCTCTCATCTACAAACCACCGCTACCACGAAGTAAGGCTGGCCTCAGTAGGTATTTCGGGAACAGTTCGTTCCCAATCCTATCCTAAACCTTACCTTACCACTTCGTGGTGAACTTGTAACCCTTTCTCCACGAGCAGGCAGAGGGAGTGGAGAGGGCAAAGTAAATTAGGCCTCGGTCTTTAATTACGTAACTTCATAGGCGTGGTAAGCGCTCCACTACCTTCGGATAATTTAAGACTGCAATTATACGGGAGCAATCTAGCGAGCAATGAAAATTGGGAAAGTGGATGCGGTCGGGACATGGTAAAAGTCCCATCCCCTAAAACGCCCATTTTCACCACCCGACGGAATATTGCTGATGGTGCGGGTCGGCGGATGCGGGGTATGAACATTTGCGGCTTAGATAAATCTCACCAATTTCGAGATTAACATGCATGAGATGATAAACATGATTCGCTGTAAGAACTAATGAAATGCGCTATAATTTGCTCGGCGAGACGGGAGGAAAAGCTATTTCTCAAATTTAACAGTGACACAGAAATAAATTAACCGGCAAAGTTTAGCAGTCTATGTGAGCAACATTTCTTAGTTTGGGTGAGAATTTCGCTGTAGAGGGAAACTAAATTATAAATTTTTGGAAAATGTATTCATACACATTTATTTTGGAGGTCCATATTCAAATATTTGGAAGAATATACTGCAAATCCAAGTATGTTATTTCAACTCACAAAAAATGTATTAATTTTAATGACACGCGAATTGTAAATTAACACAATTCACTAAAATTGGTTCCATTAATTTTACACACATTACGAGTATATGAGGCATTTAAAATGCTTCATCTGCATTATTATTCTCATGCGAAAATTTGTGTTAAAATTTGCAAAGTTTACTGAGAAGCGTATTAAAATAACTCATATTGAGGCGAATTACACATTTACACAATTTTGTGATTTACGTATGCCGAATATAACGAACCATATACAGGTAAAAATAAGTTCATTAAATTTTCACTCAAGATAATTCACATTTCAAATTGCGAATGGCCAGTATATTCGGAATTTTTTAAACAAATTCCTAAGTCACATATAATATGCATCACTCACGCAAAGGGATTCTTCGCGAAGCAGGAATGAGGAATAAGTATTGAATTACGAAAACGGAATGGAGCTTGAGGAAATGAAGGCGGGCGGCAAACTTGTACAAATATTAACACACATAGCAGACTACACTAAAATAATACACAACAATTGAAATAACGCACTTGAATATGCAGTGTATGCATCAGGTACAATAGTAAACATGTCACGTATGTACATACATATATCATGATGGTTCGGGAAACTATACTACACTGAGAAAAATCGGAACTTAAAAATTTGCTTAGCATTACATGAGCGTTAAGTAAAACACAATATGCTAACAAAAAACTGTCTAACTGTGAAACAAACCACACACTATAGTTTATTGAAAAATATACATATTGCATTTATTCAGTAAGAAAATGTAACTTAGAATGCCAAATTGCTGCGCCAATAGTGCAGTATGACAATTAATGAAGTAGACAAGAATAACATGAAGCTCCTATGTTTTATCTTATATTCTAATATACTATGACAACCCTTATGAAAACCGCCTAAAACTAATCAACCGCCAGTCCTCTCGCCCTACGTCGAGAAGTCGCAGATACTGTTTTCGTTCACCAAGTCCTAGCCGGTTCCATCGATTGCCCTGATCTCCATCGTAGAATGTCCTTTAACACCCCCGTAACGTTAGATCCTTCCCTACCTTTCGTCTTGGAAGTCATCATACTAAATATGGTCACTTCGAACCCTTTATCAGAATGTTGCGGATGGTCAACAACTCTGCCATATTCGATTTCCATCTTACTAAAACCTCCCTTATGTCTTGCACAACCCAACCCTCTAATGAACCATTCAGTCTCCATGCCCCCTGATTTTTGTTATTGTTTGTTATTATTTATCTATGTAGCTTGTATTAAGCGAAATAAATAAATAAATAAATAAGTATTCATAGATCATATGGCAATATCTTGTTCGAATTGTGATATATATAAAAATATACCATAGAATACATATTTATACGAGTATATGATGAAATAAGATCAAAACTGCTTTCCATCAAAGATATGTTACTGATGCATATGCAGATACAGAAAATTGAGAGGCCCTTAGAATATCAAATATCCCCGAAATAGGATGAAACATTTTTGCTTTCCGACTTTAATATTTACTAATTAGTAGAACAAACTGTTACAGTGTAATGATGATCCGTGATATACGCACCGTAAAATTCAGAAAACAAACTGAGTGACTGTATTGAATTTCGAATGGAAAATATTCCATTTTAACACACACAAAAAAAATGAGTAAAGTTTTCAATCTATTTTTAGTTTTAACTTTGTTACAGGACAGTATCCTAACTACTGTAACTAAGGTGAACAAACATTATTATGTTTCGACAGCTGAGTTTACTGCCAGAAACATGGACAAAGGTTATAGATACAGATGAAGCACACTTTGATTAACAAAAAAATATTCCCCATACAATATATTACATTTTACAAAATTAGTCAATTATTTTCCCCAGTTCATCGGGTACACTTCGTATTATTTTGTTTTCTGTACTGTGTACCTAATAACAATTGCAATAACATAAATAAGTTACGCGAACTCTGAGGGTCTTTAGTATTATAATATCTGGTTCTTTTGCAACAAGGTGATGCTTATAAAATTAAACAAAACTTTTGCTTAAATTTTACCTTTTTAAATAATAATTTGTTTCATTAATTAACTAATTTCTTTATAAAAATTGATTATCTGACCATTTGTATTACGTTTGACATATAAACTCGTTGTAGTGTTCCGTAAGACACTTAGTTAATATGGGCATACCTATTTTCAGTGTAACAAACTAAAAGCTTCTTGCAAATAAAAATAGTCAGTCACTAAAAAATAAAAACACATTTACCGTAGATCTGGGTTACTTTAGCTACTTATTTCTTATATTTTTAGAAATCGCTTTAACATATAGATTGCGATAGACTGTGCTATAATGTTTTTATATGATAGATAAGGATAGTAGCTAATCAATACTAATGCTTTATGTAGCAAAAAGTTTGTAAAAATATATATTTAATGTTTAATTTTCAAGAAAGCATTAACAAAAATTAACTTCTCTACAGTCGTAAAATACGTAAGCATTCTCAGCAGGTAAGTTCGAAATGCAAATGACAGTTTTAACCTTTGAGAAAATTCGTGCTTAGGGGTCTGGAGCGGAGCCATTTAAAAGTTGACTTCAAACTCGACGACTCCGCAATGGAGACAATGCAAATAATTTCCAGTTCATGACATAAAGACAGAAGCAAAACGTAATAACTCCACCTTTCTTTTTATGCGCACATAATTTACTTTAATATCTTAAATAATATTCCATTGAAATTGCTTCAAGTTGCTGGTAATATGAATGAAAATATGCTTCGAGTGCAAAGGGTTATAGCCAGTAAAGCCATCTAATGTCCGACTCGAACTAGACCATTTACTGTAATGGTTACGAAGAGGCGGGAAATTTAATATTTGTGTGTTCCTTTGAGCCGGTAGAAGTAACCCACATCTACGGTATGCTCATTTTATTATTTTTTTAATAATTTCCTTCTCTAACCAAAAAGGGATAGGGGAACAGGGATACCTGTGCCACATACAATATATTTTCTTCAGGCAAACGTTAAAACATTTAAAAGAGCAACATGAACAGAAAATTGACCCAACTCATCTTAGGACTCTAGGACGGGCCGGATATCATTTTAATTATGAAAACAAAGCACGGCTCGATCAGGATAAACACAAAAGGGGACGTGGGTGACGACGATGATGTCAGGATCAGCAAAAAGGAAAAAAATAGCGAAAACGGCAAATAATTAATAAAAGCGAGGTAATTTCCGGGACGAGAATTAATTATTCGCCGATGAATCGTCTACTGTCTCGTCCCCACTTGTAACCGTCAGAGTATGCCCCAAAGAAGACACCTGGATGGGTGGGGTAATTAATCAAAACATCTGCAAGTGATATCAAAGGGGTTTTTAGCTCAGCTGCTAAGGGAGTCCCTGGATGATTCCGGACCTGATAAATAATAATGAAAAGGTACTCTCGCGCAGGGGACATTTTTATATTTGACCTTTTGTCAGCCATACCTAGGCCGTTTACTGTGTTGGCTCCACACTGTTTTATTTAGGGGGCGCACGCAGAGGACACCATGGAATTGCGCTTTTTCTGGCAAATTGAGCTAATGAATTTGCTCTGTCGTGCCAGAAGGAAGGAAATGAAAATTCATTCCGACAAGGAATCATTAACTTAAACGGGAAGGTACTGAGCCACCCACACCCATGACGTTCGAATCTACCCTTGGGTGTTGACACCCAAACACCTCTCCCAGTCTACTTTGCTGCAATTTAACACTCCACCGATCCCGGCTATTGGGTTGCATAGAATTTCACCGAAGTGTAATTTGCAGAATTTGCTTGGCGCTTACGATTGATATGACGACGCCCCAAATAGGGCAACCTTCAGGTTGAGGAAGAGTACGAGGGGAGCTATAGAGCCTAGACAGCACCTTTGTTTGCTCATCGAGCACCTCACAAACCTAAATCGCAACGATCGCAATCGACAATCGCACAATTGCGGCCTGAGACATCGTTCCGGCGTCTTAGTCACGTACGTGTGCACCTAACCGTGCTCCAGTGGGAAATAAGACGCTCAGGCGGATTCCCATCCATGGTATTTCTTCGAGAAGGTAGAAAATATATTTTCACCAAAAACTTCGACTGTGCCCCACCAACAGCAACGACACCTACTTGTCGGAGGGCACGTGCAGAAAAGGTGTTGTTGGGCTCTTTCCTGGTGACGAGCAGGATAGGGGAAGGAGATCACCAAAGATGACGGTGTGAATCTCACTCATGGAACCGGCTCAACCAACCCTGATGGCAAATTTACACCTTCGGGAATGGGATTTTTGGTATTTAAGAGCAAATTCATATCGCAAATAGTGTGCCCGGGCTGGCGCGCATACGGGGGCGTGTATGTACTGCGGCCAGTTGAGTATATATTTACATACGGGCGGCCTCATCTGGATACACTCCACTGTTGCTACACACGCTCAAGCCCAGAAACCGGGCCCGGTCCCGGGCCCGGCCGTGTTACCGGCTCGGATAACCTGGAGGTGCTCAGTGCTCCCCCATAAAGTTTGCGGGGTATACTCCTTAGCCAGGTGTATTTGCGGGAATTTCACCGAGAAATTTTCTTTAAGAACGAAGAACAGACTTAGGTGGGGGATGTTAAGATATTTGTGCTCTTGGGGTACGGGATCGTTTTATTAGCTGACTCTTGGTTTTCTGGGAGCGCATTAACATTTTGCAAAGGGATTCTTTCGCCTCTTTTCCCTTCCCCCTTTCGTCAATTCCACAATTTGTTCCCAACGTCCCCCGGTAACCGAACCTTTTTCGGGGAGGAAAAAGTATATTTGTTTCCCGCCCGCAGGGGGAGAACGTTTTTTTTTTATTTTTAGCACAAGTTGGCTGGGAAATTCACATGTCCTTGATGGGGATGATATCGCAAAAAGGTGGCCGTAAATGAAGTAGGATTTTTTTTTTCATTTTCAGGAAATGTACTCTGCGATTTCTGTAGGTTTTTTGAGGAAACTCAGGAGTTTATTTTTTAGTTTAATTCTTTTTTTTTCTTCGTTTTGGGCTTAAACGGGCCACAAAAGCTAAGTAAAACAAGCCACGCACCGGCACAGGTAATTTCAGGAAAGTTATTTGATCATGAGACCGAGATATGCATGCTTACAGCTCGAGGGAAGAAATTATTATCTGCGGTATTAGACTGCCACGAGATGTAAACTTATTGTTATTTAGTCCTTTAGCAGTATTTATACAACGAAATTAGATTCAAGTAAAATATACTTTAAATTTAGATTCATTCATGGGGCCTCTGATAGCTCAGTTGTTAGCGTGCTGTCCTACCGTCCCAGAGGCTGTGGGTTCGAATCCCACGAATAACCATGGTCTCCTGCGCTACGTGGTAACACAATGGGCCAAAATTGGCCTAAGTTGGCCTTTCTAGGCAGCCACAGCAACCTAACCTAACCTAACCTAGATTCATTCATTCATTCACATTTTGAGTATTCTTACTTTGTATTGCAGTTATATTTTGGAACCACAAAAATTTGTAATCATTAACTGAAACGACAGTCTTTTTTACCCATTTGTCTAAATTTTATCGATAATGTATCGGACAGAAAGTATCGATAAATATAGACTTAGTATAAAATAAAAATTTCCGATACTTACACATATCGGCCAGTTTTTTCCGCAATATTAAAGTGTGCTTGATCTTGTCGAGATATCATCAGGGATCTCTTTGCAGCCTTTTGGCCGGTAAACTTAATAATAATTTTCTTAAAATAAATAACAAGTTATGTTATTGAAAAACTATTAAATTAAATTTTATTCTTTTTCAGTGTGAACAATTGAAGTGTACACAGTATGAATGGTCATCCAAGGGCAAAACCACAGGGCTAACACCTGGTGAGCAAAACAAAGCAAATTGTTTCAGCGACCTACCTGTGTGTATGACCTGTAGGTCATGTTTCAAAATATTGCACCCATTAGCCAACAGTGGTCCTTGACTGCGCTGGGACCAAGTGCACTTTGCCGAACCAGCAGCACTGACCTAGGCGACGAATTAAGTATGAAGGAAGCTCTCATCAGTCGGTACGAATCGATAGTTGAGTCGAAACCAAGTCGGAAGATAAATTTTAATAGAGAAAAGAAACGGACACGACGGATAGATTGTTTCGGCGTCGGAAAATTAAGTTGTGTTCTAAGATAATTTGTTCTGTTCTAGATACGGAGTTTTGTCGGGTTTTAACATAAGTAATTTTTTGCATTGAATTACTGCCATAATTTAGTGTAGACATTTGAATGATGTACACCATCATGACATCTTTTGAGAAGTAATTTTTTTACTTAGGAAATGGGTAAATTAATGTCCTTTAATCTTTTATGTAATTTCACTATTTTTCCAGTTTAACACTTGGATATATAGTGCTGTCAAACTCCACATTTATTCAGCATTCCTATAAAATAAATTTTCATGCCTCAACACTTTATTTGGCAGTTCAAGAAAGATTTTTTCTACGAAGAATTTGCCAAATATGAAAGATGCAATTTTAAGAGAACTATCACAGAAGATTCATAATTTTTTTAACTTTTCATGTGACCTCGTTTAGTAAGAAAATGAGTTGCAGTCTTCAGGATCTTTAAATACGAAATTTTTTTTGTAAAAGCCCATATTGATGCAGTATCCCATCGATGTTTAAATTCACATAGATCGGTGGATCTGTGCAGCTTTAAACAAAAATGCTAGTAGAGAAATAACCTTTGGCATTGGTAGAATGAACGCCATCGTTTATTAGGAACAGTAAATAGAAAAAAATGTACTGCCTTTTTTGTGAATATGGCGGATATATTATTTTCCAGCAGGATAATATTCCTATCCTCTGCTTCACACAATAAGTGGTTTCAAAACTACAAAATCTAATTATTACAATATCCAACATTAAGCCCCCACTACCCGAACCCCATAGAAAATTTGTGTTGTATCTTAGCTAAAAGTCTACGACCAGGAGAAGTCCTTCATTCAAAAAATTTCAGAACTAAAGGGAGTAATAAGAAAAAATTGTCGATTGTCGATTATAGTAAGATTTGAAGATATTGAATAAAAAAGTACCAAACACTACATTCTACACAGCATTTAATATAATTAATGATATATTGTATTGTTTACCTAAACATGTTTTTGCCTCTATAATTATTTACACCACTGTATGTTCGCTTATCCAAATTTATGGATAGATAATTTCGAATTTTTAAAAACTCTTGAATATTTAATTTGCATAAATATTAACAATCAAGAATTTGATATTAAAGTTGAGCCTCAATAGTCGGGCTAGATATATGAGCCGTTTATTTTTTAAGTGAAGTAAGTCCAAAATGTCATAAGGTCAATTTTGCTTGAAAAGAATATACACAAATCGACCTTATGACATTTTGGACTTACACCACTTTCAAAATAAACGGCTCATATAATCAGAGTATGAGGGGTTACCAAAGCATCTGAGTTTTAGTAGAAAATATTGTATAAGTATTGAAATAAGTTTGTAATAAATACAAATGCTAAACAAATCCAGCTATTCATTTTTGTATATGTTTGTTCATGTTCACTTAATAAGCTCTGCGTGAGAAAATTTTTTTATTTTCTTCCTAATTACATTTTATGACCTTTTTGGATTTTATTTTTATTGTTATCAACACCCTTCTTTAACACAGTCAGGGTGGCCGCTCTTTTCTCAAGACTAAATTTCCCTAAATTTGTTCTCGATTTTTCAAATATTTCCTTGGCTTAACATTGTATATCACGAAATTATATAAAGTAATTAAAGAAAATATTGTTTATGCTTCTATATTATGTAAATAACACAAAAAGAGGCAGAGAAAGAGAGAGAGAGAGAAATTATATAGATTTAGTTTATAATTGTTTATTGACTGAGAAGTAATATTTCAAAAGTGGGATTTGAATATAATATGGAGTCAATTTTGTGTAGTGTATATGCAATAAATATTGTAGACCTCGTCGAATCATAGGAATTTATTCCATACAGTCGCAAAATTTGTTATATATTATATTTGTTATATTATTACAATTATATTTGATGTAAAATTTGATGGAGATAGTACTATGCTAGCATTTATTTATTTTATTAGAAAATAATTTAAATATTATGATGAACAAATTCTATAACATTTCCCAGACTACTCAAAATCTTTGATTTTTCCCGGTTTACTAAAATGTGGCCACCTTGCCCAGTTAGTTTAACAAATACAATAATTAATATAATTATTAACAAATTTAAATAACAATAAATTAATAATTTGGCCTAAAATTTCAGTATTTTTCGAGTATTCCATTTTTCCCGTTTTTCCTATTTTGCATTCCTACCCTTTTGCCTATTTTATAGTCTTGTAACATTATGCAGACTCAGACAGTTTCTGCCCCCTCTTCCTCGTAGTTAAGTGCTATACCATGTGTGCCCCTCTTTCTACTTTCCCTCTTCCCCAATTTCGACTGAGAATATTCGCCTGAACATAACATGACCTTGTTCAAAACGACCATTCCCAACTGCTGGTCGCATAATTCCCAAAATTGTTTTTCGTCTAGTTCTTCTCCATCATCATCAACTCCTTATGCTTACTGTTTGCTTAATATCTTTTTCGTCTCAAATATTTTTTTCCCGGAACGGATGATCCGACCAGGAAACTCCTAAGAGTGGAGGCCTTTTTTCTGAAGGTGGCCGTTTTCGGTGAGCCTCCTTAGCACTGCTACGCATGTAAATTCATGTTGACTCGCCAAAATTTATGGCATCTGACTTCGATAGCTTCATTATAAATTGGCTTTATCTGGACAGTGGTTTTATTGTTGTGTTTTGGTATGCTTGGAATAGCCAAATCAAGGTCTCTTAATGAGATCTGATTTCTGCTGTTTATAGCAAATTGTATTGCCTCCACTGTAAATAGCTCAATTCTCAGAAAAAATTGGAGTTCTCGAATTTAGCTGTTTAGCGAATTTGGTAAATTAAACAAGCATTGCTTTATTGCAAGATAAGCCAATTTATTCTTTCATCAACGAGTGAGAGAATATCGTAAGCTATATTTCATGGTTATTAAACAGTATATTGGATTAGATAGAACAGAATTTGGATAGTTTCTTATGAAATCAGATTTTGCATAGCAAATTACATATCTATAGAATTATTATTTCTTTCTTACTATCATTGCCTTTTGGCGCAAGCTTAAGTCGTAAATTGAGAAAAAACAACCCCACCAATACAAAATTGTAAAAATTAAAATTTCGTTATGCTTGGAAAATTCAAAAATAAATGACACACAATTTTTTCATAATTGTTGCACTCCTTAAAAATAAGTTTTCTATCTGTTTAAAGAAACTTGGCATATTATCTTTGAAACTACAGGAATTTAAATTCAGAATATATTGTGAAAGCAAAATCGTACCTAGTCTTTAACCTTAAAGTACCTTGAAATCTAATTTTGCAGACTGGACATGCCTGTCCAATGATTTTGCAAAAGCTATCGAAATATGTAGTAAAACCGAAACCATACCTGAACTTTATTTTTTGATGACATAGCCAATCTGGGTTAGACTGACGTGACCTGGAACTACCTGAAACAGTTCGTCAAGAGGTCTAAATCGATCTGCAATAAGTTGTAGAAGATTGCCTCGCATGATAGAACAATGGGCCATTTTTGTCCTAAGTGCGCTTTATGTTGCCACACTAACCTAACCTAAGTTGGTCCAAAAAGTAGATTCCGTATTGCATTTAACCCACTGGCAACGACAAATATACTCGTGATTGCCTTAACCTGAATAGGTAGTTGAATATGATCTCAGCAGCGAATGGGTTAAAGCATAAGTAATTTTGTGCGTAATGTCTGACGCATGTCACTTGTAAACTATTAATTTCATGAATTTTAAATTGTGATTCAATTGTCTGGTAGATTTGAAGTTTTTTTTAATAGTACTTCAAAAATTATTTACCGCCCTTATATAGCAAAAAAAGTCAATTTTTATACAAAGTTATTGACATCATGCATATGTTTTATTCATTTGAAATAAAATATAGCTTAATTAGGGACATACAAAGACTTCAAGGAATATCCACTTATTAAATCGGAATATAAACTTTTTGTGCATACATGTCCATATCCATGTCCACAGATTCAGTTTAGAGGACTTCCTTACGGACTTTGGTATTGTTTTGCGGTTAAAAGTAGCCAATATGTAACAAAATTTGATGGATCTGTTCTAATTCCCAAAATAATTAACTTTGAAGTTTTAACAAATTACATTTTTTCGTCACATTAAATTTCGTTGGAAATCTTGTCAAAGCTATCAGCGAAAGGCGTTTCCACTGTTTCCTCTAAAAATAATTAGAATAAGGATAATCAGAAAATAAAGACCAACAAATTTTTTTTTAAAACAAGATTCTCTCCTTTTAAATGAATTGTGTAGGTGCATGAAAAAATTATAGTGTATTCTGGCAAAGCTCAAAAAATATAAATAGTTTTGGAATATGAAAAAAAAATTATAGTATGAAAATGGAAAGCTTTATGTAGTAGTTATATCCACTTTGACGCAAATAGAAATCTAATATATCTTTTTAATCAATAAGAATGCTGCCATCTTGCATACCAAAATAAAATAGCTGCAATGAAAATTTAAAAGATAACATTCTTAGTTTCAAATTGCGAAATTATTATCTACAGCTTTTTATTTTAAAAAAATACGATCTTTAACGATAAAAACATCTAATAGTATCCTATACTACAAGGGATAATCGGTCACAATTCGAATACAAGTAGTATTTTTTTCATGAACTCAAAAATTAATGTTTCAAGAAAAGCCCGTTTCCAGTTTCATAGTACGGCTTTGCTTATACCTGCCGAAATAATAGGAATTTTATCTTTAAAAAGATCTAGAAACGAAATATGCCAAAAAGGATTTTTAAAGGTTAGAACAACATACTCTAGCAAATTAGCCATTTAACTTGTTATACCCTCCCTTATCGAAATATTTTTTATTTACATTATTACCTAATTAAATGTTATTATTAATATTATTATACTATTATAAGTATTCAAATTTTGTTGATTACTCGTTAAGAAACATGCTTTTCAAAAAAAAAAAAAAAAATGTGAGATGGTCTCAAGTGCTTTTGGCGATTTTGAATATGGATAAAATTTTTGAACAACGAATTTGTTTGAAATTTTGTGTTCTGAACGAAAATTTGTGGTACAAAACATTCAAAAATGGACATCAAATACGTAGTCAAAATCAAGGACATGGATCCGTTCATCACATTTTGCACGATTTTTTGGCATGAGACGCGTTACTGTCCGACTGTGTTTCGGTACAACCTCGATTTTTTGTAAAAAGTGTACCAGAAAAACGTCTCTGAACAAATGATTTTTAAGCATGCAAACGACCCTACATTCGTAACGAGATATGGGTTTATGAGTATGACGTTGAAAACAGTCCGAGTGGCGCTTCGAAAACGAAACAAGCCCCATTAAATCGCGCAAAAGTTTCTCAAAAATCAATGTCATGCTGACTGTTTTCTTTGATTATCAAGCTGTTGTCCACAAAGAAATCTTGTCAGTGCGTTAGACAGTCAATAGAGAATATTACTTACGTTTGCGTAAGCCTATCCGTTCCGTAAGAAGAGCCCAGATTTAAGGAAGGACAGTAGTTAGGTTCTCCACCACGACAATGCACAATCGCACATTGCTCTTACTATACATAATTTTTTTATCAAACACGGCACAACTGCCATCGCTTCGAAACCGTATTCGCCAGATTTGGTTCTGTGTGACTTTTTCTTGTTACCCCAACTCAAATTACAACTTCGTGGGAAGCATTTTGATTGAATCGGTAAAAAAGAATTCGCTGAAGGCTTTAAAGGCCGTTCCTGCACAGGCTTACGAAAAGTGTATGGAGAATTTGGTTAAGCGCTGGCATAAGTGTATCGGAAGGAGCTTACTTTGAACCAGATAAAATAAATTTAAATTAAAAATTAAAAATATACGTTTAACAAAACCAGGGCCCTTATTGAGCAAAAAGTATTATATTATTTCTATTGACGAAAATAAATTAAATAAAAGATTTATTTAACCTGAATTCGATGTCTTTAAAAAGATGTAAGTACTCTAGACAAAATTTCATTCTTTTCTGAAATTAATATCCAAATCTAGGGTATTGCTGCCGCGCTCAAGGTGTTCCAAAAAAAAATACCATTTCCCAAACTTCGGTCTTCTCTGGATGTTTGAATAATTCGTGCACATATCTTCGCACCCCCGCCTCGTTCTTGTGCAGGAGCCGTAGGAGCCTCGTGCATGTTTTCAATTTTAAATTTAGGACAATGGCACTCGAGAGGACGGCCGTGTAGAGCTTTTTTTTAAGGATTTCTTTCTCTGGCAACGCACCTCTTTAAGGATGGTGGCTGTGAACGAGTCGTGGTTTAAAGGCAGTCCTTCAAAAGTATTTTAGTAAATTTAAGCTGGAATGTTTTAGCATGCCTAACCCCCTAACCTCATGAGATGCAGCCTCATTAAGGCGGCGTCATCGTCGTGTGTATTTACTGAAGGACCTTAATTTAATCCTGTCAGGACTGAGGAGACTCGGGAAGCGAAGTACTTTGTACCTTTCTGGTGTACTGATGCGGCATGTGACAAGTTTTTTTTTTTCTTTTTCTTTTTTGATTTCATTTAATTCTTCACGTTAACAGCGAACGATGAGTGGCATTGATAAAAACAGCAAACGATTTTTTCTCCTGACAATAAAAAAAAACCTAAAAGAAATAAATATGAAGGAAACAAAAACAGTAAAATACGACGTCTTTAAGGAGGAGAAATGACTGGCGCACAAACACACCCAGACATATTCAGAGCAAATCGCTCCAGTGGCGCTCCGTTGGGGTAAGGAGAGAGCAAATTTCATTCACTGTCAAAGATTTTACCTCGCATACACGTTTTAGCCATGAAATTTTCTTGTGCGAGGAGCTTTTTAAGGACAAAATTTCGCAGGACGAAAACACTAGCGGGATGAACAGAAGCAGAAGGAGCGACAAGCCTGTGACGATGACGACGACTGCAGGAGCTCCTAAGGATCCTTCTTTTTTTATTTTGTCCCACATTCAAGCGATGGCGATGGAATAATAATGAGTCCTTGCTGAATTTTTCATTAACTTTTCGAAAAGGGAGGTGAAAAAGAGTGTGCGATTTGACAAAAATCGGTCTAAATCACCTTTGCACCTTTGAAGCTCTACAGCACCAATTGTAGCTGGACGAGGCATTAGTCGCGTTTAAAAGAAATTTATATTTTTATTTTTCAGCACAGCATGACCCAAAACTCACACGAAAATTCGAGGCAGCCGAGAAACAGGTATTTCCCCCTGTCACGTTTAAATCCACGTAATTAACCTAATTCCGGTAGAACACCACACTCGATGGGGCCAAAGCAAAACAGCCGCAAAATGTCCTTAATCCTTTCACTACAGTACCGAAATTAAGCCAGGGCGCGAGAGCTTTTCCTGTGTGTGAGGCTCCTGCTGTTGAGGCCAATTTTTCGCAACTTTTCTAGATATATCGAAAGACCCGGAGGGAGGAAAAAAAAACCGGAAAAATACAAACGTTTTTTTTTCGGTACACTAGTGCACTTAATTGAACCGGCCTCTTGGATAAAGGTGGACTAATTACACTGTGAATCTAGCGATAATATTAATATTTCTTAAGATAATTTTTTTTTTCTTTTTCAGCACTACCGAGGAGCGACTGCGACTTTCCCTGGTCAGGAGGTGAAACAATTTTACCTAGAGAACTTTTGGTTCAAGAATGGATATATTGCGGAAAAGTGGAAGAGGAGGATATAAAAGCTCTAAAGAGCTGGACACCACTAAAAGCCACCACCGAGCCGAGCCAGAGTTTTCGCAGGGTACCCAACGAAACATTTTCTCACCACACTTTCGCGACACGGCTCGATAGGGCAATGCTGGGTGTTTGTGTAAGTATATATTAAAGGAATATCCCACACCGGATAGGAGTCCTTTTTGGTCGGTTTCGTATCCTGTACAGCGGATTTTTCCCAAAAACCCCCGTATCTGGGACACTTTTTTAACCCACCATCACCATTACCACTATGGTCGGGCAAAAGGACTAGTGTGATGGTAACGTTGGTAGAGCACAACCCAGAAAGGTTGCGCAAGGTTGGCGCATGCCCACCATATATATCCTATCAGTGAGTTAGAAGGAGACCAGAACTCGTATCCAACTCCCTATGCCCTATTCCTGCTATTCGCACCCTTCCGAGCCCTAGAGGCACTGTATGATGTTCCATCCACTTTAAGTTTATCTCATGTTCAAACATCGTTCCCCACCAAAAACCTCTCGTCCTCCTAACCGCTTTGTCTCTATGTTACCCCATACTACTATATAAAATACATTTGACTTTCATAGGAACGAAATCTGTTCCTGAAGGATACCCCAAAAGATTTCTATCTGTCAGCGTTTGTCAGCTGTTTACCTTCCTCTCTTTGTTAGCGATTTCAGGAGGCCTCCTCAAGCAAACTGAGCTGAGACATCCGCGATTCGAAAGAGCTCCCGAAGGACACCGCGAAGAGAAGCAGGCAAAAGCAGTAATTTCTCCTTGGAGTGACTGATTTTCCTGCTGTAGTAGCAAGTAGGGAAAATTTTCCATCGACAAGGACATGAATCACAATATTTAGGATGAAGAGGATGGAGGAATATAAATCTATGCAATCACGACGCCGTCCAACTTTTGCCTATTGCCAGCCAATTTGCATGGATCCATCTCCCCTAACCTCTAACCACCCAATTCATTCCCTTCTCACCCTTCCAAAAGGAAGCATAGAAGCTCTTTAGGATGCCAACAAAATAATTCCCTGGCATTGCACATTTCGGCATTCTTCCCATTCTCAAGGTCACGCTCGTGTACATCTACCGAAACCCGCACTATATACTATATGTGGTGAAACCCCATAACAGTACTGCAACGGGGGCAACTCAGTACCCACAGTACCTACTGTATAAGAGCCCTGATGAGTTCTGGAATGGTTTTTCTCAGGAAATGGGATTTGGACGAGGCAAATGTGCGCTGTATCTTTTTTTTACACGCTCAATAAATCCAAAGCGAAATTGCCATTTAAAGGTCAGGACAGGATGTGCTCGCCAGCCTTTAGGGTGTGGGGGTTATTTTTTTTTTTAGGGTGGGGCCAAGTGAACGGGTCGAGACTTCGGTTTGAGAAAGGAGGAATATATATATACATATATAAGTGCTATTCGCCTTGGTCCATATTTTTATGGAAGCTTTTAGTGTCTACTTCCCGACTGAAGTAGACTATCATAATAACTGGTAAATAAACATCGTGACACATGGGAATTTATGAGATTCTCCCCTCCACTGCTACGTATTATATTGCCGGAGTGCTACGTTAACGGTTTTTAAGGAATCTCCTAAAACCGGATTGAGTTTTGACGATAAATCAGGATGTCCTGGAAAGGGATGTGTTTATACACTCGTTCTCTACTCAAAATTTGTTTACACTGTTTCCACGACATAGTTTTTCTCTGGCGCATTGAGGAAGCTCAGAAAATTCACTATCAATTGAATAAATGCCAATTTATTCTAGACAGCAAGACGTTAAAACTTTGCTTTAAATGACAATCTTGAATCTATTATATACATAACTTATCATAACTCTCATCATTAATGATGTTTCAGACATCATAAGCATAATTTAGGCATTTTTATCTTCTGTCTGTCTATGCAATTTTAGTTTTAATAAAACAGCACAGTTAAAGCTTATTTTAATAACATCTATTACAAAATCACACCTCAAAATCTATGTACGTCAAAGTTTTTAGAAGGTACACTCACTTAAATCCTTGTAGACTCTTGTAAAGGAGAGCAAGAGCTCATTCAATAAAGATTAGGATAGGACTTCACTTGCTACGATGCGTTTTCAAATGGGGAGATATGGTTCAACTTCAAAATTTATCGAATTTTTGTTTTCTTCTATGGAAAAGATTAATTTTTTTTTTATAATTTGAACTCCCATAACTCATGCATTTAGAAAAAAATCCTAGCAAATAAAATATAGTTCAAAAGATACTTTTGTCTGTTGAGTGAACCCGTCCGATGTTCTGTTATGTACTTACAAAGGTCTACAAAGACTCAAGTGAGCGCAACTCCTAAAAAAACGTTCACCGGTAAGGAATGATTTTAGAGAGGTGGTTCAAGAGTTTGTTCAACACATCCCAACCAATCGCTTGGTATAGCGTTTCCTATGAAGAATCCAAACAACCTGTATAAATTAAAGTTTAATTTTATGAAAAAATTGTAACTTTTACGAAATTTTCGTTTTGAAAGAAAAGAACAATTTTCGCCCTACAGTTTTGCAAATTTTTAATTATTGTACAACTTCAAAAATGTAGATTGAGAAAAACGCCTTGAAAGAAATTGTGAGTAGATATGAAAAAGGTTGCCCTTCTATGTATTACCCTGGGGACTTTATCTCGAGTTCTAAAGAAAATATTTCTCTACAAATTTAGGGATGTTTTCTTAAAATTAGAAGTTATAATGACAAACAATGACAACCTCTGACTATCACTTAAAGGGTTTGTACTTAGTACAAAATATAGGGCACCATAAAGCTACAAAAAAGTGCTCTTTTTATGTTCAATTATTATTTAACGGATCTGAACGATTTTTTTCTTTTATATTATTAAGGGAACCTTTTTATACCTGTACAAGTTTTTCTTCTTTATTTAAAAAAAAAACAATAATCTACAGAAATTAGATATGTAAAGATACCCTACAAGTTGCATAATGTAGCAATAAAATAAATGAATTTTCAAATAAATTAACAAACGGATTCGAAAAAGGCAAAAATATCCAAAACACAATACACCTGTACCTTGAATACTACAAATTGTTATTGCAAATTACAAACTAATTACAACGAAATAAAATGTCTATAAGCAGTTATTACAATCATCAACCTTAAATTAAAACAAAAATCTACGTCTTTTTAATTTTTTTTTTAAATTCTTAATTATTTCATTCCATTCCATTCCAATTTTCATCTAAGGTACAAATTTTTATTGCCAAGGCACAACACTGTACCAAATTCATTTAGTGAGCTTCACAAACACACTTTAAATTGAGGTTAGCTCGAAAAATTTACATTGTTTTGTTCCTATGTTACCTATGAGCAGATTGCATATAAATGATTTTTTATGCAATTTCTCAAAAAAGTTGACTTTTAATAAAATCGAAAAGACCGATTTCCAATGCATCTCTCTTCCACTTATCAAGTCTACAAAATTTGTGCATAAATTTGTTTTGTGCACTGTCAAAAAGCTGTTGAAAATGGAAAATTTAGAATTGACAACGACTCTAGGATAAGAGCCTTACTTTTAAAGTAGAAATTCCATTATAATTTTCTCTGCGCTTCACTCAGTATCGTTGTTTGTCGCAGTTACCAAAGGGTGGCAGTTTTTAAAAAATGCTGATACAATTATGTACATGGTACAACAGGCTCAGCTATACTCTCTATGCAGTCTGTTCAACAACAAAGTAATCGAATTTTTTTTTTTACTTACAGGAAACATTTATTTCTAATTTTTTTACATACAAGTATATTGAAAGTACTATGACGCAACCAATTAATAAATTGTGTAGTCCCCGCCGCTATCGACAATCGTCTACTATCTTCTGTCTTCTGGACATGGTTTAGACGAGTTTTCCTTATACTCAATCGAGCGAACGCCGTATCTTCCGAATCATTCGAGTTAGCTGCTTGAGATTGTACACAGGCCTTCTAGCGAGTTGGCTCTTCATTGTGCCCCCACACATTCTTAATTAGATTGACGTCTAGGGATGGGGATGGCCATTCCAACGTCGTTATGTTATTTTCTGCTTTCAAGATTCTGCACAGATTCTGATGTTTGGAATCGCTAAGTTGCGCGCACTGCGACGTTTCAAGCGACACTGAAATGAATTAGTAATGGCATCGTAATCCTTCCATGATACAATCACTCACAGAAAGAGAGAGAGAAGTATTTTTCTTTGAAAAAAGGAGGTTGCTTTCTTGTTGAACAGACTGTATATTTGAATGCAAATTATGAAATTTAAAAAAAAAACAGAAATTGGCGCAGTTGCAACCATTTGCCCTAGTCTCTTTTTTGAGTAAGGAGCTCTCTAAGGCCAACTACTGCAACCTGCATAATCAAAAATCGTAATTACTAAAAACTTATTTTGTGCAAGAATGAATATTTTTTGAATTTTAGAAAAAGTTCTTGGTTTTAGATCTTTTCTACATATCGTCATTTATTTAAGCCCGCATAACTCAGTCAATTTTGGATGTTTAAAAAACGTACAGAAAATATTCTTAAGGCATCGTCGTATTGCGTATATAAAAAAACGTTGAAGTATTTTTGTTTAAAAAAAAAATATATCGATTGATAACATAAGCAATATTTTTATTTTTATCAAAATATGCTCGATCTGAATCTACATACAACTTTTGTCAATCTTTCTGGCAGTAAAGGTATTCCCCGAAAAAAGAAGTCAGATTCCTTTAAAACGATCTGGTTATCCAGTCGAATCCATCAAATTTTTGATATCTCCATACGAACTAAACCGTTCTCCAGAAAATGCTGTCTGTATCGATCGGAATAAATGGAAATCTTATGGAGGTATATCTGTCGAATATGGCGGGTGGAGTAGAACTTCCCATTTTGATTCTTTTACGTAATTTTTCACATGCCAAGCAACATTTGGATTTGCGTTGTCGTGTTGAAAAATTACTTTCCTATGTCTATTCACCCAATCTGGCCGTTTTTGAATAAGAGCTCTTTTTAAACGCATTAACTATAACGATCACCAGTAATATAATAGTTTCAGAAGGTTACAGCAATTCATAGTAAATCACACCCTTCTAAATCTACCAGATACACAGCATTACTTTTGAACCATGAATATAGCCTTTTGGCGTTGATGGAATTGGTTCAACTGGCTTCACCCATAATTTCGAAAGATTAGGATTATCGTAATGTATAAATTTCTCGCCACCAGTAATAATTTTATATTAATTTTTGTCAGTGACATTGAAATGTTCACTTTAAAATTGTCTAAACCAATACTCGCAAGTTTTTATAGATGGAGAATGTTCCCAAGTTCTGATATTAACCGGCAGCTTTCAACAGTACTTTTCTTTAATGCTGTTTTGTAGATGCATAACTCTCCATGTTTAATCGAGTTAAAAAGTACTTCTGAAATGTCAAATCAAACTTAATGTAGTATATATAATAGTTAGTTATCTAGTATTACAATAATGCAGTATTGTCAGATTGAAATAAATGCAAGCCATACTAATTACCACACCTAACGGAAATCTCTCAAAACTTATTTATATACCCAATAGAATATAACTCAAAATAAATACGTGCATTTGCAGACCAAGTTTAATGAAATTAACATTTTCATTGTCTACCACATTTGGTAAGAAACCATACAAAACATTAATGCAATATTAAATTCGAAACTCACTCTTATTTTTCATAGACATTAGATTGACGTAGAAGTAACACTTAGATAAATATCACATTATCATCCTCCCTTAATTTTAGGAGACAACGCAAATGCATAAATTGTGAAATATTTTAGATCAAAAGCCTGAGGGAGCAGAAGCTACTAAAATATTCTGCACGCACCTATCGACTACGACTGACTTCATAAATGGCACCTTAATGCCTCGTCACCGGTCGTCATTTGAAAAGTAGAAAAAAGACAGCGATCACAATATGCTGAGGCGAAAAAAAAAATTCCAGAGGAAATTAAGCAACATCCAGGGGAGCATACCTGCCATTTCATTCGAATTGCAAACAGAGCCCATCCTGGATATAAATATCACACTTCCACCATACAAACAAGGAGCTCCCGGTGCCGGGAAGGAGCACGGAGTACAGGACGCTGGGGAGAAATTTTCGGATGGGAATAATGGTCGCCTCCGCGCCCATAATTTTGCGCACTCATCTCACCAAGACTGGGCTAATATAGGGAAATTCAGTTGATTTCCCCACCTAATGGACAATCGCCAGAAGATCCAGCGGCATTCCAACAAAATGACCCTCACACAAGCTTTCCACGTGGCACGTAGAAGTACCACGACGTGGGCACTCCAGGTGTACTCGTATATTGCGCGTCATAAAAATCCTATCCATTTCTGCTAAAGGGCCCAGCTTCTGTACCGCACTCACCTTGAGGAGCTTTTTCTCGGAGAATTTTCTCAAGGGGGCCTCAGAGGTGAGTTAGGTTAGGTTAAAATGCGCACAGGCACCCACAAGCTCTGGAACTGAAATTAGCCCTTCGAACGTCGATCGCAGGGGAGAAATTGGAACCGGTGTTGCGCCCGGTCCTAGAGACATCCAGCATTATTATAGCCAGATTTATCCAATAAAACAAATAACAAACCCCCTCAAGTGCTTGAACAAAATGTAACTTAGTACGTATCAAGATATTAATAACACAAGCCTGCGAAATTTGATTGACAAAAATCATTTTAGTTTTTGTAATTGTTTGTTTTTTATATATCTTTTGGGATGTTCATTACGAATCAATAACAATATATGACATCACCTATTCGAGAATAACAACTAAACCCGCCTCTAAAACTCTCAAGCACTAAAAACATTTAGTAAAATCTTAGAAGTCAAAGTTAAAAGAAGTACCAGAGGGTTTTTAAGAGAAATTACTAATATAAGAAATATTAGTGTTTCTTTTTTTAAGAAATCATTACAATTTAGCATTAACATGCCATCATTTTAAATTCGCAGTCGTACTCCATTATCACATCTTAACCAAAATTATATCCCGGAGGTGTACGCTTTTAAATAGAAAAAGAATACTTAAAATTGGTTTAAAAACGACGGAAATATCGAGTCACACACATATAAAAAACAAATAAATAAATAAAAAACAGCCAAATTGAGTACCTCCTTCTTTATTGAATTTAGTTGCAAAATAACGTGAATAGAAAAGGAACATTTCGTTCTGATGGCTCAAAAATGTAAAATATGTTAAATAAAGTAATATCAAAGACGATACATATATGTATGATATAATCCATTCTGGAATATTTCATAATTAAAAAATCAGCTTTTAAACAAATTTCCTACAGTTCTAAGAATTTCTTTTTCAAAATAGCTCTCGAGGGACTTGTTGATATTTTTGCAAAGATTATTTTATACAAATAAAATTTCTGAAATTTGTTGACAAATGAATCTCTAGAGATTTTACAATAACAACAAAAAAAATTGAAACATAAAATGAGAAATACAAGAAAAAAAAAGGAATTGAAATAACATAAATAATCGTGGCGATATCTATTGGTGAATAGCAGAAATATTATTATTTGTAACATCTATTTATGAGTAGCAGTAACATTATAATTTGCGGCATATTTCGATGAATTACAGAAGCATTACAGTTATATTTTATGGGGAAATCCTTTTTTTGCTTGGATAAAAAGTATCCTATATATTAATCTATCACATAAGGTATCTATACATATTAAATTTTAATTATCTCTCCAGTATTTCCCGCGTTATGCGTGCATAGACAGACAGGCAGAATTAAAAATTTTAAAAATGCTACTTTGCCCTCCATATTGATAATAAAAATATTTCATATATAGACAATTTTATTATATATAAAATGGCGCAAAATTAATCACTCTATCGGAAGATGTTATAATTATTGCAAATGGCGTCGTACGTCAATCATATTTGACATTTGTGAACTACACAACTGCAGAATACAAACAGACAAGCAATTGAGCGCTATACACCGCAAGAGCGTGGAATAATTGTGCCCATTTTTTTGACTAATAATCGGTCGGTGGTGTTAGCGCTGCATGCATTTCGACGTTGATTTCCTAATCGTGTCGCGCCAACAGGGCAAAAATTCCGCCGCTTAGCTGCTCGACTCGAACAGACTGGAACCACAAGACACCTTGCAGGGCGTTTCCGCCACCGGGCTGGTCGTTCTGCCGAGAATATCGCGGCTGTGGATGCCGATGTTGCTAAGAACGAAGAAACATCAACCAGACGACGAGCTACGCAATTGGGCATCACCAGACGGACCCTACAGCGAATTTTAGTGAAAGATTTACACATGTTCCCGTACAAAATACAAACAGTGCAACATTTAATGCCTGCTGACCGTCAGTCGCGTGTGAATTACTGTCAAGCCGTCCTCAATCTCAACAACGAAGAGGACGGTTTTGAGTCGAAAATCATCATGAGCGACGAGGCGTATTTCCAGGGCTTGGTGAACATGTGGTTTCAACAAGACGGTGCAACCGCACACACAGCACGAGCCACAATGGATATTGTGAAGGAAGCGTTTCCTGGTCGCGTAATCTCTCGTTTGGCGATTTGGTATGGCCATCCAGAGCGCTCGATTTAACCGCCCCAGACTTCTTTCTTTGGGCTACTTGAAGTCGCGGGTTTATGCCAACAAGTCTCAGACAATCGCAGCCCTTAGAGAGAATATTCGACAACAATGCGAACAGTTATCACCGGAAATCTTGCGGAAAGTCATACAAATATATATCAATACTGGCGGCAGCCACTTGACGGATATCATCTTTTCCACTTAACAAAAAAATATTGTAAAGGTCCAAAGATAAAGATTTCCATCACTCAAAACATTTTTTTTATTTAGTAAAATCAAAAACAAAATTGAATGATTAATTTTGCTCCACCTTGTATATATAGAAAAGTTTTGTTTTTGCACGATAATCTTGTGAAAAGTTTAATTAACACAAAATATTCATTTTTCAATTGAGTGAAGCGGTAACTATGACCATGATGCCTAAGATCACTTCACTTCTTATCTAATACATAGAATATTGAAAAACGACTAAATTTTCAACTTTAAGTATCATACAAAAGAAATAAAAGTAAGTCTGTGGTTAATGTAATAAAAAAATTTTCGGAAAATGCTTTTTATAAACAAAATATACGAGGGCAGTTTTATAAGTCAATGACTTTTTGAATAAAAGATATTTTTTTTCGCAAGTAAACGTTTTATCTCTCAACATAGTCTTTTATCTCTATACATTTAGTCCAGCGTTTTTCCATTTTTTTATTCCTTCCAAATGACAGAGTTTCTCGAGGTCCTCAAAATAGACGTTTGTTTCAGTGATAACCTCTTTATTCGACTCAAATTTCTTACCGCCCAGCCATTTCTTCAGCTTTGGAAGCAGAAAATAGGGGGCTATATCGGTAGAACATGTTGCATGGGGTAGCAATTCGTAGCCCAATCTGTGGATTCTTTCCACATAATGCTTAATCATCACATGAAATTCACTTTTTCCATTTTCGCTAAAATTCACGAGGTTGTTTGCTTTCAATGACTATCAAGCACCAACTATATGACCCAGTTTCCTGGAGCAGTGTTGCATTTAAAATTACTACACGGGAAATACAAAAAATCACTGACTTATCAAACTGCCTTCGTATATGTAAAAATTGTTTTGAATATGGTTTCTTTAAAATAAAATTTTATTTTTCTTAAGAAAACTTCAATTTTGAAGTTTGAGTAAAATTGACTCCTTTCAGGCAAAGTAGGTATATAACCAATATCCGGCAATCTAGTGTTATATAATACCAAACTGAGCTGTCGTCCAAAAATGCGCTAGTGCTGTTTTGGAGTTCATGAGTTTAAATGTTTTCGAATAAGAAAAAATAGTGGCTTTAGTCATCATCATCAGCGAAGCATCACTCTTCAAATTGGACTTTGACGGTTGACGTAAAAACGTTTTTCCCTCAAGAGCTTTTTACTGTTCTTGGGAATGCACTTGAGCCGGAGCCCGTTCCAGCCCCGTTTCCGACCGCAACCTTGCCGAGTGTTGTGGTTGTTCTCGTTACATTATTTGTGCACGATTGAACACTTTCATCAAACAAAAAGGAGAGCGCAAAGGCATTTTAAACCTTTGTTTGTTTGCGTAAGCCAAGCGTGATATGAAATTCAGAACGGGATAAAAGCGGAAGGATGAAATTTTGAGGGTAGCAAACATTTTGCTCCTCCGGAACACGCTAGTCGGATAACCCCTCAAACTGCTGCTTCAGTTTATTTGGAAAAAAAGGTCTGATATAAGCATCAAAAAACTGAAAATTTAATCGAAAACTTTGTGGTTTTTCACTTACGAGTTGACATCTTCGGATCCTACCCTAGAAACAAAAGTTGCGCTTACCTGAAACGAAAAAGAAAAAATGGGACGGTTCAGTTTCGGTCTCATAAAGTTTTCAGTTTTGTTAGCTTCACTTAGTTTTACTGCTCCGCGTAAAATGTGAAATTTATTTCTATTTGAAAGCGCCAGCCTGCAGAAAGGAAGGAGTGCCCGTGGGGCTCGTCGCCGTTTACAAGTATTTTTTACAGCGACGCCACTGCCACTGACTGAGAGGAATTGAACAAAATACACACCCAATGCGGTCATGAAATCATTTTTCTTTGAGATTATTGACGGGATTTCAAAGATTTATGGAAATTGGTGGTTAACCTCCATAAAAAGGAGGAATTTTAAAGAATCTACGCAGTATTACTCCTTTTTTATAGTACGTTTTAGGCAGAATGGAAGAAAAAATGTAAAATAATATTTTTAAATATAAAAAATTTTTATATCACGCATACCATTCAAACCATTGAATGAGCTCCTTTAATACAAAAAATGGTAATATGGAAACTGTAAAAATTAACTTTCGTACCACCCATGGCAAACTTGACAACAAAACCAAATCAGCCAAGATTGAAAACACCTTAATGAACCAGACATAAATCAATAGGTATGAAATTATAGCAGCCATTATTATGTCGTTAATTATGCTCTAAAAAATAAGTTGAAATTAAATATCAATTCAAATTCAATTTTTTTATTTTTTAACAAAAAAATGTTTAAATACGAGTATAGTGTACGATGAAATTTTAAATCAATTCTGTTTACCGAATCAATGAAATTTTTTGAAATAAATAGATTTCTCTTTTTATTTATAACCAAAAATCATCAGAACAAAAATTGCTCCAGAAGGTTTCAGCGGCAATGCCTACCCGTGGATTAGAGAACAAAAAAGCCAATTCGAAAATCACAGGTTCCAACCCCTCTCCTGGTCAAATTTGCTTTTTAATTTCCACATTCATTTTATGTATGTCTTTTAAGAAAGTCTAACTTTAAAACACAAAGTTTAAAATTCTGAACTCACTCTCTTTCAATGACAAACAAAAACGCGTCAGCCCTTTATAGATCGATAACTTCGACATAAAATATACAGTGAAGAACAAAAATGTCCCAATGTTGGGCAAATTTGATAAATTACACTTGGTTTAGAGAAAGAAGAAAGAACTTAAAAAAATGGATATTAACAGTTCATTATATTTATTATACATATTAAAAATAGTAATTCAAAACTCATATACACAAAACAAATAATGTAATATTAACAAAAATATTAGAAGGGTTCTTTGAGACATTTTTGCACCTTAGTATTTGGTCCAATACCCTTTTTTATTTTTCAGTTCGTTAATCCTCCGAGGCATACTTTCATACAGATTCTCTATATAGATTGTGGAATATTCTCCCCTTCTTAATACTGCTCCAAAGTTCATTTATTCCTTGGGGAGGCTCTTCATAGTCTGCGAGATGTTTTTTAATGTAGCCCCAAATATGTTCTATTGGGTTCATGTCCGGACTCTGCGCCGGCCATTTTAAAATTTTAATATTATTGTTTTGCAGCCAGGATGTACCGATTTTGGCGGTATGTTTCGGATCACCGACATGTTGAAAAATTATTTCCTGAGTAGAGAGACCACTTTTTGCAAAAGCGATGGGAAGATTTTCTTTGAGAATAGTTAAATACGATTCTTTCCGCATTATTTCTTCTATTCTTACAATTATGCAAAATACAACCCCACGCCATTATGGAGCCGTTTCCATGCTTCATTGTTTGCTTCACGTTTCGAGGTTAAAGCGCGGCGCTTGGTTTGTCCCAGTACCATGATCTCACTTCAGATTGAAAGCGAGAGAATTTACTTTCATTTAACCAAATAACGTCTGTTTTGCTAGATTATTCTTAAAATTAAAACCTAATTTCAGTCAGCACATCTTCAATTTTCATGCCTTAAAGCAAATTCTTGTCTAGCCTAAACGTTTTTCTTAGATAGAGCAGGCTTTTTTTATTTTTCACAGCATGAATGCCAATTTTATGCAAAGATCTCCTTGCAGTCCACTGGTTGACGTTTTTCTCCAGCTCCATCGCTGCCTGCTTTGGAGTTTTTGCTCATCCCGTGACCAGTAATCTTCCTATTTCTCGCGTTTCTCTGTCGGTTCTTTTTCTTCCTCTTTACGGAACTGGGAAGTCTTCTATAGACTTCCGGATCCTGCCTACAGCTGCTCTGCTAATTTTATAAATTTTTGCAGTTTCGCGAACAGATTTCCCCTCACGGCAACAATGAAAAAGCCCTATTACTCACTTCTTTTGAAATAGCTTTCATTTTATAAAATTTATGTTAACAGATAGTGGAAATAAACCACTCTTGCTCAGATCACAATTCAGAATGCGTAAAATATCATAATTAGTGGTCTCCATTTCTCGTTTTGGTACACCGAAAATCATAACAACGGATCAGGGCTCACAATTTGAGTCCTTGTTGGCATCTTTGATTGGAGCAAAACATATTCATACGACACCGTATCATCCTGCAGCTAACGGTCTGGTTGAGCGTTTGCATCGGACGCTCAAGGCGGCTTTGAGATGTCATCAATATTCTTGGATAGACGTGCTTCCTACGGTTCTTTTGGGATTAAGAACTAGCTTTAAGGAGGACCTTAACGCCTCGGCGGCTGAGTTTCTTTATGGAGAACCACTTCGTATACCAGGCGAATTTTTTACCGATGTGGAGGTGCGTTCCGATCCTCAGATTTTTATTGGGAGGTTCCGTGAGCATGTGAGAGAAATTCGACCCAGAGCTACAATTCATCACATCAAGCCAAACTTATTTGTGCTTAAAGATCTCTGCACCTGTTCGCATGTTTTCGTCCGCACGGATGCGGTCAGGGCACCATTGGAGACACCCTACACTGGACCCTACAAGGTTATTCGGCGGATAAACGACTATGTTTTCGTGGTGGACGTTAAAGGAAAGGAGACTTCAATTTCAACCGAGCGCTTGAAACCTGCTTTCATCAACATGGATGATCATATTCAATCAACACAAGTCCATCCACAACAGGATATTTGGACTCGTCCGTTGCGCACATACCCGGGAATCCGTAACGGCTGTAACGACATTTCCACTTCAAACCGTGACAATGTCACTGAGGAGGGGGTAACTGTGGCGGACACTTAAGCTTTGCTATTCCGCCTGCAGCAGCACCATCGCAGAAGAGACAGAAGCTGAGCTGTCACTCCTGGGAACTTTTCGAACTTAAGTCGGTTACAGAGGAATCTCTCGCATGGCGGTATTATTGACAGCAGCGTCCTTTTAAGTTTTCTTATAAAATTAATGAATAAAGTACATTTTTGTTAATCCTTAAAATTGGCTATTCGTCGGTGATTAATTCAACCCCGTTATAAACGTGGAAACAAACAGCAAACCGGCCTAGCAGCCAAAGTTATGCTTCTAGCTGTTACACATTTCCTGAAATTCAGCAGAAATTGAGACTACGCTTAGGGAATGAAATGGGTGGTTCTGCAGGCAGCACATAATTCCTTCTCGCATGTGTTTTTGGTAGTTGCGGTTTTGAAAATGGTTGCTGAAAGTTTTTGAATCAGTGAATAAAGTTTGCATGGGTGTCTGTAATTCTATAGTACATTCTTGAGTTCCTCGACCATATGTTACAAGGGACAGTGCCGCAACTACGCCCGGCAGGGGCCTCTTTACATTACAGAACGGGGCCCGTTTGTCGCCAAAATTCCATCAAATTGATCGTTTTTACTTAGTTTAGTTTCTTTTTTTTTAATTAAGTCAATTATCTTTCTAAGTTTTCACAATTTTTCAAATGCGTTGGATGATTAACGGGGTGAATCAGAAATATTTTTCCAACATATATGTGTATAATACCAATAGATTCTAAGTATAAAGTGTGAAGTGTCCGAATTATAGTTTATTCCGCTACCCCTTGTAGGAATAAATGATTATCAGGATACTTCGTAGAATAGATTGGTACCATATATGTTCGAGCAGGTGTTTCGCATACCAGCATATTATGTTGCAAATCGGTACAGAGGGACAATGAAGGTTCGGTTTCCGGCTTTTTGAAGGAATCCAAAATATTTAATCCCTGAATTTAATTTTCAGGAAATTATACCGGCAAAGACAGCGTATCTGAACCCTGTTAAAAACATTTTTTCATTGCGAACTCACAAGGATGAAGTTGCGTAGAACAGTGGAATAATAAGCTGTGTTCTCATTTGATAGCCTAGACTTTCTTGATTAAAAATGAAATGATAACTAATGCAAAAAACCTTAAAATGTGCTGTTCCTACCTCGGATATGAAATTATCACTCTTAACCCTTTGCCTTATGAATTGAGCGATGATTATTAGTACCACTTTCGATGAGAGTTTCTGTCATTCGCCGTGACCACAAGCAGTTTCATCACAGGCCACATTTTGCGCAATCCACTGGTTTGCCATTTACTATTTACTAAAACTACATTTTTATATTGCAATTATAACAAACAATAACAATAAACATTATCATGCAAAAACAACATTATTTGATATGAGCTTTTCACTTTTAGCCAGAACAAAACATCACGTATCTGATACGAGCTTCTCATTTTAGGCACAGAAAGGGGATCACGTCTCCCAGACGTTGTTTTAAGGCAAAGGGTTAATAATAATAAACAATAATTCTCCGGCTATGAATTACCGTTAGTTTCACAGTTAGCAAGTACTGCAATAGAGAGGGTGCAAAAATGTCCCAATAGACTTCTAGGAAACTTTTCGTTATATATTTTTTGGTTTCATATGTATATGTGTTTTGAGTTGCTATTATTAATGTCTATAAGAAAAGTAATGAAATGTCATGACCTTT
Organism: Philonicus albiceps; assembly: GCA_963969385.1. Taxonomy (NCBI): domain Eukaryota; kingdom Metazoa; phylum Arthropoda; class Insecta; order Diptera; family Asilidae; genus Philonicus; species Philonicus albiceps. The sequence goes on from OZ017773.1 coordinate 12,871,186, forward strand.
ATTTTTAATTGGCTTCCCATTTCCCTAAACCAGGTATAATTTACCAAATTTGCGCAACAATGGGACATTTTTGCTCTTCACTGTAGATGTTTTTATTGAAGTATACTCATCATTTTAATCTATTCTAATGGTTGTTTATATGTAAAAATAGAACTAATCATACTGCAAAAATAGCTTTATATTATCTTTGACTATGATTGACTTCTATAACCACGTATTAAAATATATAATAAAATGTTGGTTTACATATTTATAACTTTTGACCGCAAATAAACGTTTTTACAAAATTTCCTAAAAATTCTTGTGAAGATCTCAGACTGAAAGTCAATTATGAATAATTTATGATTTTCTTTGGCTTTCAGCGGCCATTTCTGAGCCCAGTCATGGTTGCAGCATTGGACCATTGGTGGGAGTCTGGCAGCCAATAATAAACCTTACTGGGGCAATTGTAAAACTGTGTATGGATATGTTTGCATATGTAGCTATCTGTCACACGTGAATGAATTTATTGAGATCTCCAGTAAGGACCTTGAATTTATATTAGATTTTCATATTCCCATATATAAATTAATAAATTCCAACTAAATATTGTAATAATTTAAATACAAAATGAATCCGAAAAAAAGGATGATAATATATTTGTAATAGATACAATATGGGTATCAAATGACAGCTTAAAATAGCAGTTCTTGAAAATTTCAAAAATATCAAAATAAATAAATAACGCATAAATACACTGTCTAATGTCTATATACAAAAATACTCCAATGGAGGCTTGGAAAAACCTAGGGGTATGAGACCAGAATTAAAAAATTATCGGAAAGATGACAAACGATCATTGACAACAATGGTCAATACTATATTATTGCTTAAAATTTGTTTTCAGTGTTTTATTGTGTGTTTTATTTCATATGTGGTTGACCTTTCTAGGCTTACGAATAAACATACATATTTAATTACAACTATTTTTGATTGTCTCTAGGGTATTGTGCCCACAAGATTTAAAGATTTGTATTTGTGCCTGCTTTCAGAATTTTTTAAATACAAGGCGATATCGATTTAAATCAGGTAATTTTTTTTTTTTCAATCGCAAACACAAAATAATCTGCAGCAGACCAAATAAAAAGTAAGTGCAATGATGTTTGCACTAAAGTGGCGTTATTTAAACAGAAAATGAATAATTTTTCATTAGAAGAAAATCACCGACTTGACGATTTCTGGTTAGAAGTTATTCCAAAAACCCACATAATATAAAGAGTTATGTTCATTCCTTAAAATCGGTTTAATTTTATCCCACAGAAATGAGCATTTTCAATAAATAAAAAAAATGCAGAGAGATAATAAATAGGTACGATATGAGGCAATTGTGTATCATACAGGGATAAAAGCAAATAAACGTTAATAAAAAATTTATTTGTTTAACCAGTTAGCTGTTTTTGACGAGTATATTCGTCATGGAAAAAAGTGCAAAACTTTGAATTATGACGAGTATATTCGACATGGGTAAAAAGTAAGGGTTTGCAGTTAATATTCCATATGAAATTTACTTTGTAATTGGCGAGTATATTCGTCATTGCTTAATCTATCCGATATAATTTAGAAATAAATTTATTTTCCAAAAAGTTTGAAACAGTTAACTGGTTAACCAAATTAGAATTATATTTTTGATTACCTTTAAAATTTTTAGTTTAGTTTTACATAATAAAAGATGTTGATGAAAAAATAAATAATTAAAATAATGTACTTCTTATTTTAAAGGCATTTAGAGCATTTAAATAGTTAACATTAAATATCTTTGATTTTATTTATAAAAAAATAAACAATGGTTTTCTTTAATCAATTTTTTAATTCCCTACACATTACCTGTAAAAAGGAGAGAGGTGTGAGGTGTCCCTTAATGTACATATAAAAAATGGGCAAAATATGGATTCATCACTATTGATCAAAGATCAAAAAACAATCTAAACCGTGTATGTCTTGTGGAAAAAATTTCTATTTTAAAGGATCTAGGTTAGCTTGCTGTGGCTGCCTAGAAAAGCACATTTAGGCCAATATTGGCCCATTGTGTTACCACGTAGCGCAGGAGACCATGGTTATTCGTGGGATTCGAACCCACAGCCTCGGGGACGGTAGGACAGCGCGCTAACAACTGAACTATCAGAGGCCCCTTAAAGGATCTAAATATCGTATTATTCTGAAATTGAAAAAATACTGAACGATTGAGACTTAATCTGAAACTAAAGGGAATGTAAAAATAAGATGCTTTTTACGAAAACAATTGTTCCCGGTTTCAATTTTATTAGACTTATCAAAAAATTAACATATGAATGTAAGAAAGGCAAAAGGGTTTTCCGAGAGTTTTGCACGATAAAAACTCTACTTCTTAACAGATTATAAGAATCTTTCTACCGTTTGCGCTGAAATCATAGTGGAATAATATAGTCCTCTAGTCATATCGAGATAATATGATATGATATGAAATGAAATGGTGATATCGCTAAAAGCTTCTTCATATTTCAGCGTACTCCTGAGCCGATGCTACATTCGGCTTTAAAGTCCTTTCTGTTACGAAGAGGGAAATAATAAAAACTTTAAAGTCATATGAGATGCGCAACTAAAAGATCCACAGCTGGCTTTAAAAAATTGATGGCAATTGGGAGAAGGAAAAAACAATCACCGATAACTCGAAAAGTAGCAAAAATGGATGACTGTCCGATCCATTCGCTAAATTTGATTTGTGACAAAGTACTTCTCATTTTTAGAAACAGAAAATCGTAAAAACGCCAGAACCAGATCTGCAATATAGGACAGACCAGCAATCGAAAGCAGACTTATTCCTAAAAAAAAAGATATGAAACGAAAAGTCTGTGCACCCACGCTCCGTTCGAAAGATAAGACACAGGGATCGAGCAAGGATGATTCCTTTTTTCCTTCGCGAACGTCATAAGCAAGCCGATCCGAGTTGAAATAAATCCGAAGCAAATCAGATTACCTCTCAAACTTTTATTCTGGTCGAGCAAAGTTGCTAATCCGATACTCCTTCAGCAGGACAGACTCCGGGGAAAAACCAAGAAAAATTGGAAATCAGAAGAAGTTTCTAGCAGCGCGCAATGGGTCCGGATTCGAATTGTAAACGGAATTTCCATAAAGTGGCTAAGCCCTGTTTTAAAATGAGTTATGCTCGTATTAAACCGCAATTAAGTATGGCTATTTAATTCTCCATACAGACCACCGTCATCACCTACCACAGAAGCAATAAAAATATTATTAAGAAGGCAAAAGGGCGGCAACTTAAATTTATAGGCCACGTGTGTCCCCATGATATGCCGTGCAGCAAATATCTCAATATTTCCGGTAAAATATGGAAAAAGAGAGGAACACAGCGTTGGCCCCAGTATAAACTTCCACAGTCACTCGAGGGCCCGTCGAAATTCTTATGTTGTGGAAAAGTCGATCTTTATGGCATTTAAATGGGCTCCAATAAAACTTAGGGCAAGTTTCTCCGGAGGGAGGCCTTCCTGGGCAAACTTTCGAATGGTCAATGCCGGTGGAAGTTCTGCATCTCTACTCTCGCTCTGTTAGATTTTATTGATTGACGCCACGTTTCAGTAGTTTTTCGGTTCGAAAAGAGGTTAATAGAGTGCAGGAAATGATAATGAACTTCTTGGGCTTTTCTTACTCAAAAGAACCTCTGTTTGTGGATTTTTGTAAATAACATCGGAAACTTGTTTTGTTCGACGACAAGAATTGATGAAGAAATGAGTTGAATGGGAGCATTACCAAAGACTTTACAAATGAACTTCTATAGGAACATTTGAGTAACTTTTGATTTAACAAAATGGAGCTTTTCTGCTTTCGATGCACTTTCTTCAATTGTAATTGAAAGGATTCGTAGCAAAACTTCTCTCACAATTTCGCAACTCCTACAGTTTAAAGATCCCACTATAGATGTCGAATTACTTTTTCAAACTTTGAATTATGAGTAAAATTTGTTGCAAAACTGATGCAAGGTAATTTTATATTGCCATCGTGCTAGAAAATAATACAAAACATCGCTACCCGTATTCGAAAACTATGTTCTAGAAATAAGCATAAAAACTTTATTTAAAGAATGAGTTCTCCGAATAAAATTTGATAAGCGGTCTACGTAGAATCGATAGTTCCCTATACCCTAAATATATAAATATATACGTAAACAAAAGCTTATAAATATTTAGAAGTAAAAGTTTACGCCATTTTAAGCAATTTTCAACTCTTTTTTAACCGAAAGTACTTTCACTTAACATTTTTGTTCAATTCTTTTAGTTCAAAGACGATAAAAAGAATATAATCTATTAAATAAATTTTTAGTTTAGTAGTTTTGCATTTTTTATGCGTTTAAAATTGCAGACGGGTATGAGACCAGACCAGGTCGCCGTTTCTCTTATTCTCGGAACTATATCTATACATGAATTAAAAATCTCTCTCTCTAAAATGTTAGAATATATTCTTAAAACTGAAAATTGTTTTCCTAACATTTATGCTCTAATTTCTAGTTTTATTCAAACATTTCAATAATACATAAAGAACGTAAAAAAGTTAAATTTGGCTTCGATTTTGCCAAGTCTGATTTGAAGTGTGACCCAATGGTCTAGAATTTTCAAAATTCTATCAAATTTTTGTAAGCATATGGACATTATTTTAGGTTCTGCAGCCTTAGCGTAGCGAAGGAAGTGAAGTCTTTAAAAATATCCATTCTCAAAACTTTAAAATTACTTATCTCAAAACAGCTTCTGCCACAACCTACCAGTCATATATCAGGGGTATACAATCAAAGTTGGTAAAGTCCACAGTGCCAAAATGTTCTGTTATAATACGCTTATGAGTCAAATAATTTTTGAATATATTTTTTTTTTCTGAATGAATGTGGTGCAGTCCTTGGACTAAAGAAATTTTTGTGCCTCTTTCATGAATTCAAAATTTTTAAAAATATTAAAATCAACAGAAACGTCGTATAATATTTCGTAATTTAGAGGTATAGACAACAAGATCATCAAGAATAATATGGTGAGCGTGGGATGATCAGGAAGTGCATTGTATTTTTAATTTAAAAAAACATTTTTTGTATGCAGCATGAGTACTAAAATACTCGTATACCTAAAAAATTTCAATATCGCTGTTCGTCTTAAAAAAATCCTAAATAATTAAATACCTCAACTTTTCGAGCACTAAAACATCGGGTCCCCTTATAACTAGAATATTACCAAAGCTTAATAAACGTAACAGTAATAATAAACGTAATAAGTGGAATGTAACTTTAAACTTTTAAACCCATGTTCTTCATTGAAAATTCGTAATAGTAATCATTGAAAATCGAATCTTGACTAAGCAATGTAACTAACTAATGGGAATAGCAGTTTATTAGTTTTACCCCATTTCTACATACATTGACTATTACTCACTATAACTTAAACTCCTTTTTATAAAGCTAATGATGTGCTACTGTTATAGTTTTGATATCACCTCCAAAATCTGTTCATTCGTTAACTGGATAAAAATCGTCTGCAAATTGTAAGTGCGACTGTTCTCCCTCTCCTTGAATACATAATGAAATAATACGGAAAATATTATTAACAAATCACACGCATTGCTCTAGGAAATCTCCAAATTTGACCTCAATTTAATTCGAAAAGGGCACAAAATCAATGGCGCAACGGAAAATTTTTCAATTTATATGGAAACCTCAACAATTTGCATTTGTCGGGAGGGATGAGAAAGCAGCCTTAAAAAGAGCACCAAAAGCCAATAGACACCTACCTGTGAACGTTTCAGTCTGAAACGCGCGAAGCCCTCAAGAGGGTGGAAAGAAGAGTCCATCAGGAATAATGGAATAGGCGAGCAGGTGAATAGCAACGTTGCAGAGCACCAAAGTAGACTACCTACAGTCGTTGGTAGGAACAAAAATAAGGACCAGACCAGACCAGATCATGCCCACATTCTGTATCTCTAATATTTATGCAAATTATCGTCCTTGTGGGGGTCTACTGCATGTACGGCAAAAAAAAAGTAAGACGGTTTCGAAGGTTGAATGCGGGGTGCGATAGTCTTTTTTAAGATTCCATCAAAAAGCCCCCAAAAATCGAAAGGAAACGCTTTTTGCCCATTTGTTGTTGAGATACTGAAGAAAAGAGGCGGTTGAAAAAAAAACTGTTCCCTTGTCATATTACGCTATCGCCAATTTTTGGGGTTCACTATATGAATTATGGGAAATAATTCGAACGTGTAAATTACCAGTACGTGAATAAAATTTTTGAATACGGCGAAAACATTTATCACCTTGCCAGGGTATTTTATCTAATAATAAGCAAATCGGAGGTGAAAATATTGACGTTTTCTTGTTATTTGTAAATTTGAACATCGATTATATTCGAACACTACATAGGGCGATTTTTAACGGTTTTAAGCTGTTAACGTATTAATTGAATATTCAACGACTAGACGCAACTAATAGTGTAAAACATTACTTATACTTAAGTTTTAGACAATTTGTCGTCTTCTAAAATGATGCTAAGACTTATTTACGTGGTGCGCACTTTCTCAATCGATAATATCTAGAAAAATAACTATATAAACGAAACTGTGGGCTTTAAATGTAAACTTGAGTCCATTAAAATTGGAACAATTTGTCCCACGCCCTACATTAGTCTGTGTTCCTTCTGATTAATAAATACCCAAATTTTATCAATAAAACATATTTTTAATTTTTAATTAATTTTATTTTATGGCCTTCAAAGTAAGCTCTTCCGAAGCGATACACATATGCCAGCGCTTAAGCCAATGCTTCATACACTTTTTGTAGGCCCCGTGTAGAAATGGCCTTTAATTCCTTCACCGACTTCTCTTTTAACGATTTAATCGACTCAAAGCGCTTCCCACGAAGTAGTAATTTGAGTTTGAGGAACAAGACAATGTTACACGAGGCCAAGTCTGGCGAATCCGATGACGGAGCGATAACAAACGTCGTATTACGCCTAACTACGAGGACAGTTTGAAAAGTCAGTGCCTTTTTAAATAAAAGACATTTTTTTCGGCAAATAAACGTTTTATTTCTCAACGTAGTCTCCTTTTAGCTCTATACATTTAGTCCAGCGCTTTTCCAATTTGTTCATTCCTTCCAAATAACAGGTTTTCTCGAGATCCCCAAAATAGGCATTTGTTTCAGTGATGACCTCTTCATTCGACCCAAATTTCTTAACGCCAAACCATTTCTTAAGCTTTGGCAACAAGAAATAGAGGACTAAATCGGGAGAATATGCTGGAATAGTCTATTAATAGCTGGCAGCAGGGTTGCATTTAAAATTACTGCGCTGGAAATTCAAAAAGCCGTTTTTTCAAATCTCTAGAGCTGAACCTCCCTTTGAAGAAATACAATATGCCTAAAAAGCTTCAGTACTATCTATAACATTTTATTATAATACAATTCGTATTCATCCCTTAGAGTATTTGAGTACATTTTTACAATAAAAATTTTTCATAGCAACAATTTAATCCCATTTTATTAGTATGGAAAAACCCCTTCACATTTCAAGAGAAAGATTGGATTACAGCCGTCTGAAACGATGTGTAAGAGACCCTCGTTAAATATTTAAATAATCTCCGTAAAACATACTTTTACCGATGCAGAAACTCCACGGCCCAGATGCAGGACGGTTGCTTCAGCATTAAAATGCTAAGAATGCAGAAGCCTTAATGCACTTCAAGATAAGTGAAAAGCTCGTGTGCAATGCCACTAAAACTGCATTTAGAAAGCCGCAATAGGCATAAATAAATAAAATATACAAACCGAAGGGATTGCGGCCGGCTGGCGGGCCTAAACCACACTATGCAACTGCTGAGGTAACAAAAACTGCAAAATGCAGAAGTAAAAAGGAAAAACCGGAGAGAAACTGTTGCCTGATGAGCCGAACAAGAAAAGCTATTTCTTATGAAAGCGAACAGTAGCGGCGGAGGTGTACATACCGGCCCATAGAGATAGAAGAAATGTGGTTTTTCGCGCACATTGTCAGTTACTCCTTAAATTGTTAACTCCCCTAAAACATAAATCAGGGAAGCGAATAAATGAATGGGAGACGAGCGAAACAAAAGGAATAGGAAAAGAAGCACGTTTCGATGAAAAAAAGGTTCCACAGCGAGAAATACAACAAAAAAAGTATGCAATTCCTAGGGAAAACAAGAGCACCCACGGATTCTTCGCCGGGAGCATGCCTCTGGTGCATTAACTTAACGAAATGGAAATTCACAAGGGAAAGGAGTGTTTCGAAAAAAAGCCCCCCCCCCCCCTTCTTCAATGTGGATGCTACTACACCATTCGTAGGGATCTAAGGCAAATTGGGGAGCAATCAGAGAAATGCACAATCCGACCCCGGGGCATCCCCCATGAAAAATGAATCTTTCATTCAAATCTAGCCATCTCGAGTGATTCATTGGTCCTTAAACGACCTATCGTGTGACCCTTATCCCTTTCTGCTCACCTCCCCTCAATTTATTACTCTGATTAAAAGTCTCTTCGATGTCAACCACTGCCGGGTAATTAATTAGCTGCAGCGCATTAATTTTATCGCTGCATTCCTCTTTATAAAAGTCGAAAAATTCGACACTTGCATCAACATCGATTCGACAATCGACCATTCATAGAACGCTTTTAGTTCGACATTTCCTGTTAAATGTAGTTATTTGGTTTTTTTTTTAATTTAATTTTTTTTAAGTGCCATCCCATTACTGAGAAGAGTCGGGATATCGAATGAGCGCTTCAGACACTGCAAAGCAAACACTTGGGACAGAAACAAGAGCCCTGTGCCATCCCATCCGAACAATACTTGCTCTTCCCTGCAACGAAAAAGTTCGCTCGTTCAGTTTCCAATTATTGGACAGAACGGGTGGAGGGGGAGCCCCCGATTCATTTCCCTCTGGAAACATTAAACAATAGAAGGCCCCTCCATTAAAACAATTGAAATCGAAGCTGTGTCTTGGCAATAATGCGCCGGAAATTTGCTTTTTTGCATTAACCCCCTCTCTTTTCCCTTATTTCAGGCTACATCCACCCAGATCAATTAAATTCAATAAATTGACAGCACTCCGCAGGAGCATTAAGTGGAGCCAAAAACTCTAGCCCTAAACCCGGCAGAGCCCCGTTGGCTGCGTTAAATTAATGAAAATGTATGACAATGAATTTCTTATATCGTAGTTGATTGTTTGTTTGGTTACACAGGAACAAGACCCTGCTGACCGGCAATCCGGCTACCCGGTAGTCCCGGACTGTCACAGCAAGGACCATGTTCGGTTCCCTGAGAACTCCCGCCAACCACACCGTACCGCACTCAATTGGATCTGTGCTTCGATTTTGCTCTATTGATTTTATGTCGATGCCATGTTGCCGCTAGAGATGAAATCATTTGAGGGATAGTATCAGGTACTCGGATGCGATCCGGAACGAGGATGAATGGAGTTGGGATGCTGAAGTTTAATTATGGCTCATTAAGCCAGCGGGGAAACGAACTGATTGTGATTACAGCCGACCGCGGCAGTCCTTTTTCGGTTTATTTTTCGCTAAAAATAGATTAAATCTTGGTCAAAGAGAGGTTTAGTAACCGAACAAAATGTATTTTCAAGGTACTTTTACCAATAAGGGTAAAAGCTAGCATTTTTTTTTTTTAGAAAACCTTCCCTTTCTCTGACCACCCCAGATTAGAAAACTTTTTTTTGGAATGATAAAAAGATTTGTCTCACTGAACAGAAAATTCGACGACGTGTTTGCTAAAAGAGCAAAAGTCATAAAGGTTTTTTTTTTCTAGCTTTGAAATTCAACAAAAATATCCAACTTTTAAAGGCTCCAGTAAGTGATACTACGAGAACTTTTTGAGACTATACTCACTCATGATTTCAAAAAGTCCTCGATAGCTCGTATGATTTTTTACGAAAATTCAATTTATATTTTGACATACATCGCGTATACATGCAAATTAAGCCTAGATTGAACGCAAGTTCAACTCCATGAATAAGTAGGTTGACTCAACTCAGCTACACTTTGTTAGCTAGATTGAGTCGAAACAGTCGAACGTAAATTACATATACTCGTACAATTAACAAATAATAAAGTTCTCCTGGTGAATACCTAGCGTTTTCAAAAAAGGGTTCTTACTTGATTAAATTGATAAAACTAATTATGATTAGATAAATGACACTAAGTAGGATTCCCTATAGCTCGATTGGTAACGTGACTCTTGGACAGTTGTGGTTTCGATACCTATCAAGATCCCATTGCGGAAATACATAACCTAACCATATCATTGAGTTTACTATCTCCATTAGTCATTTCAGCCGAGGGTTAATTAAAGATTATTTTTGTATATTTAGATTTATACTCGTATTGTAGCAGATAGGACAGGCTGAAGTCGTAAATGCAGCACTACACTACATCGTCCGACCATAATCGCAACTGCTGCACCATGCAGTCAAGTCACAAATAAACCCTAAATTTTTGCGCGTGAAAACCATTCTGTTTGGAAATGAGATGGCGATGAGCCACAGCCTAAATATTTTTGTGTTAAACTTTTCTTTAGTTTTATTGTGTTGAGTTATTTACCATTACTTGCAGAATGGATGAAGAAATTAAATGGATGGAACCTTACATCACACTGATAGTAATCGTGAGACTGGAGCTGGAGGAGGATTTCAAAGCTATCATCGGTCGTAAAAGTATTCATCTTTTTCATAAAAATGCGCAATGAAAGCAGAAAAAGGTAATGTGTGCAAATCTAGTGTATATGAAATAGGCTGCCATATTAAGCAAGTTACATATCTCGATATGAAACATGATCTAAAAACAGATGAGCCGATGGACATGTGTGAAACCCAGGACGAAGTAAATTTGTGAACAAAAATTTTGTTTTACAGGAATAATTAATCTTATGAAATATTGTACTTTAAATACTATAATTCTGTGAAATACAGCAATTATTCAATACAAAAAAAAAGTGTTTGCGAATCACATTCCGATTTGCCCCATCACATAAATACATAACGCGTATGAACTACATCGGAACAAATTTTCTTAAAGTCTCAGTTTCACACAGCAAGTTTGATAGAAGTTTTGTGTTCGGGACTATATTATGTATATAGCACTGTAGGTTTGTTTTAGGAGCCATATTTATTGCAAAAATTACCATATTTTGTAGTATATCGTATAAACTTTAATTTTCGACACCTTGTCCTATTAATTGTCGCAATCAACATAAACTTAGTTCTTGGTGACTATTATCATTTTCCATGCAGACTTTTGCCGTGTTTAAAATCAGGATTATATTACTAAATGTAATAAAAAATATTATTTATTTGACGCAATACTTTTATCTCGTTAAGTTATTAATCTGCGTTGTCGTCAGACAAAACAAAAGAACGGAAATCTGTTTATCCTAAACCAATTTATTTGGTATGATATATTACCATATTTTTATGGTCCTCTTATTTTACAGTCAATAAAATCACTGGCAAAAAAAAAACATCCTGAAACAGGATCGTTATCATTTCTTTCATTCAACAAATCAAATTTGTCAGCACTTCATTATTTACAGAGCATTTTTCTTAAACCCTTTTAAAAAAAATTTAGGCATAATAAGCCTGTTAGATGCAAATATAGTTAATTTCCCATTAACCCTTTATCTAACTTCCCGCCTCCCTTTAGCGTCTTTCTCTCACTTAGGACTGCCCCTAACGAGCTGCCATCGCTCATCATTAATAATGTTTTCAAGAAATGCCATAAAATCTGATTAAGCCGTGTTAATCAGCGAAAAATTGCGAGTCGAACAAAAACGTAAAAATGAAGCGTTCAACATAACTTCACCAATATTTGGCGCCCTTCCGCGCGAACCTTCTGTATCCCCTGTTCTTTCTGAATCCAGAAAATTCACAATCAGCCACCACCGTCCACCCGGAGCATAGGACGACTGCCGTAGCAGTGAGCGTGAAAGTTAAACGACCAAAAATTCCAGGACCCCCTTGGCGGCGGATAAGGAGTTAGCATTTAGGAGCGGGAGAAAGGGATGCAGAAGGGCAAAAGGATTTTATTAACTCGGCCCTAATACCCGGCAAAGGATTAATAGAGATTTATCGACTTATATTAATGCCGGAAAATATGGCGTTGGAAAGGGGGGTTTGGGGTGATTTTTAATGAAAATTTCGGTTCCAATCACTCCTGGATGGATTTATTGTAACTGGTGTGCCCGCATCCCAGTGCGCTGCACCATCACATACCCCCTGGAAATAAGATTTTCAAAGAGTGGACTAAATTACTAGGGGATGTGCATATATTTCGATTTTTATCCTATCAATTTTGGGCGGAGTCGTTATAGCACCGTCTGCCAGAATACGCTGGGTGCCACCCTTCCCAGCAATCACAAGGACATTTGACTACGGTCAAAACTCGAAAAATCCGCCACGGGATAGTTCCCTTCCCGGCTGGTGGAACATTTTAATTACAATGTGTTTAAGACCGCCCGGACGAGGCAGCCTCACTTCCTCTTTCTTCACGCCATCCCTCGCGTAGGCCAATACAAATTCCTTCCACGAGGAAACTCGGAGCTAGCGCTCCTTTAACTTTTGTCGCCGGCCCTTTGGAAAATCGGTTGCTTGACTCGACTTAAGGAGCGCAAAGACCTAATCACATGCCCTTGCGGCCCAGGCGAAGTCTTCTGCGGCGAGGAGGCATTTTTATGTTGTCTGGAAGATGCCACTAGCGGCGGTCCTTCTGCACCACGTCAATGTGGATATTGTTTGCTTTAATTAGTAATTGGTGCCGGAATTGAGCCGTGTACCTGCTCGAAGGTGGGCTCATTTACATTCCGGTAATTGAGATATAACGGGGGATACGGGAAATAAGGTGCTTCCGGTTTGCTAAACAAATTTACTCGATTTAATTCGGGCTTCGATCCTCGCCAAAAGGGCTTTTAGAAACTCCAATAGAGAATCACTAGAGAGATGAGAATTTTTAACCTAAAGGAAGCACAAGCACATAGGGCCAAAAGCAGGGCATGCGTCTGTTCCTGATACTCGGGAAATTTTATTTTATGAAGCTAATTTCCTATACCTATTCCTGTAATTTTGGGTGGGGAAAAGGAGAACGATAATGCCGGTATATGGCGTGGAAATTGGTTATTTTGGGCGCAATTAAATTTTATCTGCCAGGCCATCAGTTCCTTGAATGGTTCGAAGGAGTCTGCTTTCCTTGGCCCTCTACTGAAGCTTATCAACAAAAACCCTGCGAACCTGATGGTGTGAACTGAAGGAAATTAATAGGACAATACCACTAGTAGGCTGTACATTATGGCTCGTTGTCGATAATTCATTCAAATTGCCCAGATGTTAATGGCGACAATAAAGGGCGGTTTAAGGGGTGATTAAGCGGACACAGGATTCCGTATTTTGAACAGAAAAAAATTATACAGATATCCTCCGATAGAACTTTTTGTGTTTAATTTTAGTAGCAAGTGTACAGCAATAATTCCACAGTTTTTTATCGCAGACATAGCAATACTTATTACAAAACTTATAGTACAAAACATAGTACATAGTGCAAAGCATAGTAATTGATCTAGCAGAATATTCTTTTATTAGTTATTATTATTACTACTATTATATATTATAGTTTATTAGTTATAAGCAATAAATGATCAATTTCGTAGCAGTTTTGTTTTTTCCAGGTTCCTCAGATTTTAATAATTATAAAATATTTATATTTGTCCATCTCTCTATCTGTTTGATCACACATCACGTGAAAACGGCTGGGTCGATTTCAATTAAATTACCTAGACTGATTTTAAAAAAATCAATGCAGCGGTTTCATTATAAAAGATTTTAACTTCCATATTCTCTTGGTCTAATGCTCTAATAGTAAATTCCTAAACAGTGAACTCAAAAATCCTTGTATCAACTACTATTAGTTGCTAGCTGACTAACCCGATTTTCCTCACAGTATCGTAAGTACTATTCCTACCTTCACAAACGCTCAAGTTTCATACTTAACACAATTTTTTAGAATTACTAAAATTTGTAGATGTAATAGAGAACCACAATGCAAAATTCATTTTGCTATTATAGTCCACATGTGAAGAGTTTACTCGCCTCTTTTGCGCTTGATTAAACTCTAAGCACTTGATGAATTAGTTCATTTTGATGAGTAAGACAAATTTTAGTAAAAATCAAAATTCCTTTAGAATTATTTAACCGAAATTAAAAGGTGAGTATGTTGAATATTTAAAATTAATTTAAGTTTTCATTGTTACTATGTTTTTCTTGTATATTTCAAATTATGTTTAAATGAAGGTTATCGGTAGTAGAGTTGCAGAAATTAGACGGCTGCTCGACGAGTGATAACTCACCGAGAAATAACCCGCCGCTTAAATGTGGCCAAAGTTTGCTAAAATTACGCGCATCTAAAAATATCCTTTGCAAGAAAACCACCTCACGGAAGCTGTGTAGCGGCAAATTGTAAAGCTCAATTTGGCCAAACGCTATAACAATTTTTCAACCGAGGATTAGCGAAAAGTAATTTGGTCCGATGAGATGAATAAATTAATCGAATTGGCACTGATGGCTGGTAATGGACTATAAAAAAAACCAATGGGGGTCTTCAATACCGTCATATTAAACAGACGGTAAAATTCGAAGGAGACAACATGTTTTAGAGATGTATGAGTCAAAGAATTGGACTAGGCTAACGAATCATAGGCAGGATGACTGCTGTTGACTGTGCCATCATCCACAAATTGTGCTTGATGTTATTTTTCAACAATATTACGATACGAAACACGCAGCTTCATTGACCATAGAGTGGTTAACAAATCAGGGATTTCGTCTTTTAGACTGACCACGGAGTTTCTTAATCTCAACCCCATCAAGCATTTAGGGATTAAAGTCAAGAGATCAAAGCCAAACAAATTGGATCCTTAAACGTACTAGCCGTGCACTAGACTCCTGAAATAATATTCTGTCTTCGATCTGCGAAAATTAAATAGATTCATTCATTATTTTGTAATAGCAAAATATAATCCACTAACTGATCAAACGGCTTTTCTTTTCTTTTCAAAAAAATCTAAATTTTAAAATGAACTTTTCAAATACAGTTTTTGTTGTTAAAAAAAAAAAAACTTTTATCTGTAATTATTTATTTACCCCTCATCTATGCTTTTTAATTTTTCGTGCATTCGTAATGGCTTTACACTTTATTATGCGTTAATTTACCAATGTGTAAACAAGATACTTTTTTCGAGCTACAAACATGTGAGCATAAAAACAAAATTTGCGGAAAGCTTTGCTTTTGATCTTTAATTGGAAAAAAGTGCTGCTGAAAGTCATCGTTTGCCATCGGAAATTTACGGTGAATATACTCCTTCGATTAAAACTTGCGAATTTTGGTTTCGACGCTTTAAAAATGGCGATTTTAACACGGAAGATAATGAACTCCTTGGCCAAGTGAAAGAGTTTGAAAATGAAATGTTGCTTGAGCACCATAAAAAGAAGTAATTTTTATATCGAATTATAACTGGCGACGAAAAATGGGATAGTTACGAAAACCCGAAGCGTAGAAAATCGTATCAGGAACATCAACACCAAAGCCGAATGTCCATGGCGCTAAGGTAACGCTTTGTATTTGGTGGGATCTATCATACATTATTACCTGCTAAAATCTGGTGAAACTATTACGGGAGAACTGTACAGGGAACTGATTCGTTTGAAGAGGGTATTGCACGAAAAAACTGGCCATTATGCCACCAGACATGAGGCCGTAATTTTTCTTCTTGACACCACTCGGCCTCACATTGCTATTGCATATTGTATATTGCATATTTAGCAGACCTTGACCTTTCGGACTACCATTTGTTTCGATCGATGCAGAATGTCCTTAGTTGAATACACTTCTCTTCAGTTCCTAGCTTCAAAAGCCCAGCATTTTTTGTTTTGTTTTTTGCAAGGAATCCATAAATGGTCCGAAAAGTGGGGAATTGTCATAACATAAAATAAAACTAAAATTTTTGTGAAAAAATCCCACATTTTCAAGTTATACACGCACGCGTGTTTTAATTTCATACAAAAAAAAAAACTTCATACATATGTCAAAATCGACGCTTTATTTTCAGCGGTTTTGCAATCATTGCCTTTTTCCCATAATTAAAAATTTGATAACAATTATTACCTTTTCATTGAGTTATTTCACGAGTCATACTCGTATGTCGCCACAGTACAAAAAGCATTTTGCAGATTGTGGCCAATCTCCTTTATTGGAAAAATTCACACCATCTAAAAAAAAGTAAAACAGAAAAGAAATTTTACAGAAAACCAACAAAATAACAAAAACTTTCATTCCCACTAGAATCAATTAGAAGTTTTCTCTAAAACTATTTAAAAAAAAATAATAATAATCAGATTAGTGGCCCTCAACACAACTCTCATGTGTGATCGAAGCACTTGTGAATTTTTCTAAAAGGGCAAACGCTTCCCTTCAGAAAGTTTCGATTAAAATCAATTAAACTCTTGGGGAGCAAACGAAGTGTTGATGCGATGGTGAAAATTTCATTTTAGTACTGGCAACTTTTGCCGCAGCCCCAATAAGCCCCGGACGCCCCACCAGGCAACAGTAGACTCTGGGGGCCACCGAGTTGGCCCCAGCGGTCGGACAACATCGCAAACCGTCGATCGGACGAAGTATTCGCAATTTACCCGGGATATGCAATATATCGAAAGGGGGGTGAAGCCGCTGCAGCCGAGACAAGCCAAAAATTACTCAAAACTTTGTCCTCCCTAGCGGGCGGGAAGGATCCCGGACCCTCTGACTCTGGAATCCTTCGTCCCATTTGGGCCAAGGAGAAATTTTTACTAAAATTACAAAAAAAAAGGGCCATACGATATTTTTCGTTTTTTTTTTCATGAATCGTTTTTATTTTCTATTAGACGACTAGGTACAGGAGCAAGTTCTTGACTTGGCACAACTTGTTTAAACTTTGAACGATGACGTCCAGCGCTTTTTCCCTTTTCTCTCTATTATTCCCTTTTTTCCTTGGGATTCAGTGAAAAAGTAGCTCTTAAAAAAACGACGGCCACGACAATGACAAGAGCGGGTAAAAAAATCGGCTAAAGGAAAAAAGCAGTTTTTACCCACAAAAGGCGCTTTTCCGCGATTGTCGAAACTATGCCAAAATACTTGGAGGAAGTTATATTTGTGTGGTTTCTGAAGCCCCAGATTCCCATTCTTCCCGCCCTTGTAGCCCTGAATATTACGACTTTCTGGCTAGTATAGCACGATGGAGCGCCTCAGACAGAGACTTTGCAGGGACACCGCTAAGAAGTTTCGTAATCGTAAATTAGTGGGAAACTGTAGGAGTCCCTGATTTGTAGCGGCTGGAGCTTGTGTCTAGAGTCTAGACGCGCGATGTATGGGTGCTTTATTGCAGTTTCACATAACTTTCCAGATTTTGTTCTTACACTCCCAGAAAGAGGGAAAACTGCCCTACTGTGCTTCCTGGGGGTTTTCTTTCCCGGAAGTGCAAAGAGCAAGTTGCGTCACACCAACTTTGGCAATCAAGAAACTGCAGAGGGTTTCCCTTCGTCTTTATTCATTAAGAAAAGTTTCCTTGATTATTTCGCAAATGTTACTCAATTCAGATGTCTCAGTAAAGAAGAAAAATTAAAATAAATTTCCCACCACCTACAAAGCTCTTTGCATTGCTCACATTGCGCGGATTAAAGCACTAAATGAGACAAGCAGCTCAATTAGTTTTCTTTTAAACTTTCCTCAAATTCGCCCCCTTACTTCCACCAGCGGTAAAAGAGGGATAGCGGGCAACGACGGAAGTCCCTGGAAATCCCCTAATCCGCTGTGGCATCTGTTCCTCGCAGTAGTAAGCCCTTCCCACAATTTTCTGCCTCAAAATATTTAGCTCGCGGCGCGTAAAATAAGTTGTTTAGCCTTTTTCAATTTTTTTCCCCTCATCTTTAAAGCTCCTTAATAGAACATCCCTGTTCCGACTGAGCCCTTGGATAGGCTTAACGAGCAGAACACGACAGACTCACACATAAAATAAAAACAGAGAAAAGCGTAAAATAGAAAACGTTTCTCCACAAAAAATATAGAGATTTTTACCAAAAAAAAAAAAAAAAACAGAGAGAATCGCGGTAAGATGAAAGATACCGACAAAAGGAGATTTGTAAAAAACATCGCGGATCCTTTTAGAATGCCTTAGAGTGGGAAAAGTCTTAACATTTCACGCAGAGTAAGAAAAAAAAATTACTTCTTTCCTTGGTAATTCAGTGCCTTTAATGTACTGTTCGGCTTTTGTGCGAAATTCGGAGGGCTTCAAGCAATTCTTAAAAAAACTTGCTTCATTTGTACATAAATTTAAGGGATTTTCCCTACACATAAAAAGGGGACTGTTTTTTAAAGAATATACAATGCTATTTTCAAAATACCATTTTTCAAGGTCTGTTTTCACATATATGTATATTTGTTCACTCAAATTATTTTGTGTATTTTTCAACACTTTATGAACTCAGACAACTTGGTTTTTTGACACCGTTTACACGCAAACCATTAAATTGGAGGTATTTTAAGAAATTATTATACAATAAGCAATAGTTAAAAGACATAAAATCAGATTACATAAGAGAATTGTAACACAGAAAGTAAAGAAGCACATATAAATATTATCAATGTAAAACTAAATAAAAAAACGTCGCCCTAAAACGATTGGCTTAAATTCAATTTAAATATTCTTTAATTCAATTACATGGTATTGCCTTAAGCTAAATCTAGGCGGCTTATCACAAGGATTTAGTTTACCTTTTAGGGATAACATAAGGTCATAACATTTATTTTTAAACGTAAGCCTCACTGAAAGCAAAGAATTAAAATTAGAACATATGAAAGCAGTGTCGCCCATCGGATATTGTGCGCTTAAAAAAGTATTCAGCTACTATGAAATGTATCTTGATTTAACACTAGTCTACTTATTATTATGTAACATTATATTTTCTCTTAAAAACTTCTTAGAAATTTAATTTTGTTTTTGTAATTTTCTTTGCTTGATCAAATCAATGAGGATTTTCTTAAAATTTTTGAAATTGTAAGGTTTATTAAATCAATTCCAGGTTTTATTTAATTTAATGCATATATTTCTTCTGATAATTAAATACTTTATTAATTTTTTTAATTTTCTGGTATTAGCTTTTAAGAAACATATGTTTTTGTAATAAAATCACAATTATTGTTTTAGTGAAGCGTATATCCAAATTTTCTTTCTCGTACAATAGTTTTATTCAACTAAAGAAAATTTGCTCAATTTGATCCAATTTCAAGGATTATCGAATCATTAAAATAACGCATCTCATTTTCCTCATTGTACTTTCCTCAATTTTTCGCTATAAAAACTTAAAATTCCTACTTTACGAATAATAAACAGCATTGCTAATTATTTCAATACCAAACACACTGATTTGGTTGTTTTTCGCCATAATTAGAACCACGTAAATTATGATTGGCTAATGCAATAGTATTATAAAGCATTGTCAATGCAAATGTTCAAATTAGTACCCTCAGATAGGAAAAGGGTTAAGTAACGAAGTCAAACTGAAAAGAGGTTAAAAGAATATATTTTCTGCCTCGAATGTCTATAATTCTAATATAAGCCAATATTTTATCCTGTCTTGTTTTACCTATTTTGATAAATTTAGTCTCATAATGTATAAAATATCAAAAACTACATCACGGAAAACCGTTTAGAAACAAAATTTTTATGATTTTCCTCTAGAAAAACTCCAAGTCATGCATACGACACATAAAGCCGTTCACCCACACGGGAGGTGATCTAAACTCAATTTGGCCACCTAAATAACTGCAGTGGAATCTCTTTTGGATTCAAGCCAGACCCAGTTAGCATATCTGCTGTTTACCGTACAATCTTTCCCAAATTGCAACGAAAACAAGGGAAAATTCGATTATTATTAACAAAGTACAGAGTGGACTGATGAGGGACGGGAAAGGGAAATATAGGTCCCCAAAAGGAAGTTGGCGGACTCCACTGAATTAAATCTGCCACTCAGTGCCAAGGCAGACAATTTCTTTTCCCTCCATCGCTAGAATACTAAGTAAAAACGACGGGTGGCCCCATCCAGGAGTGCCCGGTCGGATACCATCTTGCCTTCCATGTCCATTTTGGAAAGACAAAAAAAAAGGAATTGCGGGTGTGCGCTGAATACCGAAAGACCCGAAGGACTCAGCCCTATCTGAGGTTAAAACGTTGGCGGCAAAATCTTATTTTGCATTCACATCAAAAGGGCCAAAATAAGAAGCAGCGAATCCTTTGACCGTCATTTTTATATGCAGTGATGTATTTTAAGTTTCGGACATTTTATTTAGGACAGAACGACCGACTCCCGTGGTGATGAGCTTTTGTCTCCCCGGCGGGTTTGTTTATTCTGACCCGAAGCCACTGAAGACGACTCTTACTGAAAATCTAGTTATTTTTCTAAACGATGGGCCAGCATACTAAATAGGCCCCAGAGCCCCTTACTCCCAAAATGATCTTCTTTTTTCTTTTTTTTTTCTTCCGTTTTACAGTCGAGGATTAATTGGCAAATTATTTTCACTGCTTTAAAGCATCTAATTGGCGATACACAAAGCATCTAAAATTTCTTAAACCGGCAATGGTGCCAGCTTAATGTTCGTTTTCTTAATTTTTTCTAACATTTTTCTTACTATCACTCCGCCCCTATTCATACATGACGAACACGCTGAAGGTTTCACGTTGTGATTTTGTTAAGTGCATAAATAGATTTCCTGTCTACGCCTCCGTTGGCACATATTCCCCCCTGTCGTCGTAGTGAGACCTGCCACTTACCATGAACATTTTACACTTTTTGGCTTCAGCCAAGGAAAAAGTGCCCAGCGTAATTCCTGATGAATTTCATACATGAAAGTGTTAAAGTTCTCCCTAAAAAATAAACAAAATTTGAGGAATTTATAGCGGCTCCAACCTCACTTCCATTTGATTGCACTTGAAAGGCCGTATCGATACGAGACCCGAGAAAATCTAAAGGAAATTCGACACCCCACAGGGCAAATGTTTGCCAAATTTTTTCTGTAAACAACATGTTTTAGATAGCATTGTAAACAAGAAAAGACTTTCTGGCGTAATTTGTAAAAAGTCGAAACGAGAAAAAAATTTTCAGTTTAATAAATCTATTACTGCGATGATAAAAGTTCACATACTTGTACATATAGAAAAAGAATTTCACTTGTTTATTTGTTTGTGGATTTGTGATTCAATTAGCGTTCGAAGTATTGTCCTCGGATTACTGCACCGATTACTCATTTGGTATCGGACGCCGCAATATCGACCCCAAAATGACGATATTACTCCGTATCGAGTACTTTTTACGAACATAGTTAAGACTAATTAATAATGTTATTAGACTTGATCTTTAATCATACGAACATAATATATACATAAAAACATACAAGTTAAGTTTTACTTTTAATAAGATATATGCAAGCCCGTAATTTATTTGATATTTTAAGTACGCAAAAGTTGCCTTTTATCACTAGAAGTACCAAGACCTGTGAAATTTACCCGTATTAATTAATTATATATTTTATCAATTTTATCAGTTCTCTTCATATTCAAAGATTTATAATTACGATATAATTTTTCAATTTATAATCATAAATTAAAATTTGAAATCGTAATTACATTAAAAATAGGTAGGAAGTTGTTAATATTACAGGCTTGGGAGCAGATAGTTCTAATGTTCAAGTTACAATTAAAACAGAATAGGTTATAATTAATTGCAAAGCAAAACACTAGCAATATTCTTACATATTTTGAAGATTTATTTTTATTAGAATAATCATCCACTAAATAACCAAGAATCAAGATGATTTCAAAATCTAGCTGAAATCGAATATTATTTTCAATAAATATCTGCACACATTATAACACTGAATCAAGTATGCAAAGAAAGAAAACTTTTTTTAACTCATTCGTTTTACAGCTGTTATTTTGAATAAGTCAAGTTATTGAATAGAAATATTACTAGCAGCTCCTAGGATTTTTTCTCCTAAACTAAAAGTAATATTAATCTAAAACTTTATAAGATAACATTTAATTAATTTAATAAAATATTTTTAATTGCTTCATCAAAGTAATGTTGAAGCCCGACACTTTAAATCTGAGCATAAAATCCCAAAGTATCGATATTATATGTAAATAAAAATAATCTCGAACGGAAAAGATCAACTGAACTGGTACTATTAGATGTGCAGGCTATCTTTGACACGAATTAGCATTTGGATCCCTATATGAATCAGAAACACTAAAACAAAAAAAGAACTATGGTTTCTCTGTTCCCCTAGTCAGTATAGTCCGCAATTTTCTGCAAGACTGATATTTTCATATAGTACCTAGGTCCTACTTGGGGCCTCTGAAAGTTCAGTTGTTAGCGCGCTGTGCTACCGTCCCAGAGGCTGTGGGTTCGAATCCCACGAATAACCATGGTCTCCTGCGCTACGTGGTAGCACAATGGGCCAAAATTGGCCTAAGTGCGCCTTTCTAGGCGGCCACAGCAACCTACCTACCTACCTACCTAGGTCCTACTTCCTCACCAATAAGGCAAATTAATGCTGGTGTCCCGCAAGGTTCGTTACTATATAACTTATTACTGACTTTCCAAATACCCCGAATGATACAGCTATCTTCACCTCGTATGAAGATGCCACCTAAATAATTAATAACCTACAACGCGGTCTTAACACCCTATTAAACTATTTTAACACATGGAAGGTAAAAGTAAATCCTAGACCAGGTTTTTTACTCGAAAAAAGAGCCCAAGGTATTTATCCTAACTTCAATATCTGTTTAAATGGCATTAAAGTGTCCCGGAAAAACGAGAGCAAATACCTGAAAATCACCTTTAATAAACCCTTACCTTCTCAAAGCATATTGCAACAGTTCTTAAAAAAACAAATATACTGATAAAAATTATGTACCCCTTTTTCTACGTTAAGCCTTAACCATAAGATTATATTTTATAAGGTAACATTTCAAGTACAAATGCTTTATGGTGGTCCAGTTTGGTTTTATGTGCTCGTACACATATTAAAAAACTGCAAATCATGCATAACAAAATTCTTAAAATGATTATGAACTTACCATAGCAATTATCCACGCATGAACTGCATAGTAAAGGCAATATTATCCCTATTAGTGTTATTAAATATCATAGCAGCTAAATTTTTGAAAAATGTAGCTTTATGGAAAACCCCCTAATCAAAAAGCTCGCGCGCGCGAATAGTAGTAGTAGTTGCAGTAGTAGTAGAGTAAAATAGTTATACAAGTAGGATAAGTTAGTCATTAGACAGTAGATATTTCAATGAGTTTTTTATTAAATTTTCCCTTAAAGGCTTCATATGGAAATAAAATAAAAACGTTTGCCCATGTCAAATTTATCATAATAATATAGTTGAATGAATTGGCTAATTCTAGCACTAAACCATTAATGCATCCTTGGAGATTGTTAACAAATAAATAAATAAATAAAATAAAATATATGTATTAGGTATCGATGCTAACGTTCGAACCCTAGATTCAATCTATGCGCCGTAAACTTTAAATTTAATAAAAAACGGCAAAGACAAGATACTCTTTATTCCTGGCCAATCTTACATTACAATTCAAAAATTTCAACTTCAAATAATATACTCGTATGTCAATTGCCAAAGCTTCTGTTTTCGAATTTTAGCCCTAAAATGGTAAGCACGTTTGTATAGTTTTAGATGAATGTTTAAATGTTTTCTGTATAGCAATCGCTTTAAGATAAATGTTTATATTTTTAACAATTAGACTTCGCTCTATATATAATTAGGCAAAGATTAAACCGTATATTAAGCTCTACCTTCCAACAGTTCATAAACTCAGTCATCATTCCATAGAGATTCGTACAATTGAATTTGAGGTTTCTCGAATTCAACTTAATAAATTGCTAGTAAATGATATGTTATAAGTAAAAGCCACTGTTTCCAGTATTTATTGAATATTTCAATATTCGTTCCAATAAAAGAATTTGATGAGTGTTTAGGTAATAACTTTTTATTTTCTGGTTTTTATTCACTTATACTTTACGAGAATAATAAATGGTAAAAGCCAAGATGAAAATAAAAGATCCTAACACTTAATAAATAAATTGAAAATATTTTCTTAAAGGATAATTTTAATGATTTCAGTCCAGCCCAGATTTTAAAGCACTTTCTTTCGCCATCATCAACATTTATCAAACTTAAGTTCTCCGCACAGAAAGAACTCCAACTGAAAAGTTTTACAGAAGCCCGATTTGCCTTGAAAAACGACTTGAATTGTCCCATTTCGTCAAGACCGTCCAAATGGCCCAATAACCAATTGCCTTCCTTAGAAATTCCCCTAATTTCAATTTTCATTTAGAGGCCTACCAGTAACCCGTCCTTCACCAGGATCCTCTGGAAATCGTACAGTGGCAGGCAATGGCTGCAAAACAAAACTTCGCCATAAAGTATGGTTTTACCACATCTATTTTCGTTATACAGTAACTGAATGGGAGCCATAGCCAAAATGTCTTGAACAAACCTCAGACCATAAATCTCTCAAAATTTCAGCAGCAAAAGGCGGATGTCACGACTTTGCTGCCGGCATGGAGCTGCTATTGCTGGTGCTCCCGGTGCTCCCGGTGCCTTCTGTCGACCTGAATGGTGATGCCGGCGATGGATCCAGCTGTATGGGACTCAGTTGGACGGGAGGACATGTTTCGTATCGGTCTACTTCGAGCAATACTCCTAAATCAGCAACTTTAACAGTAGTCCCTCCTGTTGAAAATGACCGACAATGTTACAGCAGCCCTACATCAATAGGACGCAGAATAACGAATTGATAGTCATCCGGGCAGATGTCCGCTCGCGAAGGGGGTAATTGGTAAAATATTGGGTTAGCCCTTTTAAATTGCTGCGATCAGGTTAAGAACAAGTAATCAGTTGCCCCTGCACGACTTCTTTCCCATTCGAATTGACTACTTCCGGTACAGCAAAGCGCATATTAAGCCCATTGTTAGACGACCCACACTTTTCCGCCGGCCATCTCTCACCTAGCAGATAGTTCAAGAATGGAAGGTACTGTTCGATGGAGCACCTCCAGAGACGGGTGTTCGGGTCGAGTACGGTCCAGTAGAACGAAAACTTTTCCAATTTCTTTCAACGACGAACAATTGACATTTCAACTCCGATCGAACGAAAGCTGGGACATAACGGAAATTCAATGGATGCACAGGACTGCATTTGGATGCTGAGACAGTTCCTTATTTTCTAAATTGGATTAGGTTTGGCTAACTCTTTGAGGAAATATTCGCCAGAATTGCATAAGTTTAATTTGTTCTATGCACGCTTTGCGCTTAAATTGGAAAATTCAAATTGTATGGAAGGAAAATGTAACAATATGGCGTAAGAACCAAACAAAACCGGAGTAGATCATTAATAAAATTTTAATAGATTAAAAGAAAATAGAATAATAACAATATTCAAAGGGAAATAAGAAGGAAACTGATTAATCCACTTGATAGGAATTCGGCCATCAGAAACAGAATTTTTCATAAATGCAAACCAGTTTATGACTTTTAGTTTTGGTCGAAACTATTTGCAAAATATGGCCTAAAATTTCTTTTGAGGCCGAATAGACCGACAAGAAACCGAAAAAAAACAATTTATCGCGGCTATAAATGTTCCTGTGACCAATGGTAAAAAACTTAATTATACCAATTCATTGCATAAATTGATAAGCCACAAAATTAATTCTTACACCTTACCCCACTATATTAAATTCGAACCCACAATACCTGCAATAATATGCACCCAAAGCGAACCTTGTCCCGAAGCCCCAATGTAGTAAATGTTGCTATAAAAAAATTGTATTTAATACACTGTTAGGTAGCTGCATTTGCTATACAATATTACCCATTCGGTTTATATATTTTGATTAAAACTCATCTAAGTAGAAACCTCGATAGCTTAGTTGATAGCGCGACTAATTAGCGACGCAGATCATAAAAAGGCATAACCTTAACTAACAACTATAACTATATTTAAAATTAAATGAATTCTAAGATATTGCATCTAAATGACAAACAAGGCTAAAATAAAAAGGAAATATATTAACACTAAGTAAAACATTATTATTAAGTTAGGGGCGGTACGAATTTTATCTTGTCGTACAGAAATTATGATGATTTTTTTATTTTATAAGTCGATATAGGTACAGAAGTGATCTTCCAAACTGTATGAAATACGCGTCTATAATAAGGTAAGACCTGATTAAATCGGCGCAACCTAAACACAAAGCGGACACAGACGTTAAAAGCACCACTAAACTTTGTGGATGACGCCAAATTTAGATTTTATAATAAAGACAGTTACAGTTTATGACTGGCATGACCAGATGATGGTTTTAACCAAGTGTTTTCGAACTCTTACCCATAAACCCTTATAACAGCTCCATCACTACCTTATTGAGTTAAATATTACTCTCAAATTCTTTATTTTACTTATAAATGGGACAACTACGTTATTCACAAGAATTGATTTTAAGCAACTATGATAACCTGAGTCTTACTAGGATTAAGATTTAAATTATTGCTATTTTCCCATTGAAATACACAGTCAAGGTCTTGGTTCAAGAGAGCGTTTGCTGCACTGCGTGTTATTCATTTAAGTAGAAATTATCACTTTTGTCGGAATCTTCAAAGTGTAAAGTTGTACTATGGCACGGAAGCAAACATCTATGGAGATGCGGACTCTAATTTTGAGGCTCCGAACGGATGGAAAAACAATAAAAGAAATTTCGGAAATAGTACATAGGAGTACTTCGACTATAGGCGATATCATAAAAAAGTTTAAAACAGAAAATCGAGTCAGCAATAAGAGCAGAAAAGGACAAGGAAAAAAATTTAATGCAAATGACGAGAAGCATATTAAACGGATCGTTTAGAAAAACCCATTTATTTTTGCAGATAAAATTAGGATTACAGTTGAAAAAGACAGGGGCAAGTGTGTATCTGCAGAAACAATTAGAAGGTGCATAAGAAGTTTTGGTTTAAATGGTCGAGCAATAATTAATAAACCGTACATTTCCGAACAAAAATAGAAAATCCATATTACCCTTCGCCAAAGATCACTTAAGAAAGTCTCCCGGATTTTGGAACCGAGTAATAAGCTGTTTTTTAAAGAAAATATATTTCTAATTTTTATATCAGAGGTTCTTTTTACGGATGAAAGCAAAATCAATTTGCAAGGATCCGATGGATGCAGATTTGTATGGTGGCGTGCAAATAAAGTATTTTTGCCAAAAAATACTACGGCCACCCTAAAGCATGAGGGAGGCTCAGTCATGGTCTGGGGCTATGTTTCTGCTGCAGGAACAGAAATCTCCATTGTATTGAAAATATCATGGACCAATTTCAATATGTGGACATTTTGAAGGCGAATGTAAGAAGTTGGGATTTGCTGATAATTTTATTTTTTATCAAGACAACGGCCCAAAGCACAAATCGCATGTTGCCAAATCCTGTTTAATTTATAATTGTCCACACGTATTAGATACACCAGCATAGTCTCCCTATCTCAACATTATTGAGCATATTTGGTACGAAATTTAGCGGAAAATATATCAGAAGACCTACTCAAATATTGATGAACTAAAAGCCGCTATTTCAGAGTCCTGGTACTCTATAACTCCTCAAACTTGTCAGCATTTCGGTAAGGAGACTGGAAGAAGTAATTTCGCATAAAGGTTATGCCACAAAATATTGAAAACTAAAAGATTTTACTTTGTCCGGTTAGACGTGTGGAGTTGAATTTTGAGTTTCATTGGTTATTATTATTTTGTTGAATTACCGATTTGAGTTGTTACACTTTTTCCAATAAATAATAATAATACATAAAATTTGCTTTGAGTTGATTCAGTCGAATTTATTAACCCTGAACTACAGAGTTAAAACATGTTGCATTCGTCATCCGGTTAGACGTGTGAGTCACTGTATATAATGAATTAATTACAATAAGTATAAAATATGTGTATGTAGTAAATTAATTACAATAAACACTATTACAAAAATGTCTAGAAGAAATTTTAAAGCTTCTAAAATACAACAACAACAAATTAAAATTCACACTATTGTTGTAATGATGTTTTTAAGGAGGATCGTATTGTAAATTAATTTTTCATCCAGGTATACAAGACTCATTTGGACAGAAAAACACGTTTCGGACACTGCACCTAAATTATCAACTTTAGCGAACTCCCACGAAATTTTTAGAATTGGTAATCCTTAAATAACGATACGTGAATATATAATCATAATTTCAAGAGAAGTGAATTTAGGAAATATGCAGAAAATAAAATTACTAATTTAAGACTTAAAATTAACTATTTAGCATCCACTTACCGAAAAAACTTTGAAGCAAGTAGCCACAAAACAACACTTACCTGTAAAATAGAAAATCAATAGTCATTAAGATATTACAAAGCAGTTTAAAATATTTAATTAAATGTCATTTTAGGTTCCCATTTTTAATATTTAGAAATAAATTCACTAAAGTGTATTAAAATATATTCTTAATTTTTTATATTTATATTAGTTTACAAATCATAGTGAAACTAAAACGAGATTTGTAATAAGTTTCTAAAAATCGAAAGACACAATTTTTCTGTTTTTTTCGAACTTCAAAAATTTGACTCGAAAGTCTGTAATGAGAATACAACTTCACAAGTATTGTTTTAAATTATTCGGATTCATCGATCTACATATAGATACTACAAAAATCATATCAACCATGGGGCTAATATTTCTGTTAAAATTTGTGGAAATGACAAAGTTACACTGCTCTAAAAACAGGGCAGACACAGTGACCGACATTGCAAAATGAAAATTTAATCGTACTTTTTTTAAATCGAATATTGTTAAATTTTGCCGATTTCATGTGATTTTGAAAATTAAAATTTGTGTGTACTTAACGACAGGTAAGATCTTATACTTGAATGCAGGCAAATGAGTTTAAACTAAACCCAAATATACGTGTTTAACCCATATTCATAAATAATTTAACCTCAAACGAAAATAAATAATATTTTCACAAATTTATTTAAACTTTTTTGATTCATATAGGGATCCAAATTTTACTAAAAATTCCAATTTTTTATTTAAAAAACGATGACTTTATCCCATTCGTTCTTACAGATTCACTATTAGGGAAAATATTATTATACTAGACCTCAATTATTTGTTTATATTTGGTAATTTTCTAAGACTAAATGTGTATCTAGATTATATTGCTACAAAACCAGTTTAACTTTATGTGTGCTTTATTCAGTACTTTTGGAAAATTATTCAAAAAAATCAGGTAAGGGCATCTTTACTTTAAAGTTTTTCTACAATTTTCATCAAAACATTATGAGGATATGAGAGAGCCGCGGCAAAAACTACCAGTTTTCAAAATTTTAAAGTTGCATAACTATCTCAGGAAAAACATATCCATCACTCTTCCTAAATGAACGTTTCTGAAAAATTTCAAAAAATTCAAACTCAATTATGACCATTTTGTAAGAGAAATTAAAAGGTTCATGGCCAAAGCCATAGGAGGCATTGGAGCATCTTCAATCACGTTAAAGTTAAACCAACCCCTACTGCACACAGCATTTATTCTCTTTTCTTTTTTTGAAAAAGAACGATCAAGTAAAAGCCAAGAATATTTTTTACGATTCTTTCCCACCTTTAACGTAACTATAACTCCTCACAATGCCGCGAGTTTTCTCCCAACGGGAAATATTCCCATTTCCGGGGCACATTATTTGTTTTGCGACAACTTGCCAAAAGTCCAATCAGCATAAAGTCAAAGGACAATAAATATTTTAAGGAATTACTTTTTTATTTATTTTCCTATGTATTTTCTCCGGTTTGTGAACAAACCCTTTATAGCTCCCCTCGCTGGCGGAATCTTTTCCACGTGGAACCTATTTTTGGTGGTCTATGCAAAAGCACCAGTCATGGTTCGGGACTGCTTTTAAAAAAATTTCAGCAGTCCTGGTCGAAAGTGGCTAAGATACGGCCGGAAGTAGCGGAAACATAACTTTTTAGTGCTTCCTCCTTTGCCACTTCCACCATAGAGAGTAAATTCTTTACCGCCCGCGTAGAGGGTCGGGTTAAATGGAGAGTATTGCTGCTGTATTACGGTCAATCCGCCAGAGAGCAACTGAATACCCCCCCAACCCGGTATACATCAATTACGATACACCGTCAAATTAAACGTTTTAGCATCAATACCTGCGCTGCAGGTATAAAAAGACTGTATCGTTCAGTACGTAAACTAAATACAAACCAGACGGGAAGCTTACCTTCTTATAATAAAAATACTTCGAACCAAATTAAAACCTTTTAAAAATAATCCTACTACAGTGGTGGTTCATTCGCGCATTTCACTCAGTAGGTAAGTTTAGGTTACGAATCTTTAATTCTACTATATAGTACCACTAACACTTCCTGGTACCTTTTATGTGAGGTCACATATAAAAGCTTCCTAAACTACCTAATTTTTGTGCCTGCTGAAAGTTTCGATTTTACAATTCTTATGTTTAACATATACGACTATAGCGGAAGTGATTTTTCAAAAACATCGAAATGTTTTCCGGATCTTCAAGTTGTAGGAATTGGAGCAGAAAACCCTTAAAAGCTGTCGCAAACTGGAAAGGTTTTCCTTCTCGTTGTCGTCCTTGTTATCGAAATATGATGCTTAGAGTTGTTGAGAATTTTCTGATATTTAAGTTTTTTCCCTAATATTTTGAGTCGTGAACTAACTTCTCTAGTTTCAAAGTAGATCAGCTATTTATTTTTAGCTACAAAGGGTACAGAGGTTTAATAAACGTTTAATAGGGTCATCTGCTTTTGAGTTTGCCAGCAAAATCTTGCCGGATATATCTTTGCAGGTCTAAAAAATCATTATAAAATCATATAAAAATTAATAATCATACACATCAATTTAATTTACTCTATTCATATTTTATTTATAGAATGAAAAACTCCTTTGGACTATCAATAAAAGGCAAGCAATATGTAGGACTTCCAATTAAAATATGTCTTATTTTAACATTTCTGTTAAAAGTTTCATATCTTCCAGCAAATCTTAATACTCGTGCTTCGTGGTGCTTAACGATAATATTTAAAAAAAAAACAACCATGTCAGTAATATGTAACTTTATGTCACTGATAAAGCTCAATTCAAATTAATATAAAAACTTTTTTCATTACTGCGAAAAATTGGTATATAACTTGAGGAAGTTTGAAAATGAAGATAACAATTTCTAAAAGCGTCATTTGAAAAGCCATTCCAAAACTGTTCCTTCAAAGATTTATATCAATTAAATATTTGTTTTTCTTCACTATTTCATTATTTTACCGTCAATTATAAAAAACAAAAGTCAAAATGTTTAATTATTATTTTAAGTTTGCACTAAACAATTGAATTCACTTTGCTCTCATCCCTTTTACGACATAAAGATATAAAAATCGAACCAAATATTTGTACGAAAGTTAAACAGAACATAAAAACTGCACTTTCCGCCAAAAGTAAAACTTAAAAGCTACCAATTCAATTAAAATGCCAATGCCCTGGAAAGTGTTATAATTTCTCAGTTAATTATGAATTTTCTATTTTACGTCCTTGTTCTTATTTGTTAGTTATGGGATATATTTAATGAAACCAAAAACAAATGTCCTATGTCCTATTTAAAATGACGTCCTTGGACTTTGTATGCATTTGTTTCGTCAGTTCTCTGCTTTTACGTAAATTTATGTTGGACCCTGGAAACAATTTTCGGAATAATCCAAATATCTTCACCAATGTTAAGGTTACTGTACTCTTATGGAACAGTATAATTAAAATATTACCCAAAAATTCTACAATCACAAAAAGCATTTGCACTTATATATATATAGCACAATGTTTTCTTCAAAGTTACCCATTTTTTTCCGAAATCCCCCAATGTACTGATTAAATTCGTTATTTTAAAATCCTAATAATTTACTTTCCAATAATGAAGTCTAGTGACGTTGTTGAATTATCTATATGCTCAATTAATTGCTCTTAGCGAAGAATTAATATCCTTTTCAATGTTCACACATCCAGCAAAAATCATTATTAGATTTATATGATATGCATACCTTAAAAGAGTGAACTTTAGGAACACTTTCTTAAGAAATTGTATGCAAATTTTTAAATCAAACGGTTGAAGGGTTGTTCATTTATCGTGCTCCCGGTTTCGAAAAAATATTGAGCAAACTGTATTTAAAATATTTGTTCCCTGTACGCTGAAGTTTGACGTTATCCAATACCTTCATATATTGTGAACGTTTCGATATGTGCTTTTTTAGTTTTATAATTTCTGTTTAAAATATTTAATTTATAATATTTTTGTTGTAAACATAATTTTGTTAATTTTTTTATGAACAAATGATTACATTTTTATATTAAGGTATTCGCAACTCTAACATTTATTACCTGAATAAAAATTTCAGTTCTGAAAAGTTTAAGCTGTAGTATTGAGAAAGTTTCCTAACTTCAACTCTGAAGGCTTTTTCTTAATAATTTTCAATTTTAATCCTAGTTGAATAGTAATTAATTGAATATACAATATTTAGGCCACATTTTGATAGTTTCATCTGAGTACCCGAGAATGAATTTAAAACAGTTTATTACACAAATAAAAGTTTTGTTAATTAGATTCAAAAAATTAGTTTTAATAGCAAATGTAAAAAACTTAAAACTAATGGAAACTTAAATATAAAAACAAATAATATTAATACAAATGAAATGTATGATATGAGCGTATATGAAAAAAATCGTGAAATTTCCACTTAATATAATTCACATGTAGAATTACAAGAATCAGTTTATAAGTAATTTTATACAGCCAAGTCGATCACTTATGGGCGTACGCATATGGGCTACGGGCAGATAAAACCCTCTGAACCTGCAAAGAGGGAATGAGCACCTGATCTCACAGAACCTATACGCATAGAAGGAAAAGACAGCTGACTTTCCCCACCCTCTTTACAAGGGAGAATGGATATCAGACCCCTATCCAATCTGTACGCAAGTAGAAATAGCGAATGGACCACTGACACCATCTAACCTCCCACAAAAACTATGCGCATGGGGAAATGGGGAAGGACCAGCAATCTCCCTTAAAAATCTTTTTTCAATCATTTACATAAACTACACTTATATTATGGGTGTAATAATTCAGGTAATTCAACAAAATGTTTTTTTATTGATGTGTAGTAACAATGATTTAAAAAAGATAATTCCTGTGATACAGCAGGTAGAACAATTTAAAAAGTAAGCACTTTAAATGTTCTAAACTTTCTAATTACCTTATAAACGTCTGTACGTTTGCTGTGTATGGGGATGAATTAAACATTATTTTTGTCGACAATAGGAGGAGCGCAAAGGACTTTTCTCATCCAAACACATAAGAATATTGATTTTGATAGGTAGGTAGGATTGGCGTTAGAAAGACATTCCGTAAATAAAAAAAAAGGCCAAAAAAATGCCACGTACGCACATGACGTACGCAAAACAAATTTTACCTCATTACATCCGACCTAACATTTGAGATAAAGCAATCGAATTTGCTTTCTTATTGTCCCTGGACACATCCCGGGGGCACTGTCAGAAAATTCCATTACACCAGGGAAAACAGACGAGTAGAAAATTGAAAAAGCAAAAGGGATGCAAATTAATCAAAAAAATACTGCGGCAGGAAAACAAATGAATTTTTTTATGAAAATGATCGAAATTAAAAGGAGTCCCCGCAGGATGCCTGGGATAAGGGAGCAACCTTGAAGACGCTTCAACCTAGTCCCCTGGTTTCTGATACTAATGGTGTAGAAGAGCGGGACGTTGCTTGCCACTTATGTCTTTCTGTCTGTCGTTAGGCTTTTACTATAAAGCGACTCAAGTACTGAAGGGCGGTTGCTTCCTTGGTGGGTGGAATAAAAATGGTCTTGAATAGACCAAACACCACTCTGAAAGAGCCCTAAGATGCTTCTTGAAATTCACTTTTAGTTCCTGTTTTTAGTCTTTGTTACATGATGAATTCGCTGTGATCCCGTTTTTGCGGGGGACATTACAAGTGGGTGCGGGTATACCGCCCGGGGGTTACCCCAGCTGTTGCTGCCACTCAACTATATCTAACGGCCGACGAAGATAATGACGGCACCGACAAATGGTATCTGTTCCACTTAAAATTTGCATATTTGCTCTCTTAACAGTGTACAGCATCGGGCCAATGTCGAGAAAGTCACCCGGGATTAGGAGGGATAGGTGCAGAACTATCGGATGACGGACGCAGAAAGCAGTCAATTTCAGGAGAATTCCACTTGGATTTTAACGTTCATTGTCCCTGAAGGCCGTCGGAAGGGATGAGATAAATATTTAATTTCAAGTAGATTTTCATAGAGCGGTCTAGGAGATCGTTAAGATTTTCTAAGAACTTTGGGATTTTGCCTTAAATCGATTTAGAAGCATTCTGAAAATGGAAGGAGCGAGTGTAAAAGTTGCGTGTAAATTTACTGAATCAAGCACCTCTTCAACCGATTATCGGGCTCGTCGAGGTACTAAATTAGCATGAATCCATTTCCTTGTGCCTCAGATGGCGATAAGTGTGTGACACTCAGCACAGGCATTGCATAATCCCTCCACGAATAGGGTGAAGATGGCCAGCTTTAGGTATGTAAATAGGGAATTGCTTCTCTGGTGAATTGGACATTCGAAGGCAGTGGAATGACTTAGTAATCCGATTCGAAGGAATTCCTTAAGGAATGAAAGCATCCAAAAATGTAGACGATAGATAACTCAATCCTCTTGACCCTAGTCACTGGAAAATTCAACTTAGAGCTGAATGGATTGGACAAGGCTTTCAATTTAAATAGCTTAAATTTTTAGGAAATTGTAGTGTTTAATTTAGAATTTTCAAACTATTCACCTTAAAAGATCTATACAATGTCACCCTAAGCTCTGGAGATCATGTTTGAAAAATACAGATACGATTACCGACTACTCGAGTGCGTATTTAAAGAAATATATACAGTCTGTTCAAAAAGAAAGGAACCGCCCTTTTTCAAAGGTAAAACATATTTCTCTCTCTCTTTCTGTGTCATGGAAGGGCTACGATGCCAATACTAATTAAATTCAGTATCGCTTGAAACGTGAAAGTGCGCGCAACTTATTCAAAATGAATTCGAAATACACAAAACAGTCTTTCTATGCACGCATCCAAAAGGATCAAAGTAATCGTATGCCGCTACTGCAATTAGGACAATTAAAAAATCTAATAAATTCGTTGTGAAGTGGGTAAACCGATATTTGGAGTCGACGACCTTCCTGGACGGAAGTGAAGTGATCAGAAGAAGGAAGATGGAGTGATACTGCAGTTGGTTAACGCTTTTAAACTGATGACCAAAAAGGGAATATACGTCAGTATCAATACAATCGGGGAACGTTTACATGCGGCAAACGAATACCGAGATTATCCATATAGAAAACCGAAGGGCGTGAGCTACTGAGAATTCGACTCGCGATTAGTCGAACATTATATTCAGTGATGAACCGATTTTTTAGGCGTGGACTAGCATGAAGCGTGTTTGGTCCACTCGTAGGACCCGTTTCATCTAGTGCACTGTCAAGCATCCAATAAAAATCAATGTTTGGAGATGCTATTCGGAACATGGTTTTGGTTGTTTAGAGCTCTTTACCAAGAATTTAAACACTAAGAAGATAGTCAAAATTTATCAGTGTGGTGTTCTAAAATCAATGAAAAGGATGTTTGAGCCCAACTATGATATCTTATCTTACAAAAGGACAATGATCCCAAACATAGGACTATACAGGATCTGGAAAGCAGAAAATAACAACGTTGGACTAGCCATCCCAATCCCCAGACGCCAATCCAATGGAGAATGTGTGGGGTATAATGAAGAGCCAACTCGTTAAAAGTCCTGTATGCAATCTCAAGCAGCTAGCACAAGCGATTCGGAAGATATGGCGTTCGCTGTCGATTGAATATGCCGAAAAACTCGTCGAAAGCATGCCTAGAAAATGCCAGGCCATTCTCAATAGAGGCTACTACACAATTTATTAATTGATTGCGTCATAGTACTTTCAATATATTTATATGTAAAAAAACTATAAATAAATATTTCCTCTGTAAATAAAAAAATGTGGTTCCTTTCTTGTTGAACAGACTGTATAATATACTCGTAATACAATAAATTTTCCGACAGAAAAATGATTTCTTCATAATTCATAGTTCAAGCTAGCCAGCTTAAACAAAAATTGTTTTATTTTTCATATCCTTAAATATATTCTGAAAATATTCCGAGTAGATCCAATGAATAGTATTAGAATTATTCTACCTCGTACTATCGTTAACAGCAAGTAAAACTTTAATTAGGTTTTTCTTAAAACTTCATTTTCAAAGACGGTAATGAATATATTTTAAAAGTCACCTGACAGATCTAAATGAAATATGTCTCGTATACAGCTTATTCTAGACATGCAAAACTAGTTCTTATTGGAAGTAATTCTTGTTTATCAATGCATGCCTTTTATGAAAAATAAACAAGCTACTTTTTACTATCAAATTCATAAATCACATCATAATCATGAGGCCGCATTTCATTCAATTTGAAAAGAACACAAAAAAGATTAAAAACTAAATAGAAGAATTAAACTAAAAATTTTGGTATTGATTTTGAATATCCACTAAGTACTGATAGTCGCAAAAAACTATTTATTTGTAAAAGAGCGTTCAACCAACCAGTTGATAAATTCGTCCAGAATTTTGTTTTGAAAATATCATAATATTTGCTATAAATATAACTTAAATACGTTTAAAACAAAACATACTATACAACTGTTAAACGAATTAATAATAAATGCATATATTTCACGCCTCTGAACAGCACTAACCCCTTAAAACGAAGCAATATCAGGAATTTTTTGTAAGAAAAAGCATCATCAAAATTATTTCCTAAGTTGTTTTATGTGAAGCAAATAAGGTGCTTGAACCAAGATTTAACACTGACTTGAAAAATGAATTCAATTTACTTTTTGCACGATTAAGCATGATTACAAATTTAAAGGAAAAATATGTATTTCCAATGACGAACTATTATACATATAACGTACACCTGAATACTAGAAAACTTCCACTTTTTTAAAAATATTATCTTTGTAATTAATTAAAAGCCCATATCTATAGTCACTTTACATCGTTACACAAATAATTTAAAGATATTTTGTTTTAATCCATTTTTATAACCCCAGTCCCAAAAATTAATTGCCGCAGAATATGTAACACATATGCCGGAGGTTGTACTCCCATTTAACAGTGCTTTACGGCATTACTTAAATCTGATAAAATTGGAAACACGTAAAGAAAAAGTTTCATTTTCGAATCTCTAACCGCAAAAACAAATACAATACATAATCCCACTTCTCAATGTTGGCAAAGAGTTAATTTTCAACAAAAAAAAAACTCAAACTACCACTTTTAGAGAATTTCTCACTTTCTTTGTGATGAATATAGTATCTCAGAAAAATCAGTGGTAACCACAAACGATTCAAAAACTATTTCGGCAAAGGGTCGTCGTTTCAAAGTTCATCACGGGCGCCCACCCACAGCCAGAAAGTGCTTTTCTCCCATTAGCAGCCCCGACCTTAATTCGCCGATATGAAAACCCTTTCTGCCACTTGCTTCTGAGATATGCGAGTAATTGCGAAGTCCTCTTCCCTAAGCAGTTTCTGATCAATTTTTCATTTGAGAAGCACAATCCTTTGGGAAAGTTTCATCAATCACAGGAAACGATCGCACGATCGCGTATCGTTCGCAGAACCATTTCGCCTTGTCGCCCGGCACCCAGGTGGACAAGACAGAGTAAACAAAAATTGTAGAAAAAAAATCCTTTCATCTTGCCAGACAGGTCTTTACGATAGGATGTCCAGAATATCCGAAAAAAAAGCATTTACCGAAGTAGGGCTCAATATCCTTTCGCAACTTTGGCGCTGTCGTCCTTTACCAGGCACAAATGTTTTACAGGCACTCTTATTGGCCCTTTTAGAATTCTACTGAAAGAGTGGAGCCCTGATTGCTCGTCCCGGGCTCCATACTACTTCTTTATGATTGTCAAGGATTTTTCTCGTGCCGGGTAATTAACCCGCACTGTGTGGAAATGGACAGCACTTGATATACGTTCCGGCTAGATAAATCTTGTTTAACCAAAAGCCGATAACTGAACCCAAATCCAAAAAGAAATGATGGTTGGACATGTAATTTTTTACGAACTCCAATCAGGGCCCCACAATCGGTATATTACGCCGGTAAGTCATTCCTTAAACAGAAAAATCTGAAAACTTTCCTCTATTAACTTCAGATACATAAATGTAGTGGAAACACCAATTTTAAATTAAAACAAAAATTCTTTGATGTTAAGGTTTTCAGGAATGATAACACATTAACTAAAACTAGTATGTGGTATGGTATATAGATTATTTGTTTGGTTCCAGTTCGTTTCCCATAGTAAATTATCATTATTATTAAATTATTATTTTTAGAATGTAATACCTATCATCTATTCTATATATCTAATCATTTAGCTATTTTCTATGATTACCTGCTACTAGGAGTATGACTTTCAATCAGGAAGACCCACAAAGGGGTCAGGGTAAGGGGCCCTAATATTTCTGCAATTGAGTCTGATCGTGTAATTTTTTTCACGTTTAATTTTTGACAATATTTTGCAATGTTATTCTATATTACTTTTTGATAATACATACTTATAAATACAATACAACTTTATTTTATATTGTAGTTTTCGTCTAAAATACTCAAAAATTAAAACAAATTTAAAGGCAAGTGTAAAAATTCAGAAGCCTTAATAAAAATATGGAACAAATGTACCAACAATCGCATACATCTTCGGATGTAACGCCGCAGCGTGCTTCCAATTGAACCATTACATCCAGTTAACAGACCAAATAAGTTTATCTCCTATAAGTACTAGTGAAAACTTTAATACATTTTTTTTTTCTTTAAAAAGGTTCGATGGTGTGCGTTAGTATTTTGATATTTAAGCCCCTTAAGGCTAAATTATTACCAGACGGATACTTGTCCCCAAACCCACATTTAACATATCACCACATTTTATACAGCCTTAAAATACAAAGCAATAAAATATCAAATTTAAATGTTATTGTAATGTAATTTGCATTTTAGGTGAACATGAAATTTAGTGGTTCAATAGGTAAAACTAAGGAAAAATTTTACTAATATGCTTCCTTTTACCGTGAAACCAAATTAATATTACACTGAGAGCATAGAGTTTATGCTTGACCGAATATTAAAGATACTCACGCTTTGCGTGTCATTCGTGTATCCTCAAGATACTTACTAATGGTAGTATCAATCTTCAAAGGAAAGATAATTCGGTGGTAGACCGACATTTGTTTTGTGTTTCCAAAGCAAAGCATGACGGGGAAAAATGTATCGATTTCTGTGGAACAAGAGAATCTCGATGTTTACCTTTAACACAAAGTGGCATGTATCTTTGTACGCACCTGCCTTATCCTGCTTGCCTCGGGCGCCCTACGATAAGGGTAAAAAAGTGTTTCCGACCTGTTAATCTACGGGTAATATTTCTCTTGTCGGACCGGGCTGTAGGATGAGGGTTGCGCAGACCATCCTGACGACCTTACATACATATGAAAGGATTTGAATTAAACCTGAAACGCCAAAATTATAGCGTCTGTTATCCCCCCCGAAAGATGTTTCAGAGACTACGGATCGGATAGAGTTTCATCCTCCTAAGTCTACGACCCGTCGCTTATCAGTGGGAAGGATGCTTCTGACTCCCTGGGAGGACTGCGATTTTTTTCATCGGCTTTTTTTATCAGTTGGAAAGACGGACAATTTTTCTGGGACAATCTCGCAACGGATTTAGCCTGGATTTGAAGTTATTGTAGTTGGCCCAAGCCAATCCAGAATTATTTCGTGAAGGCAATCGAGATGGCCTTTTGATGAAATATTCGTTTGTGAAGGAAAACGGAGGATTTGAGTGAGATATTTTTTTATTTTATTGTAATGGTAAAACGAAATTACTATTTATGTGGACCCCGTAAATATATGAAAAATGTTCTTACTGTTCACAATTTCCGTTTAATTAAAGTCCTATATAAAGCAAAAAATATTCAGACTAAAGAAAAAATCTCATGGATTTTGATAAAACGTTATACGAACGTTCATTAAAGGTTAAAAGCAATGAATATGTGTAGCAATTATCGATTACCAGTATTTTTCAAAATATTTAAAATTTGTAAAGCTAAATTTTTCTCCTGCAATTTTCTGGATATTTCACTACATTTTGGTAAAAATTCCAAAACATGCGTAAATTAAAAACATATGTCATTCCTGCAAGAGTCCTTGATACACTCGACGAAGTGATTATACTGACCAAAAATAAATATGCAATATTTTTGCGTTTTGTTTGAGCCACAATGGTCAATGCACAACTTGAATCTTGGGGAAACAAGCCAAGCTTTTAACGATATATTTAAGAGTTTTTGCGTTTTATTTGGCTTTTATGACAGAAGTATTAACAGTATGAGTCGCGGCTAACAATTAGCCCAACAAGAGCAAGGCAAAATATGGTATTATCCTATAGGAAGAGTAGATTGAAGACAAGAGAAATTGCTGCTCGTTTAAATAGCAGCGAAAGAGTTATAGGACACTTTTTAAATGTGAAAGAAGATTATGAAAAACAAAAATGGAGAAAACCAAAATCTCTCATTTCACACAATAAATGCGTGCTAGTCGCTGTTCATAAGTCACAATCGCAACACTTTCTAATTTTCAAATTTTTATTTTAAATTTCTCATTTTCTTTTACAGCCATTCAAAAAGTCCACTTCAAATTTTAACGCGGTCAAACGTGCCAAATTTCCAAAATTCCGTTTGTGTTTGCTCATTTTATTTAATAAGTGATTTTTATATATATATTACTGCTCAAAACATTATATTGTTTCAAAATTTAATCAGTTTTTCTCGAACATATAATAGTTCAAAAAGTTTAAAGCATTTTGAATTTTTTTTATTAGGTATGTCCACCTTTATTTATTAATGTATAACTAAAGCATACGCTTATATAAGGTAAGATATACTTCATGAGTTAATTGAAGTTGAATTTATACTATTTGAATTTCATTTGCTGAAGTTTATTTCAATAAATGTATTAGATGGCTTTTGTAAAATAAATATCAATATTTTATTAAAATTGAAACAATATTTTGTAGTAATTCAAAAACTGCTTATTTTTTAACAACAACTCCTGCTTAAACTTTAAATCAATTCTGTTGCTATTTTGCATTACATTTATTAAGAATCAATTCCATTGAAATATTTCTTGGTATTTATAACCAAAAATCATCAGAACAAAAATTGTACAAGAAAGCGTCGGCATCAAGGGCCACTGGTAGCTCAGTTGGTTAGAGAAACAAAACATCAATTCGAAAGTCAAGGATTAGCTCCTGGCCAAATTTATTTTTTAATTCCCACATTCATGTTGAATATTAATCTTTTAAGAAAGGTTAAATTTAAACGACAAAATTTAAATTTAGTTGTCTATTGAAATTTAATACTAACAACTAAATTTCCTTCAATTATTAAAGTGATAATAAAAAATAAATTGTTTAAAGACCACGAATCGGTGGTATTCAAAATATTTATATTATATTAATATTTATTTCAGATATATGGGATCATTATCCTGAAGAAATGAAAATCTTTTTACCATCAGTTCTCTAAATAAACAAAAAGACGGTTTCTTCAAATATACAAGAGTTAAACGTTGCAATCACGTTTTTTTCCAGCTGTTTGAACCCAAATTAACAAACTCTTTACTTTTCTTCCAGGATTTCACATACAGTCGTAAGGCAAACCCACTCAATGTTAGGAGAGCAACAAAGTTCTCACTTGTAATCCTGGCGATTGCAATGAAGACATGTCCCACCTGCGTCACGTACCATCAAGAAGAACGCAGTTTAGATAAGTTGTAAAAACAAAAACAATTTATAGCAAAAATTACAAAAATCTTAGAAGCGCTAGCAAGCTGCAAGAAAGAATTCATAGTGATGCTCATATGGCTCCGTACTTCGAGCAGGTCACGCCTTATTTAGCACCATTTCCAAAATAACAATGTGGAGACACTTAATGGAATGGCTAGCAAAAATTCCTCAACTTCGAACTTGAAGGATGTCTCTAAGAGTGAGTCGGCCGTAGACTTATGGAATATGCAAAGGGCGCTCCAAACTCAAATTAAACGGATGGCCGACGCTGCAGCGATGATTTTCAATAAAGTCCCGACCCTGAATTTATTGCCAAATGTCGCTTCGTTCTACTCTGCTTCATTAGGTAAATAATAAATCACATAAAAATTGACTTAGGAATTTGCTCGGATTCCGATTTTTCTTTTCCTATGCTTGGTAGCCATAGGATCTAGAAAAAGCAGGAGCCACATAGTGCTACCTTCATCCTAAAATATTCATAGCTTCAACCGATATACTTGTACTTCATAACACTAGTTTAGGGGAAGCCCACTTACCGTGAATAACAAGCTCCGAATCTCTGTTCACTTCATACAGACGAATCGCTTCGTCCAATTCCATTTGCGTCGAAATGGTGCAAGGATCATTCTCTTCGTCGACCCATTTCATAGTAAACGGCTGCAATAAAGAATAATTAAGCTAAAATAGTAGACTTCGACGGAACGCCCACCCATCTCCTCTGGGCCGCCGGTTTTAATTAAGCCGGCATCAATCATATAAATATTCTAGATGAGTAGCTCTTTTTTTTTACTTACCTGATCCGGTGAGAAACGACATATACCCCGAATTTCGTGACATAGTTTTTCGAAAGTTATGTTCTCATCTATGTATGTGATCATTATTTCGCCATTGTAGGCTGTCTTCACTTTGATCTCATTCGAGCTGGAGCCATCCGCAGGAACTTGAGTTGGCGTCTTGAGCATTGGTATTCTGTGGACAGAAGCAAGTCGGATTTAATAAAAAAAAGTTCAGTCTAAATGCAGGAATATTAAATAAGAGTCCCAGCACTGCCAATATTCTTTATTCAGGATTCAACCCCGCGCCACTAAAAGATTTTAAAATTCTGAATTTATCTAACAAAGCGAGAGAGCTTTTGTCTCAGGAGTTCTAAAAATCCATAGTTCTTCAATTAACTACTATGTATATGAAAAATAAAACTA
This sequence comes from Philonicus albiceps, assembly GCA_963969385.1. Classification (NCBI taxonomy): domain Eukaryota; kingdom Metazoa; phylum Arthropoda; class Insecta; order Diptera; family Asilidae; genus Philonicus; species Philonicus albiceps. Next base: position 12,914,646 of record OZ017773.1, read on the forward strand.
TTGTACTTCTTCAAAATCCAACAACATTAACGAAACTTATCTCCTTTATTTATGAAGAAAAAGCTCAGTTTCGTTGTGTGCCGCACAACTAAAAGCGAAGGTGAGTATAGTCGTCCGACACAGAGTAAGTTGTGCCTATGACCGTTTGAGAGTTACAGGGTGGTTTGTAAATTCCAATTTCCCATGGTATGGACATCAATATTTGCAACATTTTACTTGTATCTTTTGATGTATTCAACGCAGTGACATCCAACTGGCATTTAAAATCGACTATCCTAATGTCCTTTCCAAAGATGTAAATAATGTTGACCTACCGACCTACCGACTGCAGGAGAATATGTTTCTCACTTTCCTAAAATTCACGGTTTCATCGAATATTCTCCGAAATTCATGTAATTAATACACCATTTTATTATTTTTATCGAATTGCCCATCTTATTACCTTTCCAACAGGGTACAACATGTTTAGGTTGAAAGGGGTCGAAAAATGTTTTTTAGGAAACCTTAACTGGTATCTATCACTACTAAAAGTAATTTTATTTCTCTGTAATTGCAAAAGTCGTAAAAGGAACAAAATGTCTTAAAAAATTATCGCGAATGTTTGTTTAGCATACACAGCAATTAGTTTGAATTATTGCTGCAGAAAAGCCATAACCATATTTGTATCGAACCACCTCAGTGATACACTCTTTTGAATAAATAATATCGGGTTAAAAGTGGCAGAAATATTGCACACACATAAATAAATACAGACTTATCAAGAAGCTTGACCTTCTTTGAAATCGGTTAAAAATAAAGTTTTTTCAGACGCTCACAGTAGTGTTCTCGCTTAATCCAATAAATTTTCAATTCGTAAAATGGGTTACAAAATTGAGATTAATGCACCATTTTGTAGATTATCATAAAAGAAATCCAACTATTAGTGCTACTTACAAAATAATGATTCAGCCCTTTGCACTCGAAAAACGTTTTTAAGAAATAACTGATGCCGCAGCAAAATAAGTTCAACGCAAAAATTAATATGTGTCTGCAAAGGTTTTAAACTGACTCATATAACTAAGTGGTAGGAATAAGGGGAGTCTCATCAAGGAAAGTCTCGGGGCTGAAATTAAAAAATAAATTATTAACACTTCTCGGCCCATGGAATGTTGAATCTTCCTGATTTTGACACTGGCCAGCAGAATACACGAGCACATTTGCCGGTAACTTTTTGCTCATGATGCAGATTATGCAGCTTTCCACAGCCATAATTTCCTGGACGTGGCATATAGAAACAGTGTAACTGCCTCTGCCTGGAGAGAGCTCCGCGAATAAGTCAACTTATGCAAATTTGCCTTGCTCTAAGGTCAGCTCCGTGAATTTTTTAGTATTCTAAGCCTCCTGCTGCCTTTCCTTTTCCAAGTTTTTTTACAGAGTATTTAATGGGTTACTAGAGATTTACTGGGATTACAGGAAATACGTGACACTCCCAGATAACATGGTCCTATAGAAGAATAAATTTTTATTTTATGCATCGATATGCCTATTTTACTTAGAATGCATTAACAAAACAAATTGGAATCTATTAATTTGGAAAAGTCTCAAATATAAAACCTTAAACAAAACCAATATACTATAGACATTCAAAGGAAATAAATCATTTCAATATACTGAATTAATTTAATTTCCAACGAAAATAAAGTACAAAATGAACAATACTTAATCTTAAATTAGACTGGTACTTCCATAAAGTATTACAAAACAAATGTTGACGTAAATTAACACATATCACATTATCGACCTATAAATATTCTCTTTTAGGACCTTTTCACTTAGTTGATTACACGTTCATGCGGGTTTAATTTCTTCATAATTGAAAAGAAAACATGAAATCAAAAAGCAACGTTTAACGTACAAATAAATTTTTTTTCGCCGATTTCTGATTCCTTTGAAATTTATTGTAAAATAAAATTTTGCAGATATAGGTATGGCATTCTGAAGGCCCTCTGATTGAAAGCTCTTCATAAATCAGCGGTATGACTTAAGTCATGCTTGAACTAGGTTTGAGCCTACTTTAAGCCAGAACTTTGACATTATTTTGACTTTTTAACAGCGGACCAAAATTTTAAATTTTCATCACAAAGTGTACAAATGATACTTGAGTGCCACTTTTTTCAAGTTAATTGACTAAGTCCCCGTAAGATTTTTTTTCGATTATTTTTAACCAAATTAACCTTTTAATATGAGGAAAAACAATCTTTGGCCGACTTGACTTATTCCTAGTAAACAGTATCATATGTGTTACGCCTCTCAATAGTCTAATACACACACGTTTTGCTTACGTAGAACTTGCAACGACATGCACAATTGAAACAAGATATTTAAAACCTGTACCAGGTATGTAACTATGAAACCATACAGAAAATGTACGATTATTGTATGAAAATTACAAAATATATTTTATTCGAAGTATTCTCCATTATTAGCTATACATTTTTCCCACCTGTCTGACAATTTGCGGATATCACGCTAAAAAACACTATTGTTCTTTTGAAGCAAACTACTCAACGAGCTATTTTCGTAAGAAGTGAAGTGCTGCTCATCAAATGCATGTCCCATCGTCACAAATAAGTGGTAATCGGACGGAGCCAAGTCAAGTGGTAATCAATCCTCAATCCTTTCCTTGACCAGTTTTTCTGTGTGTGATGGTGCACTATCGTGAAACAAAATTAGTTTGTATTGCCTTTTTTGATTATCTAGTCGTTTTTCACGCAAAGCTTGATTAAAATCGATCATGTGTTATCGGTATCGTTCAGTATTAACAGTTTCGCCATGTTTTAGCAGCTCATAAAAGATCATGCCCTTCTGATCCCACCGATCACAGAGCATTGTCTTCCGTCCATAGAGATTTGGCCTTGCAGTCGATGTCGATGTCGATGTCGATGTCGATGTCGATGTCGATGTCGATGTCGATGTCGATGTCGATGTCGATGTCGATGTCGATGTCGATGTCGATGTCGATAGTTTTCCTGGAGTTACCCATGATCTTTTACGCTTAGAATTTTCAAAATATATCTACTTTTCATCGCCAGGCACAATTCAATGAAGGAATGATGCATTCGATTCAAAAGGAGTAGAATATATACGAGGGCAGTATGATAAGTTAGTGATTTTTTGAATTTCCTATGCAGTAATTGTAAATGTAACAATGTTCCCGTCAGCTTTCATCTTTTAATAGACTACTGTCAAACTTTAAGGAAGCTGTGTCATTTAGTTAGTGACAGCCATTGAAAGCAGGCAACCTCGTGAATTTTAACGAAAATGGAATACAGGGAATTTTACGTGCTGATGAAGCATTATGTGTAGTCACCATGGTAAAAATCCATCTATGAATTGCTACCCCATCCAGAATATTCTCTAAATTTATCCCCGTATGGTTCCGTACGTCCGAATGAAAAAACGGAACCCTTATAGGATCACTCATGTATCTGTCTGTCCGTTTGTCACAGCCAATTCGCTCCGAATCTACTAGAACAATTATGTTAGAATTCGGTACACATATGAATTTCTGTGACCCAAACACGAACGTGTAGCGTAAATAAATGAATTTTAAATATGGGGGTCACTTTTAAGGGGAAAACTAAAAACTAAAAAAAAAAAAAAGAGTTACGCTGTAACGTGTAACAAGGCTTCTTGTGAGGGTCTCAAAATAAATAGTTTTAAAGTTACTGAGCCTAAAATTGTGAAAAAATACAGAAAATAGTTCTTTGCCTACAGATTACAGGAAAACCTATAAGAAATATATGGTCTTAAAACAACATATATATTGTGCGTACAAACATTTGCAGTTGGAATGTATGGAAAAACAAGTTTTTTTTTTTCTTTTTTTGCTATTACAAACTTACATTTGCGGTTGAAGAATCGACCGTGACGTATATTGATGTAAGGGAGAAATTTATAAGTCGAAATTATAGACTTATTACGTGATAAATGATTCAATTTAAATAGTAATTACTTATTAACTAGGTAGGTTCCGGTGTAGTAAATCTCATACGGTCTACGAGGCACTACTGCAAATTGATCTAGTTCGGCGAAAGCTTGTAATCATCCCGTGCAAAATTGTTACTTCGTGTGTTTACAGACGCACAGAATTGTTGAAATTCATCAAATCAGTATAAAGAAACGTGCGCAAAATGTGAAATCCTCAATTGAAAGCCCGATATTTCGTTTTTGAGGTTATTGTACCTGTATCAAATTGAAGGAAGACCGCGCAAGCAGAGATAAACCCTTGACACATCACGGTGCCAATAAAGGACTCAGAAATTTCACGTTTCACTGCAATATGACTACCCTGCTGTCTTTAGAGATGTCACTGCTTTTGTCAAAATAGCAGAACATCTAAATCACCAAACCAAAACAAGAACGGAAAATATTACTGCAGACGTTTTATAGGAAGTAGACGAAAGAATACAGTCGATTATGTAAGATAATGCAAAATTAAAAAGTTAAGTCGATATATTAAACAAAAAGATTCTGATGCTCGAAATAAATAGTAAACGAAATAACTTATTAATTATTAATAACTTATATATCCTAAAGTGTTTAACGCTGTGCTGGGAAATATATTCAGAAAAATAAATTGGGACAACTATGGTTTTAAAATCAATGACAGCCGGTTAAATATTTGACATTCTTGAAGACTTAATTTTGCTGAAAGGCAACCCTAATAAATTACAAGCTATGACAAGCAAACTTTAGCTGTTAAAAGCAAAAAAGTCGGACTCGAAATGAATACAAGTAAAACTAAAATGATGACCAACTGTACCGAAATCGATATAGAAATGAATGGATACATGTTCGAATATGTACAGTAATATGTTTACTTGGGACAAATTATCGCTCCAAAGGATCTTATGTCTAAAGAAATAAATAACTAAGATAATTTCTTGCAGACGGAGAAAATATTATGAAAAGCAAAAATTCAAGCATCTATATTAAAAAGAAGGCATTTAACACCTGCATCCTTCCCTCTCTGACATATTGGTGCGAAACTTGGTCCCTCACAACGTTCCATAAAAGGACAATGTAAAAAAGTGTGCTGAGAATAAAACTTAAAGACAAAATCAGGAATTCAGAAATAAGAAACAAAACTAATGTCGTCGACATACTTACACGTATAGATCATCAAAAGTGGGTTTGGAAAGGCCACATGCTACGTTGCAATGTAAACAAATGGAGCAAGCAAGTCATTCTATGGTACCCAAGAGACGGCATAAGAAGTAGGGGACGTCCAGCAAGAAAATGGGAAGATGAATTTCATCGGCACAGCTTTGGGGCCGTATTGGACAAGGGTTGCACCTGATAGAGCTCAATGGAGACAGTTGGAGAAGACCTATGCCAAAAGGCACGCCGAATTAAGAGGCATTTTATTATAACACAATTAGACTTAAGTAAAACTAATGTAAGATTCTTTATCTAGAAACTAAATGGCTATTATTATTTATTATTGACTAGGAACCAAGGAATGAGTTCTACTAGAACTTATCCGTCTATTTTTATATCAATTCGACATATTACCAAGCATGTCTTGGTAGATATTGTGACTTTAGGTAGACAAACCACATATTTTAGGACTTATAAGTAAAAAAGTAATGCATGAATTGCCAATGACATATTCGTGTTAAAAATCCTGGAATCTGGAAATGTATTCTTATGTATATTGATGGAGTAATATTTCGATTTACACAGAACTATACAAATCAAGTAACAACATGCCAGACAATCATAAAAACAGCAAAGAAAAATAAAAGAATAATAATCACACGTTAGCTATAATGTGAACTTTGTAGTTATGGAGTTAGATTTACAAAACGCGTACTCAAGAATTAATCTCACAAGAGAAAAATATAATTTATATATATTAACATTAGAAAACTCCCGTTTATCTCTTTATAAAGCCCAATAAAGGACAGGCCCTCGCAAATATAAAGTTACTGTGTACAGCAAAGTCTAGGTTACTAGTAAGTATAACGCCCAAATCCCAAAAAGACTTGATGTGGAAAGACACGTCCTAAGAGACTATAATCAAAGAGAAGAGGATTACGAACGGACAGAATAAGATGATCTCGCATTTGTTAATATTAAGTTGCAAGTTTATATGAGCATACCAAGAAGTAGGTAAGATTTTGCTAGAACTTGCTCTTTGAAAAACAGTTTGATAGCATCTATTAAGTAGATAGAAATGAATCAAATTCAAGTAAGACTGAAAACCATTCAGTATAGGCGTTATAGTAGAATGCTTTACGAACGATATATTGATATCTGTGTCAATACAATCACTTTTCAAATCTCGATAACAAAGAGAATAAGCTGGACAAGATTCGCAGCCGTGGACCGACCTTGAAGGAATTCATGTTCGTTGAGAGATATAAAGCATTTACAAACTGTTTAAATCGCAACATACATATATCTAATTTTGTTAGTTACTCAGATTGTTAAATCTGACTGTTGCAGAATACCAGACCAAAATAACCGAGTCTTAGAACAAAATTTCAAAAGAGACAAATAAGTTTCTAATAGAATCTGTTCCAAAAAGAATTACTGAGTTTTGTTTGAAGAAAGGAGGTTACAAAATTTATTACATTAAAAAAACACATGCTTTTTTTAATTTTGAGCTAAACTTATACTTAAATAATTGTTAGCTAGCAATTCAGCGTAAAAATTAAAAAACAGTCAATATAGTTTTGTTTAGATATTAAATGCGTTTTTAATTTGTTCACCAAGCTGAATAAAATTAAATTAAAATGAAAAGCGTTCAATTATTTTTACTTTAAAAAAATCCCTTCAGACAAACTATATATAATAAAATTGTAATTTTCCGTGTCTTACTCTGTGTACATGAATCAAGCAGAGGCTACTGGATAAATTTAAATAAAAAGTATATAAGCAGCTTACATGTAACATATGATGCGTCAAGAAATAGAGTGCTTTTTATCCCGCCTAAAGAAATTTCCGTGGGATATTCAAAAAATCATATCTTCGGAATACTTAAATGGACTAGAATAAAACCTTGTTGTTTCTGTTGCTCACCAATAGAATTTCTATTTTTTTTATTTCATTTTATTTTTTAGTCTTCTCTTATTCTATACTAGCTCTACCAGTTTCATCCGGTGTATTAGTACTATAATATTTTATTAAAAACTTTTCAAATGCTAAAGTTGCTTTTGTACTACTAAAAGTGAAATGCAAAGAATTCATTGAATTCAAATGAATGCAAGTGAGGTAAGGGGATTCACAAACGATGCAACGAATTCAACATATTCTTTAATAGTAGTATTTGAGTTCGAATTTAGGTTTTTTAATGTATAATTCTTAAGAGGAATAACAAAATGAAAATAATGAATTATTTATTCGTCTGAATTAAAATCAAAATAAGAAATATTTGTATATAATTTAAGTTTAAATGTGAATTGCAATGATATTTGAGAACTGTGGGTACGATAGGGATGTATTATTATTTTATTGAGAGTGATTTTTATGCCTGTAATATCTTCTAAGATATTCATTTAAATTGTACCGTGTAAATACCAAATTTGATCTGATTTAAACTAACTAACATATTTAATTAGATAAGGTATGTCGGTCAAAACAACTTCGCAAGTAAACCATTATCAATTACTTTTCATAAAATTTAGACTTTCTGAGACACAATTACTACGTAATTACTGCATTTCGTATAAGGTAAAATCTCAACTTTTTGTAAAAGGAAAATTTTTATTCAGTTTGTTCAATATAATTCATATTTGGTTTGTATATTCTTATTATATATGGACTAGAAAGTTGCACAACTTTTATTAATAGATATTAAACAATGGAAGATAAGTGTCTTAATTAATTTTCTCTTTCTCACTTACTATAAACTGCTTTAGAAAACTTTCTCAAATCGAAAAACCTCGGAAATGATAGAATCTCCTACATATCCTTTATGGTTTAATTAGCTGATTTTTATGACTTGATTCCAAAATGTCGATATTTCTCTACTATCCTTACATTAAATATGAATTTATTACACACCTAAACCTTTCTTAAACAATTCTCTAAATAATGTGAAAGCGGCATATAAATCCATTAAGTAATTTAGAAGTACTTAGCGAATATTCAGACAAGTGCGGATAAACGATTTTGTTTTATACTACACCTAGTTCTGTTTTTACGCGAATTTGATTAAACAAACATATTTCATTCATTTTGACGCGATTTAGTTTGATTTAACCAGGTCCAAGAAATGCCAATTTAAAATTCTCTTAAATTCTCCCTTCAAAATCTCTTTAAAATTAATATTAAAGATAATTTCAAAGTGTTACCCAAGTCTCAAATTATATATTATATATAAATTTTTTTATTTTTATTTCTAAAATGATGAATTGTTATTATTATTCAAGCACATTAAAAACAATGAATTAACATACACATATTGTTTTATCTTATTCTTCAAATTTCGAACCGATCCCCTACTTTTCTATGGGTACCATTTCCTTTTTTACGCGAATTTGTTGGGAACGTATCTATTGCGTTAAAACAGAATTGGGTGTATTTAGAGATTTGAGACATCGCACGAACGAAATCGGAATATATGTAAAATAAAAATAATAATAATAATAATAATAATATGTACGAGCAAGTACTCAAACACTGATCCTTAAACCCGAGTATTGAAATACTCAAGTCATTGCATTTTGAAATAATCGAGTAGTAATAACCCTTGACGGCATGCTCTTCTTAAAATCTAAGCAGAATACTGGACTTGTTGGTTACAAAGGTTATAACTACTCGAGTATTTCAAAATGCAATGATTTGAGTATTTCAATATTCGGGTTTAAATATCCGTGTTTGAGTAAAGGAGTTTTGAGAACTTAATAAAACAAATTATGAAAGAACCCAAATATGGTGTATTTGAGTACTCAATTAAGGAGTATTCGAGTATTAAAATTTGAGAGTAATCAAGTACTTAAATATTGGATTCCTATAAAATTAAAACATTAACTCTTACAAGCTTGGTGGTACAAGTACCACATTTTTTGGATTTTATTCGGCACGGTTGTATTCAAATTATACCATCAAAAACATATCTCTCCGATTCTGCATGGTGCCTAAAAAACGTACCATTTGCTTTAGATATAACTTAAACTTAAACTTTTCAAGTTTATGCATATATGCCGTTGAACATAAACATTTATTAAGGTATTTATTAGACTCAGTAAAATAAAAGTGAAAATTATTTTTCATTTATATTTCGCTTGCCTGTAAGAGTTAAGAAGTAATAATGCAAGTTAATTAATTGTAGATTTCAAAAAGTAAAAGATCTGCTGGCACAAATCACAATCAATCACAATCAGGCTATTTTCATATATTCCGAATTTTTGTAACGGTTAGTGTGACACAAAATATCGGAGAAACACTTAGACCCCTTTAGAAACCTCTATATGTTTACAAATCATCAAAAACATCCAGAAATTGAAAATAAACAATTTATAACATAGGGTACTTGAATGCTCCCTAAATGTAAGACTCGTATACTCGTTGATTGAATACTTAAATAATCCAGGACTCGAGTTTTCGCATTCTTAGAACCCCAGTGGTTACCAATTCCTATATGACCGTACCATGGTGAGGAAGGTTCTAATAATTATTCATGAATGAGATCAATAGAGAAATCCATTAAACAGCTTAAATTATGTTTATGAATGAATTATCTGATAAAAATTTTACTAAAGCCGTTTTAGTTGCTGGCGTCGTATACTTTCATCCAAATTTTACAACTTACATTTTGCCTGTACAAACCTTTCCAAAGTCTGTCTACAAGCGATTTCGACATGAAGGAAAGATCTGGAGAGCTTATCAGTCCAATTCATCTAAACGACTGCCCTCTACTGAAAAAAGAAATGCAATTTTGTAAAAACAAATCGCCGCAACTGAGGAATCCCAAGAAGCATCTCTAGCCTACATGGCGTGATATGATTTGATTTCTTGGAACTTTAAAACTTCAGTACGACTAATAGAAATGAGGAATGCTTCCAATGAAGACAGATAACGAGAGGATCTCTCAAGGGCCTCACCAGGACAAGGAAGAGGATTGCTCTAGGTCTGGAAACGGTAGACGCAGACCCCCTAGCCAAGTATTCAAATGAATGGCCGCCAATTAAAATGCATTTTGCAGCTGGCTAGCCGCATTAGCATGAGGTATTGCATGCGAGTCAATCATCGTGTTTGCATTGTTTAATCAAAAAGTTTCACCGATGCCAAATCTTTTACTGGAACACATAGGAGCCAGCTGACAATAGCTCTAAAGAGTTCAAAGTTTTTGGATAACTCTCCAATTGCGGTCAGTTGTTTAATTGAGAGATGTGGAAATCTTCGTCCATCATCCGGTCCGAATTAGCATTTTGCCGCCAGATGAGATAAAATCCATCAATTTGTGTTACTTCGTACTGGCAACGTCCGCCAAAAGACCCACCTGTGAACTACCTGTTCACCAGACGTGGTCCGACGTCGCGCAGTGAATCACCACAGACAGCGGCTCTGGCGATTGTTTCCGTTTATGCTTTACTAAATTGATTTTGTAGGCAAAAGACAATAGAAATCGATTTCTCGTGGCACCAAGAACGCACCGAGCGCGTTGCAAAAGCGGCCATAGTACCGATACCCCAGCAGAGAACTTGGGACTTATCGCAAGTCTAGGAGGGGCGCGCTCAACCATGTCATGAGGTACCATAAAATATGTAAACAAAGCACCTATTGATGCCCCAAAAGTACGGGCGGGAACCTCAGGGGCAGATAAGGGGCTTATCGCCAACTGACACACTTTTACCAGCTACTTACGTTTGAAATGTAAAAAACTTCGGCGAGAAAAACGGTAAGCAATAGGCGCTAGGCGGGTGCAACGAACGCACAAAATAAGGCACTAGTTGAGGCACTGGAATTCCTTTCTCGCTCCGGTTAGCCGCCTGGCGAATGCACACTTGGACCGGCACACTGCGCGCACGTATCTTCCCCGGGATGCAACAAATTAAAAGCAAAATGAAACAATAAACGCTCTAACTGACGAAAACAACTAAAAATTTTGACGGGAAAAAGGAATTTTCTAAAAAATTGACATTAGATGCGGCCAGTGCGTTCTCGGTATGAGTTCACACGCTATCAACACTACTGAGAAATGTCAAAATTCTGATGGCATCGTATACGTATTTGAATCGGAACCATAGCAATGTATGTGAAAAGATATGTGTGCGAAAGAATGCTGTCAGTTAACCAGTGCCAGTATTTCTGAATAGTATTTAATTTCACAACACGGTGGCGCTGGAAGCAGTTTGTAGCACACTTAGTAGTGATTTCGCCGGAAGTATAAATAAATTGTAACGTATTTCTTACAGGCATTGGCCGCTAAATTCATCATTTTGTAAATCAAATTGATCCTTTTGCAGATTAAGTACTATTTCTATATATAAATGACTAAATTCGGTAACGCAGTGATAATGTTAGAGAGGTAAAGTTTTTATAGTTCTCTTTCCTGGTAGTTTTTAATAAAGTTTTCTTTTAGCGTGGAAGATGTTTGGTCTTCTAATAGATGAAATTACTTATAAATATACATACAGATATTTTCGTCCGCTTTGAATGTAATAAATAATCTTCCTCCAAGTGTATCGCACTCAATCTTTTGTATGACTCAGCTTGTATGGAATTTTGCAGATTTAAATATTTATATAATTTGTACAGACAATTTTCTCGATTTTTGATTAAAAAGATTTTCATAAAAATTAAATATTAGGTTGGAGGGAAAGTTCTATCGTATTTTAAATAGGGAGGTAATTTTTCTTGTTGGGAAATAATCCACATTTAACAAGTCGTAACTGTTGGAGATCACATTAAATCTCTTGGGTTTGTGTTAAAGCAAAGTGTTTGGGTTCCACATGAATTAACGGAAAAGAATTTGTCTGATCGTGTTAGAATGTGTTCATCACATCTGATTAGGCACAATGTGGAGCCGTTTTTGGACAAGCTGGTTACTGGAGATGAAAAGTGGATTCTTTATGAGAATATTAAGAGAAAAAAATCTTACTCCAAACCAGGAACATCATCAGCAACAGTTCCAAAACCAAGTATACATCAATGAAAAGTACTGCTTTGTTTGTCGTGGGACAGGAAAGGTCCAGTGTACTACGAGTTGCTGAAACAGGGAACAACCATTAACGCGGATCTGTACTGCAATTAGCTGGATAAATTGCATGCAGCTATCAAAGAAAAAAGGCCTGCATTAGCGTGTAGAAAAGGAATAGTGTTCCACCACGATAATGCTCGACCGCATACTGCAATGATCACACAACAAAAACTGAATGCGTTAGGATGGGAAGTCCTTAGTCACCCACCGTATTCACCTCACATTGCACCATCTGATTATTACCTGTTAAGATGGCTGCAAAATTATCTAACGGGAAAAAAATTCAAGTCTTTTGAAAGTGTTTCTAAGGCAGTTACTGACTATTTTAACTCTAAGGACGAGAACTTCTACAAAACAGGAATTCACAGGTTACCTGAAAGATGGCAACAGGTTGTAACAAATAACGGAGCATATATAATTGATTAATATTAAACACGTATTTTTATAAATGAATTCAAAGTACGACAGAACTTTCCCTGCAAACTTAATACATATATATGTCTGATTTATTTTAAAAAATTCAGCATGACGAATTTAGTCGGTTTACAATTTTATTAAAAAGAAACGTTAACGGGAATATTTTAAAACAATTTAGACGTTGACTAATTTATTGCATTTTCATTAAATTGAAAAAATATAGTTTCAATAAATCGGAGCTCTACAGTGATCACCGATTCTAATTGTCTATCACAGCTCATTTTTGATATATACATATTTCGACAACCTGTATTTAAATTTAACTTTTCTTCTATGGATAGAAAGTCAATGTATGCCAAAATTTTCTTGTGTTGTCTCTAAGAATTCAAAAATTAATCGTTTTGATAACTCTCAGCCATTTTGTCACAGTGTGGGATATGCTGAATCACTATTTATTATTTATTTGGTGTATCTGCTCCGCTCAAAAACTTCTATGGAATTAAACGATCGTTTAAGGGATATTTTTATTTACTGAAAAAGTTGTTTTTCATAGCACTCACACCATTTCTAAATGTGCAAATTGTTTTGCACTTACACTTTTCCTCCCACTTTTTTCAACTAATTTTGGCAATTTTGGCAATTTTGGCAATTTCGCTACTTGTTTGCGGGATGAATAGATAAAGTAATCTATTACCTACCTTGATTATCCAAATATAAGTTAATATTTCTTATCAGGATGATTCAGGGAAATTCTGGTTCTCCTGAATTCGAAATACCTTCTTATCCTCGATTGGGCACTGAGCCCGATTTAATTCAACGGATTTGCACTGTTAATTGTCCGGTTAAGTTACAATTAAGCTTAATTCTGAGCCTCTTCTACCAATTCAACATTTGTGCACTTTTTGACATGCTTTGTCCATTTAAAGGGCCCAGGACTGCCCCTGGGAAGAGGAAATCCACAAAACTAATGTACCCGTTCGGATTAAAATTTGCCTTAATTTGTGATTTATACCCGAGCCCTACCCTAATGGGGCATTTATTGCAAAATGAAGGGCCCAGCGGTAGGAGCCCCATTATGTTGCGTTACACCAAAAACTCTCCGCATACCTGCACCTAACTCAAAATGCAAATAAGCGAACATCTATATAACTATGAATTATTTTGCTTTTATGAATGTGAATGGCGATCATTAAAATGCACCCACTTCAGGGGGGGTGTGTCTCCAAAACGGAACTGGGCTGGGCGCCCAGGGCTGAGGCTCTGCTTTGGGGCCGCCCAGATCTCCCGGCACAGCTTTAAGTTTCTGGATTTGTCAATGCCCGGAGTGATGATGAATAATTCTAGCGACTTTACCCGGTACATCTGGGAAGACAATAAATTATCCTGTAAAATCAGTGCTTCAAATCGGGAGTAATAAAGAGCAGTCTTCCGACGTGGCTCTGGGTCTGATATTCATAAAATCCCCCGGAGCGGGGCCTTGCGCTCTGTTCTGGCACTAGCACCACTGTTCGAGCCCGAGGCTTCCGAGCTGCTGCTGCTATCACTGTTCGCTCATCGTCCTTGATTCATTGCGGTAGCTCATACATTAAATTCGAATTGAGGATAATTGGAACGTAAATTTCATGCGAACCTCGTGTTAATGGAGTGCGCTCAATGAGATTTGCATTTTAACAAATAAAAATTTATTCAGCTGCTTGTTGTTTGAGAAAACGATAGCGACCGAAGAGAAGGGGCATAAATCAACAAATTAAAGCCACGAAGGGTGTCCTAAGGATTGGGCACTGTGAGAAAAGGCTGATTTTTTAATTACTTTCAAAGAACTGCCGTATTTAGCATATCATCAAAAAAGGCACTTTTGCGCGGGGCCTCAGGCAAGAGACGAATCTCTTATCAAGGTATGGCTGCTTTAAGTGAATACTTATATATTAATTTCAAATTAAAATTCTTTTAAATTAAATATCTATATAGATCGGGCATATACTGAAACAAACTCTAATTACTTGTCTTAATGATGGTATAAATTTCACATGACCCTCTAACCATTTTTGGTTTTTAAGTATATTTAGCGTAGACGCTCAACCAAGAAAATTTTTAAAAGTATTTCGGGATTTTAAAGAACTTTCGTCAGCAATTCTATGTGTTACAACAATAACGCTGGTTGGTTGGTTGGTTGGTTGCTGTGGCTGCCTAGAAAGGCACACTTAGGCCAATTTTGCCCATTGTGTTACCACGTAGCGCAGGAGACCATGGTTATTCGTGGGATTCGAACCCACAGCCTCTGGGACGGTAGGACAGCGCGCTAACAACTGAACTACCAGAGGCCCCCAACAATAACGCTACAGGCTTGAAATTTGATCCAGTTATAGCTGTAGCATAACAAAATAGGTTTACAGAAATATTACACCTTTAAAAGTTCATTGTGATGGCTGTCCCAAATCTCACAAATTCCATTAGTCCAATCAAAATTTGTGCGTATCTCAATAGACGATTTGATCCCACCCTGTGATATGTGGTCAATGATGATACTAAGCACAAAGCTGATGCAGCTCCTACTAATACACTGCTTTAGCCATTTGCTCAAACCGTTATCAATTACTTTTAAAAGAATTTTGCGCAGTTCGCAGTGCTGTTTTGCAACCCATGTTGCTCATTGAGAACTCATTTCTCGAAAGTTTGATTCATAAAAGAGGATGCTATCACGGGATTGTTGACCCTTCTTTGACCAGAAAGTCTACAGTATCGTTTCCAAATATATTGCTATGGGACCGATATGATCGCTTCGTTATATGCAGTCGCAATTTGATTTAGTAAACTTTTACATTCGCTAATGATTTTTGAGGACACTACATTCGATTCTATTACTCCCGTAATAGTTAAGCAAGCCATTCTTTGAAACTTTGATAGAGCTTTTGGACCTGACTTTATTATAGGCTACCAGACTACAGCACGGTAAGAGAGAGCTGGTCTTATTACTACAATGTAGATCCAGTGAAGAATTTTCGGTCATAATGCTCTTCTGCACTGCCAAATAGTCGCTATTGCTTTTTGAATTTTTTCAGATGCAATTTCCATTTCAGTTTCTGGTCCAGCGTAATACCGAGATATTGGATGCTGTCGGAATGTTTAATCTCGTTATCAAAAATTCGAAGAGATTTTAAGCCTACAAGCTTTTTCCTGTTGGTAAAAATAATTAAATATTTAATAATTATCTGCATTCATAGTTAAGTTACGTTTTTTGCACCATCCTTCCACGAGTGATAGACACTGTTGTTGAAGTTTGCACAAGGTGATCAAGTAGTAGTATAAAACTAGCCTTTGCTATTTAGTTCATACATGTTGCTTTGCAACATTTTATTGATCTACCTAATTAGTGTGTGATAAACACCAAGCTTCTGCAGATTATCCGCCTTTGCATTAAAGCTGGTGTTATCAAAAGTCCCCTCAATATCTAAATACTCCGACTTCACCAATTTATAGCTTCCTCTAACCAATTTTGCGTAGCTTTTCTTTCGTGAGAATTTTATGAATTCTCGCCGATTCCCCCTTAATTCCTCATTGCAGAATTTTTTCCAGGACAACAATTTGGCTCTTTTAATTTCCTTTTTATACTCCCTTAAATATGAGCTGCAGAGTTCCGATTCTGGGAGTGAGTTGAGACGTTTAGCTCTGTTAAATTGCTTCCGTACTTTCTTCCTGCATAGACTGAGGTCTTTATTTTACCAGAGGCTCTTTCCTCTGAATTGAAGAGGGCAGGCTATTTCGAAACTCGTGATCGTTACCTTTTCAGGAACACTGACCATGCTGTCAATGTCACTGGCATGGATTCTTTGAACCCAATATTCGGTGATTTTCGCACAAAAATCAAATTAACGTTCAATATTGTCTTGCAATGCATTGCAAGTGTTTGTTGGTATAACACATCGACTTTATATAACCCCATAAAAAAGTCCAGTGGTGTTAAGGCGCATGATGAAATAATGGGTTCACCTTCCTTTCTTCAGAAAATTGATTTTTTCATTAGCTGTGTAACATATAGTACCGTCTTGTCGAAATTATATGTCGTCTGCATCGATATCATCAATTTTTGGAAAGAAAAATTTATTAGGCATTGTTCTGTAACGAATTAATTTTTCTGGTGGCATTAGCAATTGGTGTGGATTGTTTTCATCTCTACAATTTTGCTTGTTAATTAAACTATTCAACCAGGTTCGTTAATGAGAATGAGAATCAAGTTCAAGTTGTTCTAAAGCCCAAACAGCGAATCTGCGACGCCTTTCATTGTCGTTGATCTTTAGCTCTTGAACCAACTGAATCTTATACGGAAAAACTGAAAACCGAAACCTTTATGCAAAATATGCCATATTTATGTTTAAGAAATGCCTAACTCCTAAGATCGGCAAGGAAATGACAAATTTGAGACTTTACGTACTTTCAAGACGATTATTTCAACTATAAAATTCACAAAGTGTGTGTAACGTTTCGCATACAAATTTATTAAGTTTTTAATAAATCTGCACGCATTGTTCAATTGTGTATCAATAGCTGCAAAATAAATTAGGAAACGAAGTAAAATTAACGTTTTATATCTTAATCTAATATCCATGTTAAATGCTTTAGCAAAATTAGTATATTTTCTGCTCAATAAGTACCCCGATTTTGATGAGTATTCGTTAAGTAATCAACCTTTTTCCATATGTTGGTATATCTTTCCTTGACAATAGTATAAATTTGAGAGCGGTCTATCAATTAGTTTGTTGTTAGCAGCTGTTTATGTGAGATCTCCTCAAGTGTTTTTGGCGATTTTTAATATGGATAAAATTGTTGAACAATGAGTTTGTTTGAAATTTTGAGTTTTAAATGAAATTTCATGTGTTGAGACGTTGCAAATTGTGCAGAAAGCTACTATATTTAGAACACAGACATACGAGTTGTTCAAAACATTCAAAGACGGTTATGAAGTGATCGAAGACTTGCTTAACTCTGGACGCTAATCGACATCAAATACTGAAGAAAACACAGTTAAAGTCAAGGAAAGTCGCTCAAAAAACATTATGCTGACTGTTATCTTTGAATATCGCGGTGTTGTGCACAGGCACCGTATTTACCAGATTTGATTCAATGTGACTATTTCTTGTTCCCTAAACTCAAATTACCACTTCATGGGAAGCGTTTTAAGTCGATTGATTCGGCAAAAGAAAATTCCTTGAATGGAAGTATCTCTGCTCCTGGTAAAATTAATAAAAATATAAATAAATAATTCTCTAAAGGAACTAGAGTCATTATTACACGGGCCTACAAAAAGTTTATGGACGATTGGGTTAAGCGCTGGCATAAGTGTATCGCTTCGGAAGGAGCTTACTTTGAAGGCAATAAAATAAATTTTCATAAAAAATTAAAAATATATAGTTTATTGACAAAATATGAGTACTTATTGAACAGAAGGTAAATAACATATACTTGACAATACAATAATGTAGTATGAGAACATCGCAAGGATCAAGATTATTCATAAAAATAATTTTCTGTACCAAGGAGCTTAGCTTAGACTGAACTAAAGAATCAAGCAGCTTGAGAATGTTTTTAATTATAGAAATCCCACGGTAACTCGTGACACAATACTTTTGGCGAGATTTAAAATCTGGAACAATATATGATATTTTCTATATATCTAAAAAACAAATCCGATTTATTAAAAATGCCTGTAAGAGGAATAACAAGCTCTTCAGAACAGTTTTTCAGCAAAGCTGGACAAATCAGAAATAAAATTGTTATTATTTTCTACACATTTTAGAGCAGACCATACTTCAATATTATTAATAATGAATAGTAGAAAAATCAGTGGCCTCAATATTAGATGCATATATAGAACTAAATTGCTCAGTAAATAAATTACAGTTTATTTGTAAATCACAAGATTTATTATTTTTATATACAAGCTCTTTGGAAAAAGTAGTAGAATTTCTTTACTTTTAGATCTTACATTAGATACAATGGAAAATATGTATAGTGTTTGAATAAAAATCGATATAATTTTCAAATTATTATGAAATGTGACCATTAACAGTTAATAATTTTCTTAAAAGGAAGCCATCTAATACAAGACCCAAAAGCTGAATACTATGCCTATAATACACAGCTTACTGGACTAATGAAAGAGTGGACATTATTGTCCCAAATGTGTTGTGCTGTCCATGATGGGTATAAATTAAATTCAATTCATTATAAAAAGATTCCAGTTTAAAAGAAGGATAATCCATTTGGGGAATAGAAGGACTATCTCGGACCGCATTAAGCGCCTGGTTCGACATCTCATATACCCCGGTCTAAATCACTTACCAGTTCAACCATACAAAATCGACCATTGAAATATTTCCCAAAAATGTTTGAACTATTTCACAGCACAAAAAAAAAACAAAATCAGAATCCCCGGAAATTTAAATGCTCCTCATTTGGGAGGCCATTCAAATAGATGAGAACGTCCCATTCAGTCCACTGTGAAAGAGCTCTTCCTATGGAGCTGGTCCGGACTCCTTAGTATTCTTCAATTGTAAAATGCTGGGAGGGACCACAAAACGTTCCAATGACTTGAGAATAGCCTTGTGATGGTCCAAGAAGTTTGTTCAAAGCCTAGTTGAGGACTAGTAGTGCACTCATAGACAAGAAGTTATCCGAGTGTTTGCTGCTGTTCAACTTCGCATTTTACTTGGTGAATCCAGTGGTTTGGATTCCACTGTGTATAGTATGTGGGCGGACGACCAGCGGACCCATAAATCTATCACAGCACAGAAACCACATTTTACAGAGTCGTTTACTATCTCGACTCACGTCTTTAGTTTGGGTACAAAGGCACGTCGACCACTTTCCCATGTATTTGCCAGCGGAGCGCCTCTCAGGCAGAAGCCCCTGTCTAGTGTCTAGTGTCTATCGCGATGGTGGCAAGGGGATTAAGAGTGTATTTACAACTGAATGGAATCCACCGGCAGATATGTCGATTCGGTAGGTGAAGAAACTCCACTACTCTGGAGGAGTGCCTTCATTATTATCGAAGTGAACATTGCACGACCGCAAAAAGGCATTCACTAGATTTTGGAGTAATAAAGTATGCTTGGGTGCTGGAGCACTCCGACCGCATCCTCCTGAATTTGTACAGGGTTATGCACCTTGCCTAGGTGCATCCATTCACCCTAAAATGGATGTTCATCTGTCCCGCTTAGGAAATTTAGAGAACTTGTTCTCAGAACTTTTCTACATCAATATTGTTGGATTATTCCTAAAGATAATCTATGTCCTGCGATAAATTCTAATGCTGTGCCCCGCCGACAGTAAAAGATATTAATGCTGTTCACCTGGGGTACTAGTGCATTGGTATAAACCGCAGGATCCGTTAACGCTGAGCTCCCTTGCAGTCGAGGGTCTCATAAATCCAAAGTTATAAAACTCGAGCATTTTCTGATTTTCTTCAAACGGTTGACATAGGCAACAACAACAAGAATTTATATGCTGGAATCCTATATTAATAGCGTTTAAATTTTTTTTCAACCTCTACTCTAATATACGTTGAACATCTTTGATAAAAGGCATGTACAAGTTATTGTCATAAGAAGTGAAATGGGTGAAATAGAACCTCCCACTTTGACACCATCCACCGGGGCAGACGAGCTCAAAAATTAGTTGGCGTTTGGACCCCGGGGACCAGCCGATGTTTTTATGGCTTAAGTGCTTACTACATACGCCACAATCTCGTGGAACCAACGCCAGTCCCTATATAATGTTGGTTTGCAAATTCCACGACAATATATTTCATTGCAGAAAGATATGCAATTTCTTGAATATTTGAAAAAAAATTCCACCTGTAGAAAAACCTGTAATTCAAAATGTTTACATCTATTTTATGGAAATAATTCTGCATAAGTGCTGAAAATAAGGAAAACTTTGATTTACAATTTCATGCAATGAATGTGTGCTTGTCACCGTTGATAAATCGGTATACTTACTACATACGCCACAATCTCGTGAAACTAACGGCAGTCTCTACATCTTTAATTTGTTAATTTCAAAGGTTTTTGAAGAACTTTTTAAAATAAAATGTAGAAACATCTTTAATTTAAGGTATTAACACAATTTACAATGAATTTTAGAGCGAACTCCTATGCAAAAAAGCGTGAGATTCAGATAAACTATAACATAAATGTAAATTTTATTTATGTTATTTATTTGTACATATTTTGTAAGTAAATAATACTTTTTATATTCCACTATTACCATAACTTCACCTAATAAAATGATGCTTGATGGGTGCCATCAAATCTTGTGGCAGGAATATTTGAAATGGAAAAGTCTAATAAAATCTTCTTTTAAGAATTGTTGTATAACTCTATTTAATAATGACAATTGTGTAGTTATAAAAACCATTTTTTATACTCATAATGTTTAAAAACAAACAATTTCAATTATTTTAAATAGTTCATCTAAAACAAATTCATGAAAATCGCTTTTTGATAGAAGGATACCCTTAAAAGGTATTATATATTTTGTGGAAACAAGTGTTGATTCCTTTCGAGGGGGATATTTTGGAAATGGTAAACGTTTACGTATAATGTGTTATTTTTTGGAAATTTTTGCAACGTTCTTAAATTTAGCCGCTAGATAATCGCTAATTTCAAATTCGTGCTACCATCTTTTTTTTATTACCCCGAGTCCTGACGTCGTTGAATTATACTCTAATTTCGCCTAATCCGAAACTTGGTTTGGGCTGACACAAAAGCATCATACCTTTTTAAAATATATTTTTGAAATTCTGAAATTCAAACAAAATATTATAGATTCAAAATAAAAATGCAAGAATTTACATCCATACGAGTAAATCAAAATTCGTTTACTGAGGCTAAAATATGTAAAAGCAATAGAGTAGAGGTAGAAGATTTAGCTTCGTCTTTTCATCAGACAATATACTACACGTTCTGAAGGCGCTAAGTTAGACATCAAATCATATCAATAAATTTAAAAGCATACATATCACACCTAATTCAAATTGGTGCCCCATCAACTCAAGAGAATTCATAGCTGTGCACACAAAGCCCCAAATTCGAGTGTCGTCGTTTAAATGGGGTCACAGGAGCAGGAGCCCCAATCAGTCATCACGTAAACCAGAAAGCGCCCCGTCACCTCTCCAAGCCACTTTCACGTCTGAGTGAATGACACGGTCCGAAAGCAAAGCTTTCATCTCATCAAACCATCCATCACGCAAGCTAACCCTTGCACGATTTCTCATATCACCAAAAATTTCAAATTTTCCTTCTGCAGACAGCCGAGTGACCCAAAGGCGGAGGCCCTTGTTCCCACGAAATTAGTCATTAGGGAGCCATCACTTGTCGGTGTTCGCAGGATACAAACGAGCCCCATTCGGGCTCATCCGCGCCCCCCCAATGCACAATAGTAGACAGGGTTTCAAAGGCGCCGCAAAAAAGCCGGTGGACATGAAGGCCGGGCATGATATATGCATGGACCCAACTCTTTCCTATAATCCGCCAGATCGCCCGAATCCGCCCAAAATCCCAGTGTAGCCCTGCCTGCTACTACAATCAACTTGAATTGTAGGCACGCTTCAAGCGCAAGGGAACAACGACCGTTTTTGTTCGGTAAACTTCATAATTTTTGTCATAGCCGCCACTAGGAATGGGGTGCCACAAACGTCGCAGCTTGGGTAAATAATTTAAATTCCATCGCCGTTTATGAAGCGCGCAAAAAAATAAAATTTTCCATGCGATATAATAACCATCAGGTGCAAGGGCGTCGGTTTTTGAAAGGGAACAAGAGATTGAAAAGATATATACGAGGTTTGTTCAATAAATAAAGTGACTTTTTATTTTTCTAAAAAAAATATTTATTTATTTGTCAATATCTATTTTGTCCCCTTCAAAGTTATCCCCTTCAGATAGAATGCACTTGTGCCAGAACTTTTTCCAATCCTCGAAGCACTTTTGATATACGCCTTTTAGTATGCCCCTGAGCTCTTTCAGCGATGCAATCTTTATTTCCTAAATCGTGACAAATCTTCGTCCTTTCATAGGTCGTTTTTAGTTTTGCGAACAGGAAAAAGTCGCAGGGGATCAAGTCGACCGAATGCAGTGACCGAAGCACGATTATGGTGTTGTTTTTGGCCAAAAAATCACTCCTGAGCGATGCTCATACGATGGTTCTTTTGGTCAAAATTTAACTTAATAGTAGTAATTTAATTTAGTAGTAGTAGTATTCACATTGTTGTTTCTACTTCTACTATTGTAATGAAAACAAGATATTTTTGCAGTCAGCAGCAGAAAAAATTATACTACTCGCAGACTAGGAGTACTACGTTCAGTAATCCTTGTTTGTAAATTTTTTAAAATTAGAACCAGCGTTCTAATCACAAAAAGAAAACTAGAAACAATTATGTAAGTACTAGGTAAAATGACTCTAACTTACTTTAATTTGAAAACAAAAAATATATAGTAATGCTATATGTAAACTAGGAATTACTACAAAACTAAAATAGTTTTATATGTAAGTATTATAGTTACAAGTTTCAAAGGATGTGCTGAACTTGCCAACAAATGCAGGAATTACAAAGTGTGTTGTCCAAATTACCAAACATTAAATAATAATTAATATTCCATTATAAATGACGGCACTGCAAATTATTCAAAAGCGGCTTACTAAAGTGTTTAGTAAAGAAATCACAAATAATGTTTATGAAATCACAAGGGACTAACCACTACGCATTACATAGGTATTGTAAGATTTATAAAACGATTTGCAAATAGTATATAATAAAATTGCTGTTTTCTTGTAATTCCCAACAGTTACTAAAATAGAATACTTGTAAATAACTACTTCCTGCAATTAAAAGTCAACACTATTCATTACAAAATGATGGTAATTAATACTAAAATTTTGTTAAAATTACTTACAAAATGCTATTGAGTTTCCATGATTCAGTGAAAATATTTACGAATTTAGACGAGCCCTGCTGCCCATATATCCAACACCCCTAAGTAGGTGTTTAAGGTGAAGGGTGTTCGTCTACACCTTGAAAAAGAACCTCACTGTGAAGGACGCCAGACTGAAAAGATCCTTTGAGATGAAAAAAAGTACCGCCTTGCCGCCACAACCAAAAAGGTTTCAACTGGAATCCTTTTGACTTATGTAACTATAGTATAAATGCAATTGTTTTAATAACCGGCGGCGGCTGTAAGTCCCCTTTGCGGAATGTTTCCCCCACACTCGGGGTACCTAGATTCATTACGCCCAAACGGCTAAAGCTGGCAGAGCCCCAATCCAACCTCCCAAGGGCGGCGAGGATGCAGGCAAAGTGCCAAAAAATTTGATGATGATCTCTTATATAACCGGCACATGGGCTATTGATGTCGGATGGTTATCTCTGGTGGTGTTCACATCCAGCCCGGCAAGTGGGTGACTAGGGACCTATTTCGAAGCACCAAAATCCCCATTCCCTGTTTTTTTTTTTTTATCTGCGAGAATTGACTTTGCTCGTTCGCTGTACGACCGAATGCCTTTTGCAGCTGGCATTTAAGAGATAGTAGTGGCGCTTCGGCTGCCAGAAGGTGGACCTTCTGGAAATATTTTGTCAGTTGCTATGACTAACTCTCAAATCACCACAATTCGAGTTACTGGCACAAAATTGCCTGCAGCTGCAGTTTTGATTGCGTTTTCGAACTCCACTCTCGTTAATTATATTGAACTGTGACATAAGGCGTTTCTACTTCTTATTAGTTTACTAAGTTAGTTCACTTAATCTTTAACGCTTAAATACTTTGCGGGTCTGCACAACCCCGACGTAAAACTCATTTTTGTTTATATCACGCATAATATGAGGTACTACCCCGCTCTTCCCTATTTCATCTTGGTTTATTGGTGCCCTTCCAACCGTAACACGAAGCACACGCATAATTTTAGAATTTCAGGCATGTCGAAAACTTTGGATCCATACGGACTAGCAATAGTATTAGTGTAGTATGAAAACAGTTACAGTACTTAAGGGTTAACTATTTGAGCGCTGAATCCTTTTTGAACATATTTCAGCACTTCTTAATGGACACTTAAAAGTTTAACAACTCCGGGCAGAAGACAGTACATATACCCAGTAACGAGCACCCTTAAGAAAACATCAACAATAATTATTTTTTACTTTTACTTGAATTTTATACACTCACCATACACTACATAAATTATATATTTATTTATTTATGTATTTATTTATTTATTTATTTATTTATAACTCACAGTGAGATATGCAACGTCTATTAATAAAAGACAACAACATCAAATATAAAAATACCATTAGAAAATAAATAAATAAAATCGTATTATTTTAATTACTAAAGAAATTCGTAAGTCGGATATTTCAATTGATGCGGGGACAGAGCGAACGGCGGATAAATTAAAGTTAATGATATCACGATGCAAATTAAACAGTCTTAAAATGAAGATGAGCTATGTAGTTCATGTAAATCATAGTTGATTCGGTAGAAGTAGATTAAAAAATCTGAGGTCAAGTCGTGCAACATATAAACTCAATAAACTTTGAACATTCGCATTCACCAGAGAAAATCTTAAAGGCAAACCTTAATGCATACAGTGCGCCTATCGGCTAGGGATGTCATGGAAATAAGTTTTAATCGACTTCTCCATGGTAGTATGAATTTTACTTACACTTAGCATATTCATGCATATAACTACCATTTAAACAAATTAGATATTTTCATATTCATATTATTTAAGCTAATCCTCCTTTTTTTACCAGTCGTCTTTATATTTGTTTAGCTTTTCAATTTTCCTAAACAAGTTTTCTTTTTGGATTATTCTTTTTCTAATTTTGTGTTTGTCAATTGTGCTTTTATAGTTAATTTTTTTGAAATTTGTTATAATTTCTTTTTATTTTCTATGTTAAACTACGAAAGTATTTTTTAAAATCTGAAAACGTGCTCACAGAAAAAAATTAGAACGTATTTCCAAAAACTGCTACAACAAGTATTAGATTTTTGTATTTTTCGTAAGTTCGTAAATAAAATTTCCAGCGAATCGATTCAATAACTGCAATATCAAGCCTATACTAAAGTTTATTATTAACCTAACTTAAGCCGGATAAGAAATAGCCAATCATTTGATCAATATACTATAGTCCTTAAGTACCTGTATATTATTTGCTTTAAAAATTGGTTGATTACTTTAGAAATTGGGAATTAAACGAAAGCCTGGTTCCATCTAGAATATATGAAATGAATAAACTCAACCTTAAGTCGGATAATGCACAGCTTATCGTTCAAACAGTAATTTTAAACAGACAGAAAAATACGCATTTTAATTGCATTAATATTTTAGTAATGAACTTTTGTATTGTTGTTATACGTTAAACATGAAAAACTGTGCAAGGAGCAGATTAAACATACGTACATATGCTTACAACATTTATGAATTCTAGACAGTGAGCTGTTCGTTTTTAAATTCTGTGGAATTTTCGCAAATATATTAACATGGTTTTCGAAGGAGCTTAATTAATCCTTGCAGCAATCGAGAAACTTAGTTACATAAAAAAGTATTCTGAGTATGTAAAAAAATTTTATTCACTAATTGCCAGTTATTTACTTATTTAAAATCAATAGCTGGAAACTTAAAATGCGAAAAGGAAAAACAATTCATATTCATACTGAACTGAATTATTATTGTATTAATTCAGTTCAGTCCAAATGCAATAATTAACATTTTTCTTTTTAAAATAAACATTAAAATAACGAGACTTTGGTAAGGTCAGTTCGACAAACTGTGATTTGTAATATTACAGCAAATATTATAAAAGTTAATTTATATATATACGAGTAGCATCATTTTCGAAGAATTTCTAATCCAGAATTTAAAAGTTTACAACCAATAGCAGAGAAAATTCAATACGAATGATCTTAATATTGTCCTATTAATGCAATTAATAAAACTGATAAAATATCCTCTAATTATTTTATTTTCAATTAATTGAGCCCAAAAAATCACTCCTGGAGGCCGTATTTTAGAAAGTGGCATTTTCAAGTTCCCACGCCCCATACAAAATAATCCTAAAATTGCGAAAATTACTAATTTCGCGAAAATTGCTTAATTTCTATTCGGTTTTTTGCTAAAAATCCTCTAATTATTTTATTTCCAATTAATTGAGCCCAAAAAACCGCTCCTAGAGGCCGTATTTTAGAAAATGGCAATTTCAAGTTCCCACGCCCCATACAAAAAAGAAACCTAAAATTGCGAAAATTACTAATTTCGCGAAAATTGCTTTATTTCTATTCGGTTTTTTGCTAAATATCCTCCAATTATTTTATTTCCAATTAATTGAGCCCAAAAAACCGCTCCTAGAGGCCGTATTTTAGAAAATTGCAATTTCAAGTTCCCACGCCCCATACAAAAAAGAAACCTGAAATTGCGAAAATTACTAATTTCGAGAAAATTGCTTAATTTCTATTCGGTTTTTTGCTAAATATCCTCTAATTATTTTATTTCCAATTAATTGAGCCCAAAAAACCGCTCCTAGAGGCCGTATTTTAGAAAATTGCAATTTCAAGTTCCCACGCCCCATACAAAATAAACATAAAATTGTTCAAATTACTAATTTCGCGAAAATTGCTTAATTTCTATTCGGTTTTTTGCTAAATATCCTCTAATTATTTTATTTCCAATTAATTGAGCCCAAAAAACCGCTCCTAGAGGCCGTATTTTAGAAAATGGCAATTTCAAGTTCCCACGCCCCATACAAAAAAGAAACCTAAAATTGCGAAAATTACTAATTTCGCGAAAATTGCTTTATTTCTATTCGGTTTTTTGCTAAATATCCTCTAATTATTTTATTTCCAATTAATTGAGTCCAAAAAACCGCTCCTAGAGGCCGTATTTTAGAAAATGGCAATTTCAAGTTCCCACGCCCCATACAAAAAAGAAACCTAAAATTGTTCAAATTACTAATTTCGAGAAAATTGCTTAATTTCTATTCGATTTTTTGCTAAATATCCTCTAATTATTTTATTTCCAATTAATTGAGTCCAAAAAACCGCTCCTAGAGGCCGTATTTTAGAAAATGGCAATTTCAAGTTCCCACGCCCCATACAAAAAAGAAACCTAAAATTGCGAAAATTACTAATTTCGCGAAAATTGCTTAATTTCTATTCGGTTTTTTGCTAAATATCCTCCAATTATTTTATTTCCAATTAATTGAGCCCAAAAAACCGCTCCTAGAGGCCGTATTTTAGAAAATGGCAATTTCAAGTTCCCACGCCCCATACAAAATAAACATAAAATTGTTCAAATTACTAATTTCGCGAAAATTGCTTAATTTCTATTCGGTTTTTTGCTAAATATCCTCTAATTATTTTATTTCCAATTAATTGAGTCCAAAAAACCGCTCCTACAGGCCGTATTTTAGAAAATGGCAATTTCAAGTTCCCACGCCCCATACAAAAAAGAAACCTAAAATTGTTCAAATTACTAATTTCGCAAAAATTGCTTAATTTCTATTCGATTTTTTGCTAAATATCCTCTAATTACTTTATTTCCAATTAATTGAGCCCAAAAAACCGCTCCTAGAGGCCGTATTTTAGAAAATGGCAATTTCAAGTTCCCACGCCCCATACAAAAAAGAAACCTAAAATTGCGAAAATTACTAATTTCGCGAAAATTGCTTTATTTCTATTCGGTTTTTTGCTAAATATCCTCTAATTATTTTATTTCCAATTGATTGAGCCCAAAAAACCGCTCCTAGAGGCCGTATTTTAGAAAATGGCAATTTCAAGTTCCCACGCCCCATACAAAAAAGAAACCTAAAATTGCGAAAATTACTAATTTCGCGAAAATTGCTTTATTTCTATTCGGGTTTTTGCTAAATATCCTCTAATTATTTTATTTCCAATTAATTGAGCCCAAAAAACCGCTCCTAGAGGCCGTATTTTAGAAAATGGCAATTTCAAGTTCCCACGCCCCATACAAAAAAGAAACCTAAAATTGCGAAAATTACTAATTTCGCGAAAATTGCTTTATTTCTATTCGGGTTTTTGCTAAATATCCTCTAATTATTTTATTTCCAATTAATTGAGCCCAAAAAACCGCTCCTAGAGGCCGTATTTTAGAAAATGGCAATTTCAAGTTCCCACGCCCCGTACAAAAAAGAAACCTAAAATTGCGAAAATTACTAATTTCGCGAAAATTGCTTTATTTCTATTCGGTTTTTTGCTAAATATCCTCTAATTATTTTATTTCCAATTAATTGAGCCCAAAAAACCGCTCCTAGAGGACGTATTTTAGAAAATGGCAATTTCAAGTTCCCACGCCCCATACAAAATAAACATAAAATTGTTCAAATTACTAATTTCGCGAAAATTGCTTAATTTCTATTGGGTTTTTTGCTAAATATCCTCTAATTATTTTATTTCCAATTAATTGAGCCCAAAAAACCGCTCCTAGAGGCCGTATTTTAGAAAATGGCAATTTCAAGTTCCCACGCCCCATACAAAAAAGAAACCTAAAATTGCGAAAATTACTAATTTCGCGAAAATTGCTTAATTTCTATTCGGTTTTTTGCTAAATATCCTCTAATTATTTTATTTCCAATTAATTGAGCCCAAAAAACCGCTCCTAGAGGCCGTATTTTAGAAAATGGCAATTTCAAGTTCCCACGCCCCATACAAAAAAGAAACCTAAAATTGCGAAAATTACTAATTTCGCGAAAATTGCTTTATTTCTATTCGGTTTTTTGCTAAATATCCTCTAATTATTTTATTTCCAATTAATTGAGCCCAAAAAACCGCTCCTAGAGGCCGTATTTTAGAAAATGGCAATTTCAAGTTCCCACGCCCCATACAAAAAAGAAACCTAAAATTGCGAAAATTACTAATTTCGCGAAAATTGCTTTATTTCTATTCGGTTTTTTGCTAAATATCCTCTAATTATTTTATTTCCAATTAATTGAGCCCAAAAAACCGCTCCTAGAGGCCGTATTTTAGAAAATGGCAATTTCAAGTTCCCACGCCCCATACAAAAAAGAAACCTAAAATTGCGAAAATTACTAATTTCGCGAAAATTGCTTTATTTCTATTCGGTTTTTTGCTAAATATCCTCTAATTATTTTATTTCCAATTAATTGAGCCCAAAAAACCGCTCCTAGAGGCCGTATTTTAGAAAATGGCAATTTCAAGTTCCCACGCCCCATACAAAAAAGAAACCTAAAATTGCGAAAATTACTAATTTCGCGAAAATTGCTTTATTTCTATTCGGTTTTTTGCTAAATATCCTCTAATTATTTTATTTCCAATTAATTGAGCCCAAAAAACCGCTCCTAGAGGCCGTATTTTAGAAAATGGCAATTTCAAGTTCCCACGCCCCATACAAAAAAGAAACCTAAAATTGCGAAAATTACTAATTTCGCGAAAATTGCTTTATTTCTATTCGGTTTTTTGCTAAATATCCTCTAATTATTTTATTTCCAATTAATTGAGCCCAAAAAACCGCTCCTAGAGGCCGTATTTTAGAAAATGGCAATTTCAAGTTCCCACGCCCCATACAAAAAAGAAACCTAAAATTGCGAAAATTACTAATTTCGCGAAAATTGCTTTATTTCTATTCGGTTTTTTGCTAAATATCCTCTAATTATTTTATTTCCAATTAATTGAGCCCAAAAAACCGCTCCTAGAGGCCGTATTTTAGAAAATGGCAATTTCAAGTTCCCACGCCCCATACAAAAAAGAAACCTAAAATTGCGAAAATTACTAATTTCGCGAAAATTGCTTTATTTCTATTCGGTTTTTTGCTAAATATCCTCTAATTATTTTATTTCCAATTAATTGAGCCCAAAAAACCGCTCCTAGAGGCCGTATTTTAGAAAATGGCAATTTCAAGTTCCCACGCCCCATACAAAAAAGAAACCTAAAATTGCGAAAATTACTAATTTCGCGAAAATTGCTTTATTTCTATTCGGTTTTTTGCTAAATATCCTCTAATTATTTTATTTCCAATTAATTGAGCCCAAAAAACCGCTCCTAGAGGCCGTATTTTAGAAAATGGCAATTTCAAGTTCCCACGCCCCATACAAAAAAGAAACCTAAAATTGCGAAAATTACTAATTTCGCGAAAATTGCTTTATTTCTATTCGGTTTTTTGCTAAATATCCTCTAATTATTTTATTTCCAATTAATTGAGCCCAAAAAACCGCTCCTAGAGGCCGTATTTTAGAAAATGGCAATTTCAAGTTCCCACGCCCCATACAAAAAAGAAACCTAAAATTGCGAAAATTACTAATTTCGCGAAAATTGCTTAATTTCTATTCGGTTTTTTGCTAAATATCCTCTAATTATTTTATTTCCAATTAATTGAGCCCAAAAAACCGCTCCTAGAGGCCGTATTTTAGAAAATGGCAATTTCAAGTTCCCACGCCCCATACAAAAAAGAAACCTAAAATTGCGAAAATTACTAATTTCGCGAAAATTGCTTTATTTCTATTCGGTTTTTTGCTAAATATCCTCTAATTATTTTATTTCCAATTAATTGAGCCCAAAAAACCGCTCCTAGAGGCCGTATTTTAGAAAATGGCAATTTCAAGTTCCCACGCCCCATACAAAAAAGAAACCTAAAATTGCGAAAATTACTAATTTCGCGAAAATTGCTTTATTTCTATTCGGTTTTTTGCTAAATATCCTCTAATTATTTTATTTCCAATTAATTGAGCCCAAAAAACCGCTCCTAGAGGCCGTATTTTAGAAAATGGCAATTTCAAGTTCCCACGCCCCATACAAAAAAGAAACCTAAAATTGCGAAAATTACTAATTTCGCGAAAATTGCTTTATTTCTATTCGGTTTTTTGCTAAATATCCTCTAATTATTTTATTTCCAATTAATTGAGCCCAAAAAACCGCTCCTAGAGGCCGTATTTTAGAAAATGGCAATTTCAAGTTCCCACGCCCCATACAAAAAAGAAACCTAAAATTGCGAAAATTACTAATTTCGCGAAAATTGCTTTATTTCTATTCGGTTTTTTGCTAAATATCCTCTAATTATTTTATTTCCAATTAATTGAGCCCAAAAAACCGCTCCTAGAGGCCGTATTTTAGAAAATGGCAATTTCAAGTTCCCACGCCCCATACAAAAAAGAAACCTAAAATTGCGAAAATTACTAATTTCGCGAAAATTGCTTAATTTCTATTGGGTTTTTTGCTAAATATCCTCTAATTATTTTATTTCCAATTAATTGAGCCCAAAAAACCGCTCCTAGAGGCCGTATTTTAGAAAATGGCAATTTCAAGTTCCCACGCCCCATACAAAAAAGAAACCTAAAATTGCGAAAATTACTAATTTCGCGAAAATTGCTTTATTTCTATTCGGTTTTTTGCTAAATATCCTCTAATTATTTTATTTCCAATTAATTGAGCCCAAAAAACCGCTCCTAGAGGCCGTATTTTAGAAAATGGCAATTTCAAGTTCCCACGCCCCATACAAAAAAGAAACCTAAAATTGCGAAAATTACTAATTTCGCGAAAATTGCTTTATTTCTATTCGGTTTTTTGCTAAATATCCTCTAATTATTTTATTTCCAATTAATTGAGCCCAAAAAACCGCTCCTAGAGGCCGTATTTTAGAAAATGGCAATTTCAAGTTCCCACGCCCCATACAAAAAAGAAACCTAAAATTGCGAAAATTACTAATTTCGCGAAAATTGCTTTATTTCTATTCGGTTTTTTGCTAAATATCCTCTAATTATTTTATTTCCAATTAATTGAGCCCAAAAAACCGCTCCTAGAGGCCGTATTTTAGAAAATGGCAATTTCAAGTTCCCACGCCCCATACAAAAAAGAAACCTAAAATTGCGAAAATTACTAATTTCGCGAAAATTGCTTTATTTCTATTCGGTTTTTTGCTAAATATCCTCTAATTATTTTATTTCCAATTAATTGAGCCCAAAAAACCGCTCCTAGAGGCCGTATTTTAGAAAATGGCAATTTCAAGTTCCCACGCCCCATACAAAAAAGAAACCTAAAATTGCGAAAATTACTAATTTCGCGAAAATTGCTTTATTTCTATTCGGTTTTTTGCTAAATATCCTCTAATTATTTTATTTCCAATTAATTGAGCCCAAAAAACCGCTCCTAGAGGCCGTATTTTAGAAAATGGCAATTTCAAGTTCCCACGCCCCATACAAAAAAGAAACCTAAAATTGCGAAAATTACTAATTTCGCGAAAATTGCTTTATTTCTATTCGGTTTTTTGCTAAATATCCTCTAATTATTTTATTTCCAATTAATTGAGCCCAAAAAACCGCTCCTAGAGGCCGTATTTTAGAAAATGGCAATTTCAAGTTCCCACGCCCCATACAAAAAAGAAACCTAAAATTGCGAAAATTACTAATTTCGCGAAAATTGCTTAATTTCTATTGGGTTTTTTGCTAAATATCCTCTAATTATTTTATTTCCAATTAATTGAGCCCAAAAAACCGCTCCTAGAGGCCGTATTTTAGAAAATGGCAATTTCAAGTTCCCACGCCCCATACAAAAAAGAAACCTAAAATTGCGAAAATTACTAATTTCGCGAAAATTGCTTTATTTCTATTCGGTTTTTTGCTAAATATCCTCTAATTATTTTATTTCCAATTAATTGAGCCCAAAAAACCGCTCCTAGAGGCCGTATTTTAGAAAATGGCAATTTCAAGTTCCCACGCCCCATACAAAAAAGAAACCTAAAATTGCGAAAATTACTAATTTCGCGAAAATTGCTTTATTTCTATTCGGTTTTTTGCTAAATATCCTCTAATTATTTTATTTCCAATTAATTGAGCCCAAAAAACCGCTCCTAGAGGCCGTATTTTAGAAAATGGCAATTTCAAGTTCCCACGCCCCATACAAAAAAGAAACCTAAAATTGCGAAAATTACTAATTTCGCGAAAATTGCTTTATTTCTATTCGGTTTTTTGCTAAATATCCTCTAATTATTTTATTTCCAATTAATTGAGCCCAAAAAACCGCTCCTAGAGGCCGTATTTTAGAAAATGGCAATTTCAAGTTCCCACGCCCCATACAAAAAAGAAACCTAAAATTGCGAAAATTACTAATTTCGCGAAAATTGCTTAATTTCTATTCGGTTTTTTGCTAAATATCCTCTAATTATTTTATTTCCAATTAATTGAGCCCAAAAAACCGCTCCTAGAGGCCGTATTTTAGAAAATGGCAATTTCAAGTTCCCACGCCCCATACAAAATAAACATAAAATTGTTCAAATTACTAATTTCGCGAAAATTGCTTACTTTCTATTGGGTTTTTTGCTAAACATCCTCTAATTATTTTATTTCCAATTAATTGAGCCCAAAAAACCGCTCCTAGAGGCCGTATTTTAGAAAATGGCAATTTCAAATTCCCACGCCCCATACAAAATAAACATAAAATTGTTCAAATTACTAATTTCGCGAAAATTGCTTAATTTCTATTCGGTTTTTTGCTAAATATCCTCTAATTATTTTATTTCCAATTAATTGAGAACAAAAAACCGCTCCTAGAGGCCGTATTTTAGAAAATGGCAATTTCAAGTTCCCACACCCCATACAAAAAAGAAACCTAAAATTGTTCAAATTACTAATTTCGCGAAAATTGCTTTATTTCTATTCGGTTTTTTGCTAAATATCCTCTAATTATTTTATTTCCAATTAATTGAGTCCAAAAAACCGCTCCTAGAGGCCGTATTTTAGAAAATGGCAATTTCAAGTTCCCACGCCCCATACAAAAAAGAAACCTAAAATTGTTCAAATTACTAATTTCGCAAAAATTGCTTAATTTCTATTCGATTTTTTGCTAAATATCCTCTAATTATTTTATTTCCAATTAATTGAGCCCAAAAAACCGCTCCTAGAGGCCGTATTTTAGAAAATGGCAATTTCAAGTTCCCACGCCCCATACAAAAAAGAAACCTAAAATTGCGAAAATTACTAATTTCGCAAAAATTGCTTAATTTCTATTCGATTTTTTGCTAAATATCCTCTAATTATTTTATTTCCAATTAATTGAGCCCAAAAAACCGCTCCTAGAGGCCGTATTTTAGAAAATGGCAATTTCAAGTTCCCACGCCCCATACAAAAAAGAAACCTAAAATTGCGAAAATTACTAATTTCGCAAAAATTGCTTAATTTCTATTCGATTTTTTGCTAAATATCCTCTAATTATTTTATTTCCAATTAATTGAGCCCAAAAAACCGCTCCTAGAGGCCGTATTTTAGAAAATGGCAATTTCAAGTTCCCACGCCCCATACAAAAAAGAAACCTAAAATTGCGAAAATTATTAATTTCGCGAAAATTGCTTAATTTCTATTCGGTTTTTTGCTAAATATCCTCTAATTATTTTATTTCCAATTAATTGAGCCCAAAAAACCGCTCCTAGAGGCCGTATTTTAGAAAATGGCAATTTCAAGTTCCCACGCCCCATACAAAATAAACATAAAATTGTTCAAATTACTAATTTCGCGAAAATTGCTTACTTTCTATTGGGTTTTTTGCTAAACATCCTCTAATTATTTTATTTCCAATTAATTGAGCCCAAAAAACCGCTCCTAGAGGCCGTATTTTAGAAAATGGCAATTTCAAATTCCCACGCCCCATACAAAATAAACATAAAATTGTTCAAATTACTAATTTCGCGAAAATTGCTTAATTTCTATTCGGTTTTTTGCTAAATATCCTCTAATTATTTTATTTCCAATTAATTGAGCCCAAAAAACCGCTCCTAGAGGCCGTATTTTAGAAAATGGCAATTACAAGTTCCCACACCCCATACAAAAAAGAAACCTAAAATTGTTCAAATTACTAATTTCGCGAAAATTGCTTTATTTCTATTCGGTTTTTTGCTAAATATCCTCTAATTATTTTATTTCCAATTAATTGAGTCCAAAAAACCGCTCCTAGAGGCCGTATTTTAGAAAATGGCAATTTCAAGTTCCCACGCCCCATACAAAAAAGAAACCTAAAATTGTTCAAATTACTAATTTCGCAAAAATTGCTTAATTTCTATTCGATTTTTTGCTAAATATCCTCTAATTATTTTATTTCCAATTAATTGAGCCCAAAAAACCGCTCCTAGAGGCCGTATTTTAGAAAATGGCAATTTCAAGTTCCCACGCCCCATACAAAAAAGAAACCTAAAATTGCGAAAATTACTAATTTCGCGAAAATTGCTTTATTTCTATTCGGTTTTTTGCTAAATATCCTCTAATTATTTTATTTCCAATTAATTGAGACCAAAAAACCACTCCTAGAGGCCGTATTTTAGAAAATGGCAATTTCAAGTTCCCACGCCCCATACAAAAAAGAAACCTAAAATTGCGAAAATTATTAATTTCGCGAAAATTGCTTAATTTCTATTCGGTTTTTTGCTAAATATCCTCTAATTATTTTATTTCCAATTAATTGAGCCCAAAAAACCGCTCCTAGAGGCCGTATTTTAGAAAATGGCAATTTCAAGTTCCCACGCCCCATACAAAAAAGAAACCTAAAATTGCGAAAATTATTAATTTCGCGAAAATTGCTTAATTTCTATTCGGTTTTTTGCTAAATATCCTCTAATTATTTTATTTCCAATTAATTCAGCCCAAAAAACCGCTCCTAGAGGCCGTATTTTAGAAAATGGCAATTTCAAGTTCCCACGCCCCATACAAAATAAACATAAAATTGTTCAAATTACTAATTTCGCGAAAATTGCTTACTTTCTATTGGGTTTTTTGCTAAACATCCTCTAATTATTTTATTTCCAATTAATTGAGCCCAAAAAACCGCTCCTAGAGGCCATATTTTAGAAAATGGCAATTTCAAGTTCCCACGCCCCATACAAAAAAGAAACCTAAAATTGCGAAAATTACTAATTTCGCAAAAATTGCTTAATTTCTATTCGATTTTTTGCTAAATATCCTCTAATTATTTTATTTCCAATTAATTGAGCCCAAAAAACCGCTCCTAGAGGCCGTATTTTAGAAAATGGCAATTTCAAGTTCCCACGCCCCATACAAAAAAGAAACCTAAAATTGCGAAAATTACTAATTTCGCAAAAATTGCTTAATTTCTATTCGATTTTTTGCTAAATATCCTCTAATTATTTTATTTCCAATTAATTGAGCCCAAAAAACCGCTCCTAGAGGCCGTATTTTAGAAAATGGCAATTTCAAGTTCCCACGCCCCATACAAAAAAGAAACCTAAAATTGCGAAAATTATTAATTTCGCGAAAATTGCTTAATTTCTATTCGGTTTTTTGCTAAATATCCTCTAATTATTTTATTTCCAATTAATTCAGCCCAAAAAAACGCTCCTAGAGGCCGTATTTTAGAAAATGGCAATTTCAAGTTCCCACGCCCCATACAAAATAAACATAAAATTGTTCAAATTACTAATTTCGCGAAAATTGCTTACTTTCTATTGGGTTTTTTGCTAAACATCCTCTAATTATTTTATTTCCAATTAATTGAGCCCAAAAAACCGCTCCTAGAGGCCGTATTTTAGAAAATGGCAATTTCAAATTCCCACGCCCCATACAAAATAAACATAAAATTGTTCAAATTACTAATTTCGCGAAAATTGCTTAATTTCTATTCGGTTTTTTGCTAAATATCCTCTAATTATTTTATTTCCAATTAATTGAGCCCAAAAAACCGCTCCTAGAGGCCGTATTTTAGAAAATGGCAATTTCAAGTTCCCACACCCCATACAAAAAAGAAACCTAAAATTGTTCAAATTACTAATTTCGCGAAAATTGCTTTATTTCTATTCGGTTTTTTGCTAAATATCCTCTAATTATTTTATTTCCAATTAATTGAGTCCAAAAAACCGCTCCTAGAGGCCGTATTTTAGAAAATGGCAATTTCAAGTTCCCACGCCCCATACAAAAAAGAAACCTAAAATTGTTCAAATTACTAATTTCGCAAAAATTGCTTAATTTCTATTCGATTTTTTGCTAAATATCCTCTAATTATTTTATTTCCAATTAATTGAGCCCAAAAAACCGCTCCTAGAGGCCGTATTTTAGAAAATGGCAATTTCAAGTTCCCACGCCCCATACAAAAAAGAAACCTAAAATTGCGAAAATTACTAATTTCGCGAAAATTGCTTTATTTCTATTCGGTTTTTTGCTAAATATCCTCTAATTATTTTATTTCCAATTAATTGAGACCAAAAAACCACTCCTAGAGGCCGTATTTTAGAAAATGGCAATTTCAAGTTCCCACGCCCCATACAAAAAAGAAACCTAAAATTGCGAAAATTATTAATTTCGCGAAAATTGCTTAATTTCTATTCGGTTTTTTGCTAAATATCCTCTAATTATTTTATTTCCAATTAATTGAGCCCAAAAAACCGCTCCTAGAGGCCGTATTTTAGAAAATGGCAATTTCAAGTTCCCACGCCCCATACAAAAAAGAAACCTAAAATTGCGAAAATTACTAATTTCGCGAAAATTGCTTTATTTCTATTCGGTTTTTTGCTAAATATCCTCTAATTATTTTATTTCCAATTAATTGAGCCCAAAAAACCGCTCCTAGAGGCCGTATTTTAGAAAATGGCAATTTCAAGTTCCCACGCCCCATACAAAAAAGAAACCTAAAATTGCGAAAATTATTAATTTCGCGAAAATTGCTTAATTTCTATTCGGTTTTTTGCTAAATATCCTCTAATTATTTTATTTCCAATTAATTCAGCCCAAAAAACCGCTCCTAGAGGCCGTATTTTAGAAAATGGCAATTTCAAGTTCCCACGCCCCATACAAAATAAACATAAAATTGTTCAAATTACTAATTTCGCGAAAATTGCTTACTTTCTATTGGGTTTTTTGCTAAACATCCTCTAATTATTTTATTTCCAATTAATTGAGCCCAAAAAACCGCTCCTAGAGGCCGTATTTTAGAAAATGGCAATTTCAAATTCCCACGCCCCATACAAAATAAACATAAAATTGTTCAAATTACTAATTTCGCGAAAATTGCTTAATTTCTATTCGGTTTTTTGCTAAATATCCTCTAATTATTTTATTTCCAATTAATTGAGCCCAAAAAACCGCTCCTAGAGGCCGTATTTTAGAAAATGGCAATTTCAAGTTCCCACGCCCCATACAAAAAAGAAACCTAAAATTGCGAAAATTATTAATTTCGCGAAAATTGCTTAATTTCTATTCGGTTTTTTGCTAAATATCCTCTAATTATTTTATTTCCAATTAATTCAGCCCAAAAAACCGCTCCTAGAGGCCGTATTTTAGAAAATGGCAATTTCAAGTTCCCACGCCCCATACAAAATAAACATAAAATTGTTCAAATTACTAATTTCGCGAAAATTGCTTACTTTCTATTGGGTTTTTTGCTAAACATCCTCTAATTATTTTATTTCCAATTAATTGAGCCCAAAAAACCGCTCCTAGAGGCCGTATTTTAGAAAATGGCAATTTCAAGTTCCCACGCCCCATACAAAAAAGAAACCTAAAATTGTTCAAATTACTAATTTCGCGAAAATTGCTTACTTTCTATTGGGTTTTTTGCTAAACATCCTCTAATTATTTTATTTCCAATTAATTGAGCCCAAAAAACCGCTCCTAGAGGCCGTATTTTAGAAAATGGCAATTTCAAATTCCCACGCCCCATACAAAAAAGAAACCTAAAATTGTTCAAATTACTAATTTCGCGAAAATTGCTTACTTTCTATTGGGTTTTTTGCTAAACATCCTCTAATTATTTTATTTCCAATTAATTGAGCCCAAAAAACCGCTCCTAGAGGCCGTATTTTAGAAAATGGCAATTTCAAATTCCCACGCCCCATACAAAATAAACATAAAATTGTTCAAATTACTAATTTCGCGAAAATTGCTTAATTTCTATTCGGTTTTTTGCTAAATATCCTCTAATTATTTTATTTCCAATTAATTGAGCCCAAAAAACCGCTCCTAGAGGCCGTATTTTAGAAAATGGCAATTTCAAGTTCCCACGCCCCATACAAAAAAGAAACCTAAAATTGCGAAAATTATTAATTTCGCGAAAATTGCTTAATTTCTATTCGGTTTTTTGCTAAATATCCTCTAATTATTTTATTTCCAATTAATTGAGCCCAAAAAACCGCTCCTAGAGGCCGTATTTTAGAAAATGGCAATTTCAAGTTCCCACGCCCCATACAAAATAAACATAAAATTGTTCAAATTACTAATTTCGCGAAAATTGCTTAATTTCTATTCGGTTTTTTGCTAAATATCCTCTAATTATTTTATTTCCAATTAATTGAGCCCAAAAAACCGCTCCTAGAGGCCGTATTTTAGAAAATGGCAATTTCAAGTTCCCACACCCCATACAAAAAAGAAACCTAAAATTGTTCAAATTACTAATTTCGCGAAAATTGCTTTATTTCTATTCGGTTTTTTGCTAAATATCCTCTAATTATTTTATTTCCAATTAATTGAGTCCAAAAAACCGCTCCTAGAGGCCGTATTTTAGAAAATGGCAATTTCAAGTTCCCACGCCCCATACAAAAAAGAAACCTAAAATTGTTCAAATTACTAATTTCGCAAAAATTGCTTAATTTCTATTCGATTTTTTGCTAAATATCCTCTAATTATTTTATTTCCAATTAATTGAGCCCAAAAAACCGCTCCTAGAGGCCGTATTTTAGAAAATGGCAATTTCAAGTTCCCACGCCCCATACAAAAAAGAAACCTAAAATTGCGAAAATTACTAATTTCGCGAAAATTGCTTTATTTCTATTCGGTTTTTTGCTAAATATCCTCTAATTATTTTATTTCCAATTAATTGAGACCAAAAAACCACTCCTAGAGGCCGTATTTTAGAAAATGGCAATTTCAAGTTCCCACGCCCCATACAAAATAAATATAAAATTGTTCAAATTACTAATTTCGCGAAAATTGCTTAATTTCTATTCGGTTTTTTGCTAAATATCCTCTAATTATTTTATTTCCAATTAATTGAGCCCAAAAAACCGCTCCTAGAGGCCGTATTTTAGAAAATGGCAATTTCAAGTTCCCACACCCCATACAAAAAAGAAACCTAAAATTGTTCAAATTACTAATTTCGCGAAAATTGCTTTATTTCTATTCGGTTTTTTGCTAAATATCCTCTAATTATTTTATTTCCAATTAATTGAGTCCAAAAAACCGCTCCTAGAGGCCGTATTTTAGAAAATGGCAATTTCAAGTTCCCACGCCCCATACAAAAAGAAACCTAAAATTGTTCAAATTACTAATTTCGCAAAAATTGCTTAATTTCTATTCGATTTTTTGCTAAATATCCTCTAATTATTTTATTTCCAATTAATTGAGCCCAAAAAACCGCTCCTAGAGGCCGTATTTTAGAAAATGGCAATTTCAAGTTCCCACGCCCCATACAAAAAAGAAACCTAAAATTGCGAAAATTACTAATTTCGCGAAAATTGCTTTATTTCTATTCGGTTTTTTGCTAAATATCCTCTAATTATTTTATTTCCAATTAATTGAGACCAAAAAACCACTCCTAGAGGCCGTATTTTAGAAAATGGCAATTTCAAGTTCCCACGCCCCATACAAAAAAGAAACCTAAAATTGCGAAAATTACTAATTTCGCGAAAATTGCTTTATTTCTATTCGGTTTTTTGCTAAATATCCTCTAATTATTTTATTTCCAATTAATTGAGACCAAAAAACCACTCCTAGAGGCCGTATTTTAGAAAATGGCAATTTCAAGTTCCCACGCCCCATACAAAAAAGAAACCTAAAATTGCGAAAATTATTAATTTCGCGAAAATTGCTTAATTTCTATTCGGTTTTTTGCTAAATATCCTCTAATTATTTTATTTCCAATTAATTGAGACCAAAAAACCACTCCTAGAGGCCGTATTTTAGAAAATGGCAATTTCAAGTTCCCACGCCCCATACAAAAAAGAAACCTAAAATTGCGAAAATTATTAATTTCGCGAAAATTGCTTAATTTCTATTCGGTTTTTTGCTAAATATCCTCTAATTATTTTATTTCCAATTAATTGAGCCCAAAAAACCGCTCCTAGAGGCCGTATTTTAGAAAATGGCAATTTCAAGTTCCCACGCCCCATACAAAAAAGAAACCTAAAATTGCGAAAATTACTAATTTCGCGAAAATTGCTTTATTTCTATTCGGTTTTTTGCTAAATATCCTCTAATTATTTTATTTCCAATTAATTGAGCCCAAAAAACCGCTCCTAGAGGCCGTATTTTAGAAAATGGCAATTTCAAGTTCCCACGCCCCATACAAAAAAGAAACCTAAAATTGCGAAAATTATTAATTTCGCGAAAATTGCTTAATTTCTATTCGGTTTTTTGCTAAATATCCTCTAATTATTTTATTTCCAATTAATTCAGCCCAAAAAACCGCTCCTAGAGGCCGTATTTTAGAAAATGGCAATTTCAAGTTCCCACGCCCCATACAAAATAAACATAAAATTGTTCAAATTACTAATTTCGCGAAAATTGCTTACTTTCTATTGGGTTTTTTGCTAAACATCCTCTAATTATTTTATTTCCAATTAATTGAGCCCAAAAAACCGCTCCTAGAGGCCGTATTTTAGAAAATGGCAATTTCAAATTCCCACGCCCCATACAAAATAAACATAAAATTGTTCAAATTACTAATTTCGCGAAAATTGCTTAATTTCTATTCGGTTTTTTGCTAAATATCCTCTAATTATTTTATTTCCAATTAATTGAGCCCAAAAAACCGCTCCTAGAGGCCGTATTTTAGAAAATGGCAATTTCAAGTTCCCACGCCCCATACAAAAAAGAAACCTAAAATTGCGAAAATTATTAATTTCGCGAAAATTGCTTAATTTCTATTCGGTTTTTTGCTAAATATCCTCTAATTATTTTATTTCCAATTAATTCAGCCCAAAAAACCGCTCCTAGAGGCCGTATTTTAGAAAATGGCAATTTCAAGTTCCCACGCCCCATACAAAATAAACATAAAATTGTTCAAATTACTAATTTCGCGAAAATTGCTTACTTTCTATTGGGTTTTTTGCTAAACATCCTCTAATTATTTTATTTCCAATTAATTGAGCCCAAAAAACCGCTCCTAGAGGCCGTATTTTAGAAAATGGCAATTTCAAATTCCCACGCCCCATACAAAATAAACATAAAATTGTTCAAATTACTAATTTCGCGAAAATTGCTTAATTTCTATTCGGTTTTTTGCTAAATATCCTCTAATTATTTTATTTCCAATTAATTGAGTCCAAAAAACCGCTCCTAGAGGCCGTATTTTAGAAAATGGCAATTTCAAATTCCCACGCCCCATACAAAAAAGAAACCTAAAATTGCGAAAATTACTAATTTCGCGAAAATTGCTTTATTTCTATTCGGTTTTTTGCTACATATCCTCTAAATATTTTATTTCCAATTAATTGAGCCCAAAAAACCGCTCCTAGAGGCCGTATTTTAGAAAATGGCAATTTCAAGTTCCCACGCCCCATACAAAAAAGAAACCTAAAATTGCGAAAATTACTAATTTCGCGAAAATTCCTTAATTTCTATTCGGTTTTTTGCTAAATATCCTCTAATTATTTTATTTCCAATTAATTGAGCACAAAAAACCGCTCCTAGAGGCCGTATTTTAGAAAATGGCAATTTCAAATTCCCACGCCCCATACAAAATAAACATAAAATTGTTCAAATTACTAATTTCGCGAAAATTGCTTAATTTCTATTCGGTTTTTTGCTAAATATCCTCTAATTATTTTATTTCCAATTAATTGAGTCCAAAAAACCGCTCCTAGAGGCCGTATTTTAGAAAATGGCAATTTCAAGTTCCCACGCCCCATACAAAAAAGAAACCTAAAATTGTTCAAATTACTAATTTCGCAAAAATTGCTTAATTTCTATTCGATTTTTTGCTAAATATCCTCTAATTATTTTATTTCCAATTAATTGAGCCCAAAAAACCGCTCCTAGAGGCCGTATTTTAGAAAATGGCAATTTCAAGTTCCCACGCCCCATACAAAAAAGAAACCTAAAATTGCGAAAATTACTAATTTCGCGAAAATTGCTTTATTTCTATTCGGTTTTTTGCTAAATATCCTCTAATTATTTTATTTCCAATTAATTGAGACCAAAAAACCACTCCTAGAGGCCGT
The DNA here is from genome assembly GCA_963969385.1 of Philonicus albiceps. Taxonomy (NCBI): domain Eukaryota; kingdom Metazoa; phylum Arthropoda; class Insecta; order Diptera; family Asilidae; genus Philonicus; species Philonicus albiceps. Next base: position 12,958,414 of record OZ017773.1, read on the forward strand.
ATTTTAGAAAATGGCAATTTCAAGTTCCCACGCCCCATACAAAAAAGAAACCTAAAATTGCGAAAATTATTAATTTCGCGAAAATTGCTTAATTTCTATTCGGTTTTTTGCTAAATATCCTCTAATTATTTTATTTCCAATTAATTGAGTCCAAAAAACCGCTCCTAGAGGCCGTATTTTAGAAAATGGCAATTTCAAGTTCCCACGCCCCATACAAAAAAGAAACCTAAAATTGCGAAAATTACTAATTTCGCGAAAATTGCTTTATTTCTATTCGGTTTTTTGCTAAATATCCTCTAATTATTTTATTTCCAATTAATTGAGCCCAAAAAACCGCTCCTAGAGGCCGTATTTTAGAAAATGGCAATTTCAAGTTCCCACGCCCCATACAAAAAAGAAACCTAAAATTGCGAAAATTATTAATTTCGCGAAAATTGCTTAATTTCTATTCGGTTTTTTGCTAAATATCCTCTAATTATTTTATTTCCAATTAATTCAGCCCAAAAAACCGCTCCTAGAGGCCGTATTTTAGAAAATGGCAATTTCAAGTTCCCACGCCCCATACAAAATAAACATAAAATTGTTCAAATTACTAATTTCGCGAAAATTGCTTACTTTCTATTGGGTTTTTTGCTAAACATCCTCTAATTATTTTATTTCCAATTAATTGAGCCCAAAAAACCGCTCCTAGAGGCCGTATTTTAGAAAATGGCAATTTCAAGTTCCCACGCCCCATACAAAAAAGAAACCTAAAATTGCGAAAATTACTAATTTCGCAAAAATTGCTTAATTTCTATTCGATTTTTTGCTAAATATCCTCTAATTATTTTATTTCCAATTAATTGAGCCCAAAAAACCGCTCCTAGAGGCCGTATTTTAGAAAATGGCAATTTCAAGTTCCCACGCCCCATACAAAAAAGAAACCTAAAATTGCGAAAATTACTAATTTCGCAAAAATTGCTTAATTTCTATTCGATTTTTTGCTAAATATCCTCTAATTATTTTATTTCCAATTAATTGAGCCCAAAAAACCGCTCCTAGAGGCCGTATTTTAGAAAATGGCAATTTCAAGTTCCCACGCCCCATACAAAAAAGAAACCTAAAATTGCGAAAATTATTAATTTCGCGAAAATTGCTTAATTTCTATTCGGTTTTTTGCTAAATATCCTCTAATTATTTTATTTCCAATTAATTCAGCCCAAAAAACCGCTCCTAGAGGCCGTATTTTAGAAAATGGCAATTTCAAGTTCCCACGCCCCATACAAAATAAACATAAAATTGTTCAAATTACTAATTTCGCGAAAATTGCTTACTTTCTATTGGGTTTTTTGCTAAACATCCTCTAATTATTTTATTTCCAATTAATTGAGCCCAAAAAACCGCTCCTAGAGGCCGTATTTTAGAAAATGGCAATTTCAAATTCCCACGCCCCATACAAAATAAACATAAAATTGTTCAAATTACTAATTTCGCGAAAATTGCTTAATTTCTATTCGGTTTTTTGCTAAATATCCTCTAATTATTTTATTTCCAATTAATTGAGCCCAAAAAACCGCTCCTAGAGGCCGTATTTTAGAAAATGGCAATTTCAAGTTCCCACACCCCATACAAAAAAGAAACCTAAAATTGTTCAAATTACTAATTTCGCGAAAATTGCTTTATTTCTATTCGGTTTTTTGCTAAATATCCTCTAATTATTTTATTTCCAATTAATTGAGTCCAAAAAACCGCTCCTAGAGGCCGTATTTTAGAAAATGGCAATTTCAAGTTCCCACGCCCCATACAAAAAAGAAACCTAAAATTGTTCAAATTACTAATTTCGCAAAAATTGCTTAATTTCTATTCGATTTTTTGCTAAATATCCTCTAATTATTTTATTTCCAATTAATTGAGCCCAAAAAACCGCTCCTAGAGGCCGTATTTTAGAAAATGGCAATTTCAAGTTCCCACGCCCCATACAAAAAAGAAACCTAAAATTGCGAAAATTACTAATTTCGCGAAAATTGCTTTATTTCTATTCGGTTTTTTGCTAAATATCCTCTAATTATTTTATTTCCAATTAATTGAGACCAAAAAACCACTCCTAGAGGCCGTATTTTAGAAAATGGCAATTTCAAGTTCCCACGCCCCATACAAAAAAGAAACCTAAAATTGCGAAAATTATTAATTTCGCGAAAATTGCTTAATTTCTATTCGGTTTTTTGCTAAATATCCTCTAATTATTTTATTTCCAATTAATTGAGCCCAAAAAACCGCTCCTAGAGGCCGTATTTTAGAAAATGGCAATTTCAAGTTCCCACGCCCCATACAAAAAAGAAACCTAAAATTGCGAAAATTACTAATTTCGCGAAAATTGCTTTATTTCTATTCGGTTTTTTGCTAAATATCCTCTAATTATTTTATTTCCAATTAATTGAGCCCAAAAAACCGCTCCTAGAGGCCGTATTTTAGAAAATGGCAATTTCAAGTTCCCACGCCCCATACAAAAAAGAAACCTAAAATTGCGAAAATTATTAATTTCGCGAAAATTGCTTAATTTCTATTCGGTTTTTTGCTAAATATCCTCTAATTATTTTATTTCCAATTAATTCAGCCCAAAAAACCGCTCCTAGAGGCCGTATTTTAGAAAATGGCAATTTCAAGTTCCCACGCCCCATACAAAATAAACATAAAATTGTTCAAATTACTAATTTCGCGAAAATTGCTTACTTTCTATTGGGTTTTTTGCTAAACATCCTCTAATTATTTTATTTCCAATTAATTGAGCCCAAAAAACCGCTCCTAGAGGCCGTATTTTAGAAAATGGCAATTTCAAATTCCCACGCCCCATACAAAATAAACATAAAATTGTTCAAATTACTAATTTCGCGAAAATTGCTTAATTTCTATTCGGTTTTTTGCTAAATATCCTCTAATTATTTTATTTCCAATTAATTGAGCCCAAAAAACCGCTCCTAGAGGCCGTATTTTAGAAAATGGCAATTTCAAGTTCCCACACCCCATACAAAAAAGAAACCTAAAATTGTTCAAATTACTAATTTCGCGAAAATTGCTTTATTTCTATTCGGTTTTTTGCTAAATATCCTCTAATTATTTTATTTCCAATTAATTGAGTCCAAAAAACCGCTCCTAGAGGCCGTATTTTAGAAAATGGCAATTTCAAGTTCCCACGCCCCATACAAAAAAGAAACCTAAAATTGTTCAAATTACTAATTTCGCAAAAATTGCTTAATTTCTATTCGATTTTTTGCTAAATATCCTCTAATTATTTTATTTCCAATTAATTGAGCCCAAAAAACCGCTCCTAGAGGCCGTATTTTAGAAAATGGCAATTTCAAGTTCCCACGCCCCATACAAAAAAGAAACCTAAAATTGCGAAAATTACTAATTTCGCAAAAATTGCTTAATTTCTATTCGATTTTTTGCTAAATATCCTCTAATTATTTTATTTCCAATTAATTGAGCCCAAAAAACCGCTCCTAGAGGCCGTATTTTAGAAAATGGCAATTTCAAGTTCCCACGCCCCATACAAAAAAGAAACCTAAAATTGCGAAAATTACTAATTTCGCAAAAATTGCTTAATTTCTATTCGATTTTTTGCTAAATATCCTCTAATTATTTTATTTCCAATTAATTGAGCCCAAAAAACCGCTCCTAGAGGCCGTATTTTAGAAAATGGCAATTTCAAGTTCCCACGCCCCATACAAAAAAGAAACCTAAAATTGCGAAAATTATTAATTTCGCGAAAATTGCTTAATTTCTATTCGGTTTTTTGCTAAATATCCTCTAATTATTTTATTTCCAATTAATTCAGCCCAAAAAACCGCTCCTAGAGGCCGTATTTTAGAAAATGGCAATTTCAAGTTCCCACGCCCCATACAAAATAAACATAAAATTGTTCAAATTACTAATTTCGCGAAAATTGCTTACTTTCTATTGGGTTTTTTGCTAAACATCCTCTAATTATTTTATTTCCAATTAATTGAGCCCAAAAAACCGCTCCTAGAGGCCGTATTTTAGAAAATGGCAATTTCAAATTCCCACGCCCCATACAAAATAAACATAAAATTGTTCAAATTACTAATTTCGCGAAAATTGCTTAATTTCTATTCGGTTTTTTGCTAAATATCCTCTAATTATTTTATTTCCAATTAATTGAGCCCAAAAAACCGCTCCTAGAGGCCGTATTTTAGAAAATGGCAATTTCAAGTTCCCACACCCCATACAAAAAAGAAACCTAAAATTGTTCAAATTACTAATTTCGCGAAAATTGCTTAATTTCTATTCGGTTTTTTGCTAAATATCCTCTAATTATTTTATTTCCAATTAATTGAGTCCAAAAAACCGCTCCTAGAGGCCGTATTTTAGAAAATGGCAATTTCAAGTTCCCACGCCCCATACAAAAAAGAAACCTAAAATTGTTCAAATTACTAATTTCGCAAAAATTACTTAATTTCTATTCGATTTTTTGCTAAATATCCTCTAATTATTTTATTTCCAATTAATTGAGCCCAAAAAACCGCTCCTAGAGGCCGTATTTTAGAAAATGGCAATTTCAAGTTCCCACGCCCCATACAAAAAAGAAACCTAAAATTGCGAAAATTACTAATTTCGCGAAAATTGCTTTATTTCTATTCGGTTTTTTGCTAAATATCCTCTAATTATTTTATTTCCAATTAATTGAGTCCAAAAAACCGCTCCTAGAGGCCGTATTTTAGAAAATGGCAATTTCAAATTCCCACGCCCCATACAAAATAAACATAAAATTGTTCAAATTACTAATTTCGCGAAAATTGCTTTATTTCTATTCGGTTTTTTGCTAAATATCCTCTAATTATTTTATTTCCAATTAATTGAGCCCAAAAAACCGCTCCTAGAGGCCGTATTTTAGAAAATGGCAATTTCAAGTTCCCACGCCCCATACAAAAAAGAAACCTAAAATTGCGAAAATTATTAATTTCGCGAAAATTGCTTAATTTCTATTCGGTTTTTTGCTAAATATCCTCTAATTATTTTATTTCCAATTAATTCAGCCCAAAAAACCGCTCCTAGAGGCCGTATTTTAGAAAATGGCAATTTCAAGTTCCCACGCCCCATACAAAATAAACATAAAATTGTTCAAATTACTAATTTCGCGAAAATTGCTTACTTTCTATTGGGTTTTTTGCTAAACATCCTCTAATTATTTTATTTCCAATTAATTGAGCCCAAAAAACCGCTCCTAGAGGCCGTATTTTAGAAAATGGCAATTTCAAATTCCCACGCCCCATACAAAATAAACATAAAATTGTTCAAATTACTAATTTCGCGAAAATTGCTTAATTTCTATTCGGTTTTTTGCTAAATATCCTCTAATTATTTTATTTCCAATTAATTGAGCCCAAAAAACCGCTCCTAGAGGCCGTATTTTAGAAAATGGCAATTTCAAGTTCCCACACCCCATACAAAAAAGAAACCTAAAATTGTTCAAATTACTAATTTCGCGAAAATTGCTTTATTTCTATTCGGTTTTTTGCTAAATATCCTCTAATTATTTTATTTCCAATTAATTGAGTCCAAAAAACCGCTCCTAGAGGCCGTATTTTAGAAAATGGCAATTTCAAGTTCCCACGCCCCATACAAAAAAGAAACCTAAAATTGTTCAAATTACTAATTTCGCAAAAATTGCTTAATTTCTATTCGATTTTTTGCTAAATATCCTCTAATTATTTTATTTCCAATTAATTGAGCCCAAAAAACCGCTCCTAGAGGCCGTATTTTAGAAAATGGCAATTTCAAGTTCCCACGCCCCATACAAAAAAGAAACCTAAAATTGCGAAAATTACTAATTTCGCAAAAATTGCTTAATTTCTATTCGATTTTTTGCTAAATATCCTCTAATTATTTTATTTCCAATTAATTGAGCCCAAAAAACCGCTCCTAGAGGCCGTATTTTAGAAAATGGCAATTTCAAGTTCCCACGCCCCATACAAAAAAGAAACCTAAAATTGCGAAAATTATTAATTTCGCAAAAATTGCTTAATTTCTATTCGATTTTTTGCTAAATATCCTCTAATTATTTTATTTCCAATTAATTGAGCCCAAAAAACCGCTCCTAGAGGCCGTATTTTAGAAAATGGCAATTTCAAGTTCCCACGCCCCATACAAAAAAGAAACCTAAAATTGCGAAAATTATTAATTTCGCGAAAATTGCTTAATTTCTATTCGTTTTTTTGCTAAATATCCTCTAATTATTTTATTTCCAATTAATTCAGCCCAAAAAACCGCTCCTAGAGGCCGTATTTTAGAAAATGGCAATTTCAAGTTCCCACGCCCCATACAAAATAAACATAAAATTGTTCAAATTACTAATTTCGCGAAAATTGCTTACTTTCTATTGGGTTTTTTGCTAAACATCCTCTAATTATTTTATTTCCAATTAATTGAGCCCAAAAAACCGCTCCTAGAGGCCGTATTTTAGAAAATGGCAATTTCAAATTCCCACGCCCCATACAAAATAAACATAAAATTGTTCAAATTACTAATTTCGCGAAAATTGCTTAATTTCTATTCGGTTTTTTGCTAAATATCCTCTAATTATTTTATTTCCAATTAATTGAGCCCAAAAAACCGCTCCTAGAGGCCGTATTTTAGAAAATGGCAATTTCAAGTTCCCACACCCCATACAAAAAAGAAACCTAAAATTGTTCAAATTACTAATTTCGCGAAAATTGCTTTATTTCTATTCGGTTTTTTGCTAAATATCCTCTAATTATTTTATTTCCAATTAATTGAGTCCAAAAAACCGCTCCTAGAGGCCGTATTTTAGAAAATGGCAATTTCAAGTTCCCACGCCCCATACAAAAAAGAAACCTAAAATTGTTCAAATTACTAATTTCGCAAAAATTGCTTAATTTCTATTCGATTTTTTGCTAAATATCCTCTAATTATTTTATTTCCAATTAATTGAGCCCAAAAAACCGCTCCTAGAGGCCGTATTTTAGAAAATGGCAATTTCAAGTTCCCACGCCCCATACAAAAAAGAAACCTAAAATTGCGAAAATTATTAATTTCGCGAAAATTGCTTAATTTCTATTCGGTTTTTTGCTAAATATCCTCTAATTATTTTATTTCCAATTAATTCAGCCCAAAAAACCGCTCCTAGAGGCCGTATTTTAGAAAATGGCAATTTCAATTTCCCACGCCCCATACAAAATAAACATAAAATTGTTCAAATTACTAATTTCGCGAAAATTGCTTACTTTCTATTGGGTTTTTTGCTAAACATCCTCTAATTATTTTATTTCCAATTAATTGAGCCCAAAAAACCGCTCCTAGAGGCCGTATTTTAGAAAATGGCAATTTCAAGTTCCCACGCCCCATACAAAAAAGAAACCTAAAATTGCGAAAATTATTAATTTCGCGAAAATTGCTTAATTTCTATTCGGTTTTTTGCTAAATATCCTCTAATTATTTTATTTCCAATTAATTCAGCCCAAAAAACCGCTCCTAGAGGCCGTATTTTAGAAAATGGCAATTTCAATTTCCCACGCCCCATACAAAATAAACATAAAATTGTTCAAATTACTAATTTCGCGAAAATTGCTTACTTTCTATTGGGTTTTTTGCTAAACATCCTCTAATTATTTTATTTCCAATTAATTGAGCCCAAAAAACCGCTCCTAGAGACCGTATTTTAGAAAATGGCAATTTCAAATTCCCACGCCCCATACAAAAAAGAAACCTAAAATTGCGAAAATTACTAATTTCGCGAAAATTGCTTAATTTCTATTCGGTTTTTTGCTAAATATCCTCTAAATATTTTATTTCCAATTAATTGAGCCCAAAAAACCGCTCCTAGAGGCCGTATTTTAGAAAATGGCAATTTCAAGTTCCCACACCCCATACAAAAAAGAAACCTAAAATTGCGAAAATTACTAATTTCGCGAAAATTGCTTTATTTCTATTCGGTTTTTTGCTAAATATCCTCTAATTATTTTATTTCCAATTAATTGAGTCCAAAAAACCGCTCCTAGAGGCCGTATTTTAGAAAATGGCAATTTCAAGTTCCCACGCCCCATACAAAATAAACATAAAATTGTTCAAATTACTAATTTCGCGAAAATTGCTTACTTTCTATTGGGTTTTTTGCTAAATATCCTCTAATTATTTTATTTCCAATTAATTGAGCCCAAAAAACCGCTCCTAGAGGCCGTATTTTAGAAAATGGCAATTTCAAGTTCCCACGCCCCATACAAAAAAGAAACCTAAAATTGCGAAAATTACTAATTTCGCGAAAATTGCTTAATTTCTATTCGGTTTTTTGCTAAATATCCTCTAATTATTTTATTTCCAATTAATTGAGCCCAAAAAACCGCTCCTAGAGGCCGTATTTTAGAAAATGGCAATTTCAAGTTCCCACGCCCCATACAAAAAAGAAACCTAAAATTGCGAAAATTACTAATTTCGCGAAAATTCCTTAATTTCTATTCGGTTTTTTGCTAAATATCCTCTAATTATTTTATTTCCAATTAATTGAGCCCAAAAAACCGCTCCTAGAGGCCGTATTTTAGAAAATGGCAATTTCAAGTTCCCACACCCCATACAAAATAAACATACAATTGTTCAAATTACTAATTTCGCGAAAATTGCTTACTTTCTATTGGGTTTTTTGCTAAATATCCTCTAATTATTTTATTTCCAATTAATTGAGCCCAAAAAACCGCTCCTAGAGGCCGTATTTTAGAAAATAGCAATTTCAAGTTCCCACGCCCCATACAAAAAAGAAACCTAAAATTGCGAAAATTACTAATTTCGCGAAAATTGCTTAATTTCTATTAGGTTTTTTGCTAAATATCCTCTAATTATTTTATTTCCAATTAATTGAGCCCAAAAAACCGCTCCTAGAGGCCGTATTTTAGAAAATGGCAATTTCAAGTTCCCACGCCCCATACAAAAAAGAAACCTAAAATTGCGAAAATTACTAATTTCGCGAAAATTCCTTAATTTCTATTCGGTTTTTTGCTAAATATCCTCTAATTATTTTATTTCCAATTAATTGAGCCCAAAAAACCGCTCCTAGAGGCCGTATTTTAGAAAATGGCAATTTCAAGTTCCCACGCCCCATACAAAAAAGAAACCTAAAATTGCGAAAATTACTAATTTCGCGAAAATTGCTTAATTTCTATTCGGTTTTTTGCTAAATATCCTCTAATTATTTTATTTCCAATTAATTGAGTCCAAAAAACCGCTCCTAGAGGCCGTATTTTAGAAAATGGCAATTTCAAGTTCCCACGCCCCATACAAAAAAGAAACCTAAAATTGCGAAAATTACTAATTTCGCGAAAATTGCTTTATTTCTATTCGGTTTTTTGCTAAATATCCTCTAATTATTTTATTTCCAATTAATTGAGCCCAAAAAACCGCTCCTAGAGGCCGTATTTTAGAAAATGGCAATTTCAAATTCCCACGCCCCATACAAAATAAACATAAAATTGTTCAAATTACTAATTTCGCGAAAATTGCTTAATTTCTATTCGGTTTTTTGCTAAATATCCTCTAATTATTTTATTTCCAATTAATTGAGCCCAAAAAACCGCTCCTAGAGGCCCTATTTTAGAAAATGGCAATTTCAAGTTCCCACACCCCATACAAAAAAGAAACCTAAAATTGTTCAAATTACTAATTTCGCGAAAATTGCTTTATTTCTATTCGGTTTTTTGCTAAATATCCTCTAATTATTTTATTTCCAATTAATTGAGCCCAAAAAACCGCTCCTAGAGGCCGTATTTTAGAAAATGGCAATTTCAAGTTCCCACGCCCCATACAAAAAAGAAACCTAAAATTGCGAAAATTACTAATTTCGCGAAAATTGCTTTATTTCTATTCGGGTTTTTGCTAAATATCCTCTAATTATTTTATTTCCAATTAATTGAGCCCAAAAAACCACTCCTAGAGGCCGTATTTTAGAAAATGGCAATTTCAAGTTCCCACGCCCCATACAAAAAAGAAACCTAAAATTGCGAAAATTACTAATTTCGCGAAAATTGCTTTATTTCTATTCGGGTTTTTGCTAAATATCCTCTAATTATTTTATTTCCAATTAATTGAGTCCAAAAAACCGCTCCTAGAGGCCGTATTTTAGAAAATGGCAATTTCAAGTTCCCACGCCCCATACAAAAAAGAAACCTAAAATTGCGAAAATTACTAATTTCGCGAAAATTGCTTAATTTCTATTCGGTTTTTTGCTAAATATCCTCCAATTATTTTATTTCCAATTAATTGAGCCCAAAAAACCGCTCCTAGAGGCCGTATTTTAGAAAATGGCAATTTCAAGTTCCCACGCCCCGTACAAAAAAGAAACCTAAAATTGCGAAAATTACTAATTTCGCGAAAATTGCTTTATTTCTATTCGGTTTTTTGCTAAATATTCTCTAATTATTTTATTTCCAATTAATTGAGCCCAAAAAACCGCTCCTAGAGGCCGTATTTTAGAAAATGGCAATTTCAAGTTCCCACGCCCCATACAAAATAAACATAAAATTGTTCAAATTACTAATTTCGCGAAAATTGCTTAATTTCTATTCGGTTTTTTGCTAAATATCCTCTAATTATTTTATTTCCAATTAATTGAGCCCAAAAAACCGCTCCTAGAGGCCGTATTTTAGAAAATGGCAATTTCAAGTTCCCACGCCCCATACAAAAAAGAAACCTAAAATTGCGAAAATTACTAATTTCGCGAAAATTGCTTTATTTCTATTCGGTTTTTTGCTAAATATCCTCTAATTATTTTATTTCCAATTAATTGAGCCCAAAAAACCGCTCCTAGAGGCCGTATTTTAGAAAATGGCAATTTCAAGTTCCCACGCCCCATACAAAATAAACATAAAATTGTTCAAATTACTAATTTCGCGAAAATTGCTTAATTTCTATTCGGTTTTTTGCTAAATATCCTCTAATTAGTTTATTTCCAATTAATTGAGCCCAAAAAACCGCTCCTAGAGGCCGTATTTTAGAAAATGGCAATTTCAAGTTCCCACACCCCATACAAAAAAGAAACCTAAAATTGCGAAAATTACTAATTTCGCGAAAATTGCTTTATTTCTATTCGGTTTTTTGCTAAATATCCTCTAATTATTTTATTTCCAATTAATTGAGACCAAAAAACCACTCCTAGAGGCCGTATTTTAGAAAATGGCAATTTCAAGTTCCCACGCCCCATACAAAAAAGAAACCTAAAATTGCGAAAATTACTAATTTCGCGAAAATTGCTTAATTTCTAGTGGGTTTTTTGCTAAATATCATCTAATTATTTTATTTCCAATTAATTGAGTCCAAAAAACCGCTCCTAGAGGCCGTATTTTAGAAAATGGCAATTTCAAGTTCCCACGCCCCATACAAAAAAGAAACCTAAAATTGCGAAAATTACTAATTTCGCGAAAATTGCTTTATTTCTATTCGGTTTTTTGCTAAATATCCTCTAATTATTTTATTTCCAATTAATTGAGTCCAAAAAACCGCTCCTAGAGGCCGTATTTTAGAAAATGGCAATTTCAAGTTCCCACACCCCATACAAAAAAGAAACCTAAAATTGCGAAAATTACTAATTTCGCGAAAATTGCTTTATTTCTATTCGGTTTTTTGCTAAATATCCTCTAATTATTTTATTTCCAATTAATTGAGACCAAAAAACCACTCCTAGAGGCCGTATTTTAGAAAATGGCAATTTCAAGTTCCCACGCCCCATACAAAAAAGAAACCTAAAATTGCGAAAATTACTAATTTCGCGAAAATTGCTTAATTTCTATTCGGTTTTTTGCTAAATATCCTCTAATTATTTTATTTCCAATTAATTGAGCCCAAAAAACCGCTCCTAGAGGCCGTATTTTAGAAAATGGCAATTTCAAGTTCCCACGCCCCATACAAAAAAGAAACCTAAAATTGCGAAAATTACTAATTTCGCGAAAATTGCTTTATTTCTATTCGGTTTTTTGCTAAATATCCTCTAATTATTTTATTTCCAATTAATTGAGTC